>CM035205.1:16265305-16291729 GCA_020233015.1 Callinectes sapidus | reverse complement strand
GTGAAGGTGTGGAGAAGGGAAGGAGGAAGGGCGTTGGGTGAGGCACGTAGGGACGAAGGTGACGCGTGCGTTAATCCAAAGACGGAAAGCGAAAGTGAAAGTTTATGTTAGATGAGAGAGAGAGAGAGAGAGAGAGAGAGAGAGAGAGAGAGAGAGAGAGAGAGAGAGAGAGAGAGAGAGAGAGAGAGAGCTCTTACTGTACCATTTCTAAGGATGGGTTCCATCTTTACATATCATCTTCCCCCATCATTTGTCAAGCTATTCACTTGCTGCAAAACAGGTAATACCTGTCTTACATGGATCCCCTCCATGCTTCATGCTCCCACACTGTCACTCGGGTACTCATCCCTTATTAGTCTCCTCTTTTCCTAAAATGACTTTATTAGTCCATTATATGAAGCTGAAATTCTTGAGTTTCCAAGCATCCATGTAAACCTCACTGATCTTTGACTACTATTTCTATACTTCAGCTAATATATCACCTGACATGCTTTTCCCTGTTGCTAAGATTTTCATCCCCTTTTGCTTTGCCTCTCAAATCCATGCTTATCACAATTGTATATATATATATATATATATATATATATATATATATATATATATATATATATATATATATATATATATATATATATATATATATATGTTTTTTTTTTTTTTTTTTTTTTTCAATTTCGAGATTTAATACTTGATTTGGTGATGCTCAGTTGTTCTGTTACTATTTACTGCACTAGTGACCTACGTGACGCAACTGAGTATCATGGATAGTATTGGACATTTGAAGGTAGCAGACATCTTTGAAACGACAGTTTACCAACAACGAGTTCTAGTAACACCAGTTCTAGAACTCGCAGAACACTTTGTGTCTCATACCTAAAGTGAGCAGTCACAGCATATCCTCTAAAGATAATTCTCCTCCTTTACACAAAACTACATGCAGTTACTACACACACATCCTTCACTAGAAATAAACAATAAATGAACAGATAATTTGGTGATTCCATCACCTGCCCTGGAGTCTTCTTCTGGAAGGGGACCATAAGTGTTTCCAGGTTGGAATGTATTATCGATAAAGTGCCTTGATATTCCCCTCTACTTTTTGTACTTTAACTTCTGCAACATTCGTGGTCTTATATCTCATTCTCAATCTATAGATCATCCGTCCTCTACTAAACCTCACCTTTCCCTTACCGAAATACAGGTGTACAAGGCAACTGACAGTGACTTCATTTGCTCTCATGCTCATGCTCCTGAATCTTCCAAGTTTTCCATCATCTGGCTTCGACTCACAAGTCAATCTAAATTTGTGTGTGCCGTCCACCTCTCCCCTAACTCCTCTAACTAAAATAAAAATTTTGACTAATGAACTTCCAAATTGGAGCACATTATGTCTCTCTATCCCTTCACGGAGATTTTAATGTTCACCACAAGCTTTGCCTTTCCTCTTCTTTCATTAACCATACTGGTGAACTAACCTTCAACTTTGCCATCCTCCATAACCTAAAGCAACTGATACAACACCTTATTAGTATTTCTGACTGTCTTGGAGATACGCCCAATATTCTTGCCCGTTTCCTTACCTGCAATCCTTCTGCTTATACTACTACCCTATCTTCTCTGTTGGCCTCCTCCGATCTCAATCTCATATCTGCATCTCGTCCCATTTCTCCAATCCTTCCTAAGGATCCCCCAAAGTGGAGGCCACAAAGGAACTTAAGCCTTCCATCACCTGAATCTCATGTACTTTATATTTCTGACCAGAATCATGCCAAGACTATTTAACTTGCAAGCACTCCTTCATTAATAGAAAATGTAAAAAAAAACTTTGAAACTTAAACTGCCCTTAAAACTTCTTGCTTCTGGCCAAAAACATCTCCAATAACTTTACTTCCTTATCTTTTTCTCCTTTATTTCATTCTGATGGCACTACTGTCATCACATCTGCCTCAAAAGTTGAACTCTTCTCAAACCTTTGTTAATAACTCTACTTTGGATGATTCTGGGATATAAGAAACAGCATGCTGGTCAGTTATTATCTTGAATTCTCTTGCTATGAGGAATAGTCTCCATTTCCAGATGGCTTCTATGATCGCCACTGCTTCCCTTTCCGTTGTAGGCTGTTGTTCAGAATGTGAGTTTCCTAGAAGAGAAGGCAACAGGCCTATCTTGCTGGGATAGAGTGGGCGACAAAGGAGGTGGCCTAGACATCACTTTCTATTTCCAGAGTGACGTTTTCACCCAAAGCAGCGTCAGAAGCATGGCATATATGGTATCTTCTTTGAAGTCATGCAAACACTGGCAGACAACACAACAAGAGGAAAAGCCTTAATAGTGAGAAGAGGAGCTATTCTGTTGGAGCAGTTAGGGATCCATTATCAATAGTAAGAAAAGAAACCAAAAGTTCTTGTAAGAGAGGACCAATCTGTAGACAAGAGTAAATCTTTCAAGGGTTGCAAGCATTCTGGGGCTGGGATTAGAGTACCATTAGATATTAATTACCCTCAGTACTTTATTTGGGGCAAGCGGTACTTGCACTTATCTTTGTTGATTGTTAAATTGTACTTCTTAGCAACTGCTTTGAAGTGCCTCAGGTTCTTGTCATGGTCTTGTTGATTCCTTCCTCCTATAATGTGGTTGTCAGTGTCAACAAAGGTGTCAGTCAACCCATTTTCTGAAAATAATGAGTTAATGGTGTGCTGATCAGCAGACACCACATTGGTCAGACCATAAGGAATTCTAATAAATTGGAACAATCAGCTTTGAATGTCGTGTAGAGCTTGTCTTCTTTCAGAAGGACTAGGTGGTAAGCACTTTTCATATCTACATTGCTAAAAACATGATACTTGGCTAACATATATGGGGTAAGCATCTAAGAGGGTTTTAATGACTTATGGTCTAAGCTCTAAGCTCCAAGTACTACCAAGTGCTTCAACACTTACTTCATTGATGTCAGCAGGTATCATCGCACAGTGAAGGGGTAAAGTTAAAGCTGTAGTCATGAAAGACACTACTGTCGCTTAAGTACCAGGCTTGTTCTACCCCACTCCAAATCTAAGCCTGGCAAACACTAGTAAAGTGGCCTTTCTTCCCAGACTTGTGGCATGTAGCATTCCAAGCAGGGCAAGTGTAGTGAGAATGTAAAGAGTGTCCACAGTAGAAACGAGTCTTTGTAGCAGCAATAGTTTTAGCTGAAGCACTAACTTCTTCACTATCAATGGGCACTCAAGGGTCAGAAATAGATACAGTAGTGAAATGACAGGCGGAAAAAAAGTGATGCATACAGTATATATTGGAGTTGTGTTGTACCAGTTCCAGGCTGCCAGCTTGTTGAACAACTTCTTCAAAGGTTAGGGCCGGCTTTTCCAGAAGTTGCTGGCGAATGACAGAAGAGAAACCAGAGATGAATGAGACACACGCGTCCTCTTCAGCATACTGCTCGGCAGTAATGGTCTTAAACACGCAGTATTTAGCCATTAACTTTGGTGCCAGCACATACTGATCTGCTGATTTATTACCCTGTTGTTTTCTGGTGGCAAACCGATGACAAACAAACACTTCACTACTAGGTTTTACAAATACAGCTTGTAGTGTCTTAATAGCTCCATCGTAGGTCTTACAATCCATCATGTAAAAGTACAGTGAGGGAGACATAGTTAATGAGGAGCTAGAGTTTAGTAGTATCAGATGGCAGCTCAATGAATAGCAGGAAGTTGGTAAACATGTTGAACCAATGCTTCCACTTTAGAGGGCTAGAGTCAGGGTGAGCTTCCAATTTCTCAGACTGAAAGAACTTTTCCATCATAGCTCACTCCAGTAGAAGTTTAAGTGGAATAAATTGTTCTGCCTGTAAGTAGAAAGACAAGGATGAGCCTCCAAACTTAGGCTTTATTGAACTTAAACCTTTATAGTAATCAATGGGAGAGTAGGAATTCAACTGTTCAAGGAGCACAAGGTAGGTAAACTTAACACCTACTAAGGAGGGGGTTGTGAAGCATAGCTCGAGCTCACTGATATACAAGAACTTACTCCTAGTACTTAAGATAACTATCCGATTTATATTACAACCAGTATTCTCAATCAATTCATACCTTTCTCTGGAAAATTCTTAACTCCCTACCTGCTTCTGTAATTCCAACTCCCATGAATTGACTTTATTTAAGAGGAAAGTTTCAAGAGATCACTTTCTTTTGACTGACTCTAGTGTACCTGTAAGGGACCTGGCAAATTAGTGAGTTTTTCTGTATTGGCCATACAAAGTGGAGGTTCTATGGATGACGAACATGAAAAGACATAATTTTTAAGATAATTTCACTGAGCTTTAAAATAAGGTTATGAAACTATGAATAACATTCAAATTTATTAATTCTTTACCTTAAGATCAATTAATCTAACCCCTTTTACATATTCATTGTCTATTTGTTTATCTCTTTTGCTTTCCTGGTCTTGACTTCTTCCCTGAGGGTTTCTTAACTGGCCTTGGTTTTTTTCCTTTCCTTGCATCAGCTTTCTTCATTGCCCTTGTATCTTTTTTCAGTCTCTTGTCCACCAGTTTATAGGGACCCTTGGTGCCTTTGGGCTTTTTGCCGCCATGCTTCTTTTTCATAACAACATATGAGGTTTCTTTTTTCTTCAATGGATTCATAGCCTTCTTGTACAATCTAAGAAAAAAATAAAAAGAAACAACATTAATTGGAAGTTAAATTAAACATGAAATTTATGAAAGTTTGAAGTTCAGTTTCATATATGGCAAGGTCAAGTTGATTTTGTTATACACTGAATTTGAATATACAAAGAACCAGGGTAGTTATACTTAGACAAGCTGCAATACTGAGAGCAAATCACTTACTTCTTTACTTCTTGAGCCTTTTCCCTCTCAGACATTTCTGCATTGTTGATCACATTGTCAGCCTTCTTGCGAGCTCTGTCCATTCGCTTCTTCACCCTACGCTTTTTGCGTGCCTTTGCTTCCACTACCTTCTTGATGGTGCGTGCATTAACATCTTTGTCACGGTCACGATACATTCTCAGGTCCTCCTGTTAGAGAATAAGTATAATCAAACTTTATTTTACAATATGTCTGAGGTCTTATAAATCATGGAGGTTTATTCATGCTACTCAGTCCAATGTGTTTATGTGAAATCTTTTTACACTACATTCAGGACTAAAATTATCTAACAAAAAAACAAAAGTATATATATATATATATATATATATATATATATATATATATATATATATATATATATATATATATATATATATACAGGAAACTCTTTTTTTAAGCAAGTCTGTTTAATGTTTTTGAATTTACGCAAGGTCCAAAATCAAAATAAATGTTTAATATACACTTCTTTTCACTTATACATGATATTTCATTGAGTTGCCAATATATGTCTCACATGAGTTCCTGTGCTCCACCCAAACAACAAATCAATCACACACACACACACACACACACACACACACATGCATACAGTAATATATATATATATATATATATATATATATATATATATATATATATATATATATATATATATATATATATATATATACATACAGTGAAGACTCAAAACTTGAACTTAATTCATTACAAATGGCTGCTTGAGAAATAAAAGTTTGAATATTCATACCTATATATCAGGTTTATTCTAACCTTGGCAAAATCTTAAGTTTACAAAAATTTCAACGCAATTTTTTTATAACAATTTTTTTTTCTTCCACTGCCACAGATCACATAAGTTCCTTTTTCACATTCATGACCACATCAGCTACCTCAATTGCCTCCTTGTTTTTCAGTATGGTGACTACTGTACTCGGTGGCTACTTGCCTTATAATACTGTCTTACATACCTGTTGACAAACTAATATTTTCATCAACTGTTTACAAGCCTTTGTAATATATATATATATATATATATATATATATATATATATATATACACAGGTGCAGATGATATTTGTTTGCAAGATTACTGCCTGGGAAAAATAGCAGTGGTATTATTTTTTTGAGATATATTCAAGAAACTTGGGTCAGTTTGTCTTCATGACTTGTTCTGTCAATCTCACTCAGTGAACTCCCCTTCGGCTTCAATGACAGCTTTGAGGCAGCCAGCCTTGGAACCAGCCACAGGCCTTCATCACTGTCTCTGGAAGTAGGCTCCTGAAGGCTCTGGTGATCCTGGCCTTTAGCTTGTCTCATCCTTCATCTTGCAGCAGAATCTGTTGGTGTCTCGTTCCACTACAACCCACACAAAGAAATCAAAGGGGATGCAGCCAGCCAAGCTGGGAGGCCAAATGTCAAGTGAGGTGTGGTCAACGAAGCACTGACAGCCAGGCCTGGGTCTTCCAGTTGGTATGACAGGTGCTGAGTTTTGCTGCCACACAAACTGCCTACCTGCAGCTACATGGTTGATCAAGGGCTTTATTACCTTGCTCAGAACAAGGATGTAGCCATTGCTATTCAGTTTGAAATCCTCATGGAAGAAGTGGGGTAGTATCACCTTCACTGCTGACGACACCAAAAATTATGCTTGTCGCCAGAAATTTCATCTGCATGACTCTGGGCACATTTGGGGTACAGTCAGCCACCTGTTATTCTGGAAGTTCATCTTCTGGTCTAGGCAGAAGTTTTCTCATCAAAGAAGAAGTGACTCAAGTGGGTGTTTGAACTTGTTGATCAGCTTCTTGGTGTGCTTCAGTCACTTTTTCTGCATTGCCTTCAACAGGAATTGTCCCTTTCTTATTTTCTATGAAATGTAGCAGATGTCCTCATGCACCACCAGCCTGATGAGCTTTTCATCCATGCCTTTGTCTCCTGCAATGACATGCATTGACTTGTTCTTGATCTGAACTTCAGCGACATACTCCAGCATTCTAACAGTGTCAGATCATTGATCATGCGTTTTCCTCTCTGATGTTGCCTTGTTGTTGAATTCTGAATCTTTCAGTTCCTTTCTGATCTTTTCCACCAACCTCTTGGTGACATTGAGGATGCCTTAAATTTCCTTATTTGTCCTTCCAGCATGGATTCCAAGGAGAACTGTGTCTCTTCCACAAAATTGTCCAGAATCAACTATTCAACAAAAAAAGAATGAAAATATAGTCACTGTTTTCATGAAAACAGAACTGACAATATGCTTAAATTAACCGTTGAAAATTGTGAACAAATATTGTCCATACAATGTGTGTGTGTGTGTGTGTGTGTGTGTAAGTGTGTATATATATATATATATATATATATATATATATATATATATATAGATGCTTAATATCATCTAATGTAACTATCTCTCGCCATCCGGCAACTCACCCGATCTACTGTAACTTGCACAGAGTTAAATTTCTTCTCATCCTTCCTGAACCAGTCTGGGAGGTCATCCTCATCACCATTCATATATCTGCAAAGCAAGTCACTTAGCATCATATACATGGCTTGTCTTCAACATGCTGCCACTGGTATCACTGCCTCTATGTTGGTCAGACAGCATTTATTGGAGTCATTAAATGCTGTTCATATAACACCAAAATAAGGTTTTTATGTAAGAGGGAGAAGCTGGCCAAGGACAACAAAAACAATGAAAATAAAAAGCCCACTAATTTGCCAGTCCCCTTAAAGGTAAAAAAATTGGCCAAAAATCAGGAACAAATTATTCAAAACTCCCCACTTAAATACATAGGAAATTGGAAATATAGAAAGAGGGAGTTCCAGAGTTTACCAGAGAAAGGAATGAATGACTGAGAATACTAGTTAACTTTTGCATAAGAGCAGGAGAGAATAAGGTTGAGAGGAAGAAGAAAGCCTTGTGTGGCTTCTGCGAGGCTGTAGGGTGTACCCTGTACACCGAATCTGGTCCAGTGTGCCTGCAAATTCACATTTAATCTTATACCTCCTTATTTCCCATTCTCTACATAATCCCTAAATAACGCCTTTCTTTTGTTCAACACACATTATCTATTCTCATTACACACCTATCCATGAACAGACACATACACTGATTATGTTTTCTTCTTTAAACTACCTGTGACACAAACAGAAAACATACACACACCATATGTATTTATATTTTCAAATACAGGTACCTCTCGTTTTACGCTTGTTTGTCTTACATGTTTTTGAATTTAAGCGGGGTCCAAAATCCCCCCAAAAATGTATAATTTAGGTACATTTCTTTTCACTTGTATGCAATATTTTGTTGAGTGGCCAACAGATGTCTCAGATGAGTTCCTTTATGCAACCCAAACAACAACAATCACATGTGCATACAATATACATACACACACACACACACATACATATATATATATATATATATATATATATATATATATATATATATATATATATATATATATATATATCGGTGTCCTCACTCGATTACCTTATCATGGCAAAATTCACTGAACTTAATGAGCATAATTCCAGGTAAAACTGATCTCCAAATGACAGGAACATTCATCATTTCCTATTAGTGATGAGGTTTATTGCTGGAGCCTCACTGGACACTTGGGAGACATAATATTGGCTTGGTTGGCAATTATCATTACCACCTTGTCAGGTATTTTATAATGAAATTAGCTGTGAAGGCTATGATTGGTTAATTGTAAGCTGTATTCAAATAAACCATCTATTATATATATATATATATATATATATATATATATATATATATATATATATATATATATATATATATATATATATATATATATATATAGTTCGATTCATGTCATTTTCATTTTGCGTCCCCTCTTCAGGAACGCATCCCCTGCGTAAATTGAGAGGTACCTGTATTTGTATGAGATTACTGGCATGTTTGGCCAGAGTAATGTACCATGTGCAGTTTTGTTGAATAAAGATATAGAGAGGAGAGGTGCAGAATCTAGTTTCCATGTCCCTTGAGAAGTCAAAATTGCTCATATACAAATATGGGTTTGGGAATGCTGCCCTTGGTCCAGCAAATGGCAGACTTGAAATGGCGGAGGCAACTAGCCTTCATTTAAGCTGCTGTACCTCTCAAGAGAGCGGTATGCAAAGGCAGCCAGCTTTAGCAGACTCCCTGCTGAATCTAAGGGAAATGCTGCTCTTGGTTCAGCAAATGGCAGCTTAACGGACTTGAAACAGCAGAGGCAACTAGCCTTTGTTTGAAGCCGCTGGACCTCTTAAGAGAGTGCCAAGTAGAGGCAACCAACTTTAGCAGACTCCTTGTTAAAAGGCCACAGAGGAGGGGAGGCATGCAGTTAACCCTTAAAGGATGGGCATAGTTTTCCGTATGTATAACTGTAGGGCGGGTATATTTGAAAAACCAAAAAAAATATCCCACAAGATTTATATCTTATTAAAATATAGTTTCACATACCCTGATAACATAGCAACATCGATTTCCCCGCAGGACATTTCAGGACAGCGTGAGAAGGCCCCAGTATGTAGGGTGGATTGCATAAAAATAGCCTAATCATATGAAATTTTGCTATTTTTGCCGTCATTATCTTTTCAAAGGTTATTGTACTCGTATATCACTGCTAGTATCTAGTTTGCTCATTTTTTCTCAGAAGTGGACATAATAGAAAATAATAGTGAACCAGGGAGCATCAATAGATGCAAAGCTTCTCCTGCCTACAATTCAAATTTGTAATGGCGGAAGTGAGTGCCGTGAGTTGCTACATGTCAGCTGTCCACCAAGAGTGTAAAATTCTCAAGGTCAACCACTTTGTAACCACAGAAAACAGGACCGGCCATAAAAAACACAGGCCTGCTAAGAGACTTATTACATCCATTACTGTGAAAAAAGACAAAACTTGATATTGGCAGTGATATACAAAAAGATTTGAAGAGATGGAAATGGCAAAAATAGCCCAATTTCCTTCTATTGGGCTAATTTCACACAACCCACCGTACACGCTGAAGTCTCCACATGCTGTTCTGAAACTTAGAGTGGGAAAATGGGTGTTGATATGCTACCAGGGGGCATGAAACTATATTTTATCAAAATGAAAGTCAATGAAAGTCTTAGAGAGTTTTAAAAAGTTTTCAAATATGATTGCCCCATAGCTATGTATAAGTACAGAAAACTATACCTGTCCTTTAAGGGCTAAGAATCTTACTATTGAGGAGATACAAAAACTTTAGACAAGCAGGAGATTAAAATTACAGGGTAGTAGTTTGAGGGATTTGAGCAGTCACACTTTTTAAAGACAGGCAAAATGTAGGCAAACTTCCAGCAAAAAAGAAAAGGCAAAAGTTGATAGACAGTTGCAAGAGTTTGGCCCGGCAAAGTGCAAGCATGTAAGCACAATTTTTGAGAACAATAGGAGGGACACTATTAGGTCCATAGGCCTTTCAAGGATTTAGACCAGCTAGAGCATGGAAAACATCACTGTGGAGAACTTGAACCAAACTGCAAGAAATAGTCAGAGGAAGGAGGAGAGGGAGGAACAAGTCCGGAAATCATCCAAGGTAGAGTTATTGCCAAAGGTTTGAGAGGAGAGTTCAGCTTTAGAGACAGATGTGATGGCAGTAGTGCCATCATGATGAAATAAAGGAAGGAGAGAGAAGAGTTGAAGTTTAAAAGTTTTTTACATTTTCTATTTATGAAGGAGTGTTTGGCAATTTGAAGAACAGACTCGGCATGATCCCGGGCAAAAATATAATGCGCATGAGATTCAAGTGATGGAAGCCTCAAGTATTTGTGGGCAACCTCTATATTATGTAAAGCATGAGGATAGGCTGGGTTAAACCAAGGTATAGGAGATTTAGGATGAGAAAAATCGTGAGAAATGTACACCTCCATGCCAAACACTAGCACCTCTGTTATGTGCTCAGCAGGGATGGGACTCTTACGAACAAACAGTAATAATTCCAGAGAAAATCAACGTAGTACCTCCTCTAGTCCCCCCAATTGGTAAAAGTAAAATGCCAGAGGTGCTTACACTTTGGAGGATCCTCAGGAGGATTTAGAGAAATAGGACAAGATACAGATATGAGATTGTGATCAGGGGAGTCTAACAGAGAAGAAAGGGTAACAGCATAAGCAGAAGGATTAGAGGTAAGGAAAAGGTCAAGAATGTTCAGCATATCTCCAGGAATACAAGTAGGGTGTTGCACTAGTTCCTCTAGGTCATGGAGGATAGCAAAGTTAAAGGCTACTTTACTAGGATGGTCAGTGAAGGGAGAGGAAAGCCAAAACTGGTGGTGAACACTATAATCTCCAAGGGTGGAGATCTCTGCAAAAGGATAAAGAGACAGAATGTGCTCCACTTTGGAAGTTAAATAGTCAAAGAATTTATTATAGTCAGAAGAGTTAGGGAAGTAGTAGACATCACAGATAAATCTAGTTACAGTGACTTGTAAGTCGAAGTGAGATTGTAGAAAACTTGTAAGATTCAAGAGGCAGGAGAGCAAGTCAAGTTGTTACACACATGGATACAACATTCAGTTTTGGAATGAAAATGAAGATAGAGAAAATGGGAGGGAACAGAAAAGGGGTTACTGTCAGTTGCTTCACACACCTGTTTCAGGCTTAGTAGAGAAGAGGTGGTATTTGATTCACATGAAATTTCTTAACACTTTTGGCATCACACATTTCAACTTGGTGTTATATGAACATCACCTAATGAAGAGATGACTTCATATAAAAACTTCATGTCAAAAACTTCACTCACCTTGGTTCAATTTTCCAAGCAGAAAGATTTTCTACCCAAACAGCTTAGACAAGATTTGACACTGTTTTTTTAAAATGATATCTGTATTTGCAGATTTTCACTTTATATTAATGTCTCCTATTCAGTGAGCCTCAGGGAAACCTACAGTACATGCCTCACCTGTTCCATCCTGCATCCATTATATCTCGTTTTGCCTTTTTGGAGTGAATCATTTTGGTTGCCAAGGCGAGACCAACTGGATCAAGTCCTTCTGGTTCTTGGTTCCTTTTCCTCTTCTTTGAAGTGATCCCTAGAGAAGTAGAAAAAAAATCAAAATAAAGTAAGAAAGAATGAGAGGCTAATTAATGGAAGACAGGAGACAACTTAAGAGATTTTGAGTGTATAACAATATGGGAAGGAAGAACATCAGATATCTACAATGAAACCAAGAAAGTAGAATGACACATTAGCTGTTTAGTCACATAAGGGAAAATGGGGATAAGAAACTAAATGAAATGACAATAATTAATGAGGAGAGTAAAGATGAAGAAAGAAGTAAAGAATTTCAGTCGCCGTATGCAGGAGCTCAATCCTTACCTCAGCTATGCGGATGGTAAAACAGTTCAAACATTTAGTGATGATGACAGTATCACTTTTATGGTGAGAATTGTAGTTCACACTTTGCAAAATCCATGTGGATGATGAAATGACGATGCTACTTTTGCTGTTCAATTTCTAATGGATCAAAGTATAACAATGAAAGCAAAATGTAGTAATGATGGAATGAAAGTTTTTATGTACTATATATATAAATATCAAACTAATTTTTGAGGAACTGAATAACATATGAAGAAAACCAAGAACATTTATGTTTAGTTACCTTCACCAACAGCTGATCCAGCTGCCCGGGGCATCTGTGGACCCATAGCGTTGGGCTCTTCATCAGAATCAGAATCATCAGAGTCCTCATCAGAGTCTGAGTCAGGAGCATCTCTGGCCACCTCTGCTTCTTCTGACTGATCACTAGTGTATCCCGATTCATTGCCCTGAGAGCAAGATTATGAGTCACAAAACTCTTAAGGATATTAAGGTACATAAATTCCAAATAGCTAAATATACAGGTAAAAATGACTTACATTTGCTTCTGTTTCCTCTTTCTTCTTCTTTCCCTTAGATTCTTTGCCCTTGAGCTTGCCTCCTTTGGCCACATACTTCTGCATAGCTGCCTCAAGTTCATAGTCTTCATCAGCCTCAGTCTCTAAGTCCTTGAAAACATCCTGCATAAGAAAGTAATGGTAAATATTTCATCACAGAAAAAAAAGGGTGGGGGGGGAATAAAGAACTTAATGACTTACACCAATAAATACAGAGATTAACATTATTACTATTCTCACAAAAAAAGGCAAACAGACTTTCTTACCTGACTGAACCAATTTTCTGCCTTACGAGCTTTTCTCAATTCCTTGGAATCACCAACCAGGTCAGTCAGGAGAGGATTAACAGCATCACCATCATTTTCATCATCACTTCCTACGTCCGACAAGGTTACAGAGTCCTTGAGACCTAGTCCTTCTTCATCACTGTCTGTGTCTTCCTCTTCTACACCCTCACCTATTTCCTTTTTTCCTTCATCCAAGTAATATCTTAAAAGAAGAAGGACATTATCATAGCATTGATATAAAAAACTGCTGAAAGAAAGACATGTCAGCGAGTTCATCAAGTCCACTAAACTGCTTTATTCACATCTACAATGTTTCATTTTTCCTTTTAACCTAAAGTCCTTTGCTGATCTGGTGGATATCTCCTTTTAAAACTTAACTGATAGACAAGAATTTAGGTGATCATATGACTGGGATTAAGAACACATGCGAACTGCACCAGAGGTGCACCAGAAGTGAGTCTGGTATGTTATTAAATTTCTAAGGTGGAGTTAACAAAGTCTTAAGTATGGAAGTTTTACTCAGCCCAGATGCTTTTCCTAAAGATATGCTTAACCTCCTGGGTTGTGCTTTGAGTTCTTAGATTTGAAATGGAAGTGGTTTAAGGTTGCAAGTTATACTTATTATGAAGATCACAATCAAGATGAAAATGGGCAACCATCACACAGCTCAAACTCACCTACTTAATACTTATCAACCACATGAGGAACTCTCCAGGGCCAGTATAAAATGGTGAAAGAGCTAAACAGTAAAATGTTGTATTTATCAATTTTGACTTAATAGTGCAATCTTTTTATGTCTCTTTTATGAAATAGAAATAATTCATTAAACATTTTGTAAGAATATGAGCACATAGATTTGTGTATATGTATAAGAAAACTCCATCAAGCACATTGTGTGTGTGCTATGTCAGTGTTCATGTCCTTGAGCCCCACTGGTTTCTTGCTCCTAACATGTAGTGTCTCACTTCTAAACATTTTTTTCTTCAGTATAAAGGTGATGATGACCTGTAAAGGATGGAAGGGCCAATACAGGAAGCCCAACTGCACTGATAGCAAGTCTTTTCTTCCTCATTCAGTCAATATTATGAGGAAAGCTATAGCCTGAAGGGCTTCCTTCATTCACTGGCCCAAAAATGCTCCATGGGCTCTATTACTAAAAGCTGAAATGAGATATGCCAAAAACAAGACACAAGAAGACCCAAGGTAAAAAATACTGTATTTAATACTTTAATTACTAGCATCTGCGATTTACTTTCTCCCGTGTGACTCTCCAAGCTCTCCTGCCAGGCCTGTCCCAAATAACACTCCTGCAGATGTAGTCTATTATATCAAACAGTTCAGAGTCACTTAGATCATCCAGAATATTATTATAGGCCTAATAAATACTGAATAGGTGGGTTTGAGCTACCTAATGGTCAACCATGTATGTCTTGATCTTGATAAATATAACTAATTAAGCCAGCTCCAGACATGTCTCAAATCTAAGATTAACTTAAAGCACAACTCTGATTAAGCATAATTTGAAGAAAAATAGTTGGTTTGAGTAAAACAAACTTTATAATCTTTGTTAATACTGCCAACAATAATAAATTTTCATATAAAATGCCTTGTCTCAACCTTTTATGATGACATCAGTCTTGAATTAATTGACAACAACATTGTAATATGTTACATCAGAGGCAGGGAACCTTCATCTTGTTAAGGGGCACTTGAATATTTCTAACACAGATCATGGAACATAGAAAAAAATGCTAGCATTCACATTTTCAATTTGCCTTATTATTTTTTTGACAGCAAATCAAATTTATTGTGAAATTAAGCATTTAAATCCTGATATTTCACTAAATAGTTTGATGCAAAACTAAACTGATTTCAGTAGGACAGCTTATCAAGGAAGAAGCACATAATCAACTCTATAACCAACTGAAATCTTGGTGTTTGCCAACAGCCCAAGATCCCAGACCTGGTATGCCAGTACTGATCCTGTTCAGAACTTACAACCGTGTCATACCAACCCACCAGAGGAGCCATGAGAATGTGATACGTGTCAAATGCAAGGGTTGGGGCTGTTTGCTATTACAATACATTTTCCTTGGTAGATTATTGGAGATGCCAAACATACAAACTCATAAACTGTTATCACTATTTGTATGAACAATTTACTATACAGTATCCCCCTACTATTAGCGGGGGTTACGTTCCTTCCCCTCCTGCGAATCCCAAAAATCTGTGAATTATTGATGCAGTTTTAAAACTCCTATGTATGATAATAGATACACTAAGATATGCTTCTTAAACACATTCTAGAGATAGTCTTACTCATTAATACAGTAATAATGTAGAGATATGCAATAACGATAAATTAAAAACAGTAATAATGAATTCAAACAATCACTTTGAAAACCGGCGTGCAACTGAGAGAGAGAGTTGTTTAGTGTCTCATGCATGAAGATGCTTGTGACATCACGTTGTCTGCAGCCAATCAGCAGGAAGGAGAAACGAAAGCTCATAACTGACATTGTTATTTTAAAATAATTTACCAGTTATATTATATCATCTCTCTTTTCCAATTTTTTATCTTATATTAACTGACATTGTTATTTTAAAGTTATTCACCAGTTATTCTGTACCATCTCTCTTTTCTAATTTTTTATTCTATATTAACGGACAGTTATTTCAAAAACATTTACCAGTTAGGGTGAATGTGAGCATTTTTCTGCTGAAAAATAGCCTAAGAAATTCACAAAATTGCAGAAATTATGGAAAAAAAACTTTGAGAGCAAAATCTGTGAGTATACAGGGCTGCAAATGGTGAACCACAAATGGGTGAGGGTACACTGTATATATTCGAGATCATGATGTTGTCACATTCTCATTTCATTCATAACTAATCTAATGTAAGTGATATATAGCCAAATAAGTAACATTATTAGATAAACCATACCAATCATAATTGCAAAATCTTATTATTTCACAAAAAATTATTCACAACATCCACAGAAGATGAATAGATGAGGCAGTATTAACTTTCCTTAAGGAATCTAGAGATTCTAGCAATACTAATGTTCACCACACATTAGACTCACCTGCCTGTTCTGTCCAATTTGCTTGAATTCCTGTCAAATTTAACAAAGGTGGGTCCCTTTGGCTCCTCCTCCTCTTCACTTTCTGACAGCAAGATGTCTGCTTCTTGGTCAACCACTGTATCCATATTTTGAACCTGTAAACACAATGTGGTCATTATATTCATACTTGTTCTGTCATTACTTTACTTTTTGTCACAATCATTTTTTCTCTTTTACACAAGCTTCCAAGCTGATCTCAATTTCTCCTCTAAGGCAATTAAATTTCTTGGCACAATCTAAATCTGCAGTTTTCATCCTTACATAAGGCTGAAACAGAATCAATGATTTACCTGGGAGAGCTTCTCAAGGCTGAAAAGTCCATCACGACCAGTCTCCATGGGGCCCGTGTCTCCTGGGATAGCTGACTTCAAACGTAGCTTTTCTTCAAGTTTCTTTTTCTCCTTTAATTTGCGTTTTCTAGCTCTCTTTTCCTCCTGAGCATGTTCAGTCTAATGGGATAGAGGTATTATGATGTACTATTCAATATGTCTTTCAGTAAAATTATCAAAGCTATAGAGATATAACATCCAATATTTCCTTTTCTTCTCAAAAGAAATGGTCATTGAATTCCTATTGAGAATAGATGCCAGTCTCCACACAGCTTGGAGAGTTAGCCAAAAGAATGGGATAAATGTCTTGAAAACTCCTTTTCAAATGAGTTCAGATTATAGGAAGAAGAAATATAGAATCAGGCAGAGAGCTCCAATTCAACAGAAAAAGGGATGAATGATTGAAAGTATCAGTTAACTCTTACATTAGAGATGTGAACAGGATAGAGAAAAGAAAAAAAGTCTTATACAGCAAGGCCACAGGAAGAAAGGCATGCAGTTAGCAAGATCATAAGAGAAGTTAGCATGAATATAGCAATAGAAGACAGTAAGAAATTCAACACTGGACCAATGAGAAAGAGGATGAAAACAGTCACTCAGAGGAGTTGATAAGACACAAAGCTTTTGATTCCACCCTATCTAATAAAACTGTGCGAGTGAAATGACCACCATATATGTGAAGAGTACTCCATAAATGGGTGGATAAGGCTCCTATAAAGAGTTGGGAGTTGGGATGGTGAGCAAAACTGGTAGATAACTCTGAACACTTAACTTCATAGAAGCTGTTTCAGCCAGAGATGTGAAATTTCCAGTTTAGTTTATAAGTAAGAGACAGCCTGAGTGTTCAATGTAGAAGAGGGTGACAGTTCAGTGTCAATGAAAAAGAGGGGGACAGTTGTCAGGGTTAATGGATGGAGAAATTTGAGTTTTGGGGGCACTTAACACTATTAAGTTTTCTGAACCTTAATTCTAAATTTTAAAGAGATCATAAGTCAGGCATTCTATGGCATCCCTGCATGATCTGTGTACTTCCTGAAGGATTGGTAGTCTTGGAAAGGATGTGGAAAAGTATAGGATGGTATCAGTAAAAGAATGGATAGGAAAAGAAGTTTAGATCACTGACAAATTATAGGAAGAGAATGGGTGACAAGACAGAGCCCCGAGGAAAACCTGTTAATAGATTTAGAAGAATAGCTGCCACCTATCACAGCAGCAATAGAACAGGAAATCTGAAATGAAGTTGCACAGAGAAGGATAGAAGCCAAAGGAAAATAGTTTGGAGATGGATGCTTTTTGAAGATCAAAAGCTTTTGATATGTCTAAGGCAACAGCTAAAGTTTCACCAAAATCTCTGTAGGAGAATGACCAAGACTCAAAAAGGAGTGCCAGAAGATCAAAAACCTTGACAGAAGCCACTGGGAAATGAAAGATTAAAAATTTTAAATAAGCAAGAGATTAAAGCAATAGAGCAATAGTTTGAGGAGTTAAAATGGTCACCTCTTATAGGAAAAGCTGGATGTTTACAAAATTCCAGCAAGAAGAAAAGTATAAGTTAATAGACACAGTTGAAAGAGTTTAACCAGGCAAGTAGCAAGCAGAGGCAAAATATGAGAACAATAGAAGGGACTCCATCAAGTCCATAAGTCTTCAAAAGATTTAGGCCAGCAAGGGCATGGAAAACATCATTGTGAAGAATTCTAATTAGTGGCTTGAACGGAGTCAGAGAGTCAGAGGGAGTAAAGTTATTAGCAAAAGTTTGAGAGAAAAGTTCAGCTTTAGAGATAAATGTGATGGCAGTGAAGCCATCAGAATGGAACAAAGGAGGGAAAGATGAAGAAGTAAAGTTATTGGCGATGTTTTCAGCCAGAAACCACAAGTCTCAAAGGGAGTTGGATTTCAAAAAATTTTGAAATTTTCTATTAATGAAGAAGTGCTTGGTAAGTTGAAGAACAGATATGACTTGATTCTAGACAGAAATATAAAGTGCATGAGATTCAGGCGATAGAAGTATCTCTTACATGTAAAGCATAAAAACAGGTTGTGCTAAGCCAAGGTTTGGTAGATTTAGAGTGAGGTTTAGAGTGAGAAATGTACACCTCTGCTAAGTGTTTAGCACATAAAGATAGATCTCTGATATGCAAGCAGTATTCATTCTAAGAAAAACTAGGTCTCCCAACTGATGGAGGCAAAACACTATAAGCTCCTCTGCTTTGGTTATCTTGAGGAGGGATTTGAGAAATAGGACAGGATACAGAAATGTAATTGTGATCAAAGGAGCCCAATGTAAAAGACAAGGTAACAGCATAAACTGAAGGATTAGAGATAAGGAAAAAGATAAAAAATGTTGGACATATCTCCTAGATGGTCAGGAATATGAGAAGGGTGCTGCACCAGTTGCTCAAGGTCATGGAGGATAACTAAGTCCAAAGCTAGTTCACCAAGATGGTTAGTGAGGGGAGAAGAGAGCCAAAGCTGCTGGTGAGCATTGAAGTCTCTAAAGATAGAGATCTCCACAAAAGAATTGAGATAAAATGTGCTTCACTTTGGAAGTTAAATAGTCAAAACATTTCATATAGTCAGAGGATAGAGATGAGAGGTAGACAATATAGATAAATTTAGAAATTGACTCTGAAGTCATAGCCAGATGGTAAATGCTTGTAAGATTCAAGAGCGAGAGCACAAGGGCAACTCAATATGTTGCACACATAGACACAGCATCCAGCTTTGGAATGAAAATGATGGAAGAGAAACAAGACGCTGTTGGTTGACTCAGACACCTGTGTTTCAGTGAGGAAAAGTTTAGAAGAGGAGAGGTGGTGTTCTACAGATTGAAAATTAGACTGAAGACCTTAAATGTTGCAGAAATTGATGAAGAAAGATGAGGGAGGGTTCAAAACATTTTATGCTAATACTGGAAGTGGACTTCAACCTTTGGACATTTATAGTCCCATCCCCAGTAGGAGACTCCAAGGACAGTATAGGAAATGAGATTTGTTTATAGTCACATCTTCATACACAGATTCCCTGTTACTACATTTGATTATTATGCAAGTTGTATACATTATAAGCCAGATGTTACACTCCTTTACACAATACTTCCAAAAATGCAGTCATTAGATATCATTGAGAGAGATCAAAAGTCAGGACAATCAGGAAGAATCTCTACTTTGCTCAATCAACTTCACAATTCTATTACTTAAATCCTAATTTATTTTACCTTCAACTCTAAAATTTGCTTTTGCAATTTGTCCAGTTCCTCTTCCTCTTCCTCCTCTTCAGTTTTTTCCACTTCTTGTCCTGTTGTCTCTGTTGCCATCAGCTCATCCTCTATTTTTTTCATTTCAGCCTGGGTGAAGAACAGTAAAATATAAAATTCTGATATTTTCACAGAAAGAAAGAAGTTTAATCATAATGAACATAATATAGCTCACACTTTCTTATCCAATTACACAAAACTCACATTAAGGGGTGCGTCTTGGTATTTTTAGATGAATATTTCTTAAACAGACAATTTTTCTTTGCTCAACCTCTCCTAGATATCCTCACTTTCAAGTGAAGTTTTTGTTTGGAAAAAAAATAAATAAAAACACCACTCTTGGGAGGCATTTAGATACCCTGTATTGTTGCATCATAGCATGACCCACCCACTATCATGCGTGATATGTGCTAGCTTGGACATGTTATGCAATATTCAAAGTAAAAAGGATTTTCTGTGTAAATTGAGCCATTTGGCCCTCAACTTTTCAGTATTATTGTGCAGGGAGAGCTCTGGCTGTCAGTACAGCAGCAGTCCTTAACCAAATACTGAAGGGAAGGATGTACAAAATTTTTTGGAAAACTAATGACTAATAAGTGAAGGGTGACACAAACATGTCTTCAGAACCTACAAAAGGCTGCTGCCTGTCGTTGGAGACAATAAAAAAATGTTTTCACTGACAGTTGAGACTCCAAATTCACCACTATCATCACCACCACCACAACACACTTGGCTGCCAGCTCTGGCTTTATAAAAAGGGGCACATACAAACAGTAGGGCAGTGATGAAGTTAGAAAAAATCTTTAAGATTCAATACCTTAATAAACTACTTTTTACTTAAAAAATCTTTGCAAAATTCACAAAGAATCTGATCTTCTATTGTAAAGTATCATTGAAATTATAACTGAAGGGATATTTTTCTTCAGGGAAAAATTCCAAAAAGAGGAAAAGAAAACTGGGAATAAAAATAGAAAAAAAATTGAAGATGAAAACAATCATAATTTTTCTTTGGGAAATTAAAAGCAATTGTGAAAATGTTTTCAACGAAATGTAGGTATACATTTTTCACAATGAATGATTAAAAAGCATAGGCTATAAGTTGAAAAAAATAACTGTAAATATGTCACTTTCCCCCTTTGCATCAGTACTCCTTCACTCAAATTTTGTGAAATTCACTGAATATCATAAATTGACAACAACAAACATACTAAAATCTCAAACCCATAAGATGTACTGTATGCCACATAGGTATCCCTCTCAGATGCTCTCCTGAAATTAATCACATAAATAAACAAGATTATCAAATTGAACAAGTAAGAACAGTCCTATACCTTGAAATTCTTCCTCCAGGTCAACAGTTGCCGTAGATCCTTCCTCCCCAGAACTTTGATGTCTTTGCAATTTTCTATGATGGCCTCTGTGGTTAGTCGATGATTCTTGATATTGTCATCATCAAAATAAAGCTGAAAATGATTCATAAGGAGTGGGATGATGATTAATAAAAACCATATGACTATATAATAGAATAAAGTTTAAATTCAGGGTTATACATGGTTAGCCATTTAAGTACCCATAACAAAGACAGCAATCAAAATTCATAAAAAGAAAGAAAAAAAGGATGATCATGTGGTACCTCAGAGGCTTCTTGCAGAACATCAATAAAGTTGGAAGAATTGATGAATCTCGAGACAGGAACCTTGTTGTATAGTGTTGTCGCTCCCTCAGCATAACCTTCAGCTTTCTGCTTCACCTGCAATAAATGTGCATATATCCATTTTAGTACTTCACTTTTTACACAATTTTCAATACCAACTACAAGAAGAGCAAAATTTGATCTTTACAATATACAGTCATACCCCTACATACGAGTTTAATTCGTTCCACAACTGAGCTTGTATAGTGAAATAGCTTGTACGGTGCAACAACATTTCCTATTTAAATACATGTAAAACTGAATGATGCGTTCCAACACGAGAAAACATGCAAATTAAAGTTTATTAATACCGATGTACACTGAAAGAAGTTAACATTAATAACGGAAAACAGTGATGTGTAAATGGTATTTGTTATTATAATAAACATTATAAATAAAGATAGTATAGATAAATAAGCAAATAATGTAAATAACAAGTGATAAAAAATGTACCTATGTTAACCTGCACAGCGGAGGTGTAAGATGGTGGCGGAGAGTTGTGGGAGTGAAAACAGCTGATGAGAATTAAACTTGCATAATAAACATAATGGAATCAATAGAGACTTAAAAACAACTTAACACTACATTTTTTTGTAACTTTTCTGTTCTATATATTTTTTGTATTTATTTATTTATTTATTTATTTATTCATTCACTGTGAACTAATGGTGGCTTGGCGTAACTAAATGCTCGCGGCTCGTATGGTGAATATTTCCTTATATCCTGAGGAACGATTAGGCTTGCTTCCCAGCTCGTATCTTGGAATTTTTGTATCCTGAAGCACTCATATGCAGAGGTATGGCTGTGTGTGTGTGTATATATATATATATATATATATATATATATATATATATATATATATATATATATATATATATATATATATATATATATATATATATATATACAACAAAAATTTGTTTGGATTCTGGACCATGCATAAATTCCAAAAAACTGTGAAACAAACGTGTAAAAAAGAGGTACATACCTGCACACACATATATATAGTTCAATTTACACTTTTCTTGTTTTACCTGACCTCTTAAAGAATGCAACACTCATACAAATGAAGTGTTACCTGTTTAAGGTAATGTCAATGCAATATCTGCCTCTTACTTTCTCTGGTTTGAAAATGTTGAGCTTTGTGGTGGGTTCTGGATCCAACTCTTGGAAGACATGCTTGGGTGAGAAGAACTCAGGATCCACTCTGTCAGGCTTAAGGTAGTTTTGACACACCACAAAGATCTCAGCTGATTCATAACGGGAGGCTTGTGGTTTTGTGGACTCCACCTGCAAACAAGGGACCATAGCTATCTATTATATCTCCATCTATATTAGTCTAATACTCTTATTCCCTCCTCAGCTCTTTCTCCTATACTGCATTCATTATCCTATTCACTGAAGACTGTCAATCTAACAAACTTACATACACTTCTATGCTAGGATCTCAAACCAAAATGATTCTCTAATCTCTTCATTATCCCCTTCAAATATCAACTCCACAGCTTTGTCCTATCACATACACAAGACATTTAATGTATCTTCTATACTCATACATTTGATCTTTCTTATTTTGTTATTTTGGTTCTTGCAATTCTTTATATGTAGCTAGAAACATCTTAAGGTATCATATTTAAACAATGGTGTATTTACAACTTAAAGTATCACATGGAGCACCTTACCCTCTTAAAGAGCTTCCTGAATACATATTCCAAATTGAAGTAATCCTTTGACCTGAACACCTTGGTGACAAAACAGCCACCCTTCTGCAAGAACTCACAGGCCAACTTGAAGGAGTGCAGAACAAGGAGGTTCTGCTGGTAAGCATCATGCAGCCAGTTCTGACCTATGGAACAAAAGCAAACCAGTTTCCATCTGTCAAAGACATAAGTATGACCACTTCTATCTTCTAACAAAAAGAAGAATGATATAAAGTGGAAGACCAATAATTGGTGATGAATAGAAGCCATTTGTTTGTTTTATGTCTCCCTAGGAATAGTCTGTTGATTAAGACAACACTGCAAGCTTCTCTTTCACATACAAATGTTAAAGTACCTTTTTTTTTTTTGCTATGCATGAAAATAGCAATATACAGTATATATATATATCAATCATGATACTTGATGTCCCTCTTACAGTAGTGGAAAAATGGGCACCTGCAGCTAAATCATATTCTACCAATAAAAGAAAAACATTAAAATATTTATATATAAAAATTAAGGAAATTGTATGCAAGACCAGTTTCCCTATACAGCTTTTGTCATGCTCTATCCCTAGTCAGCCTTCCTATTTCCAACCTGTTTGATTTATTCATTCATAGAGTCATCTAACTAATTTTTTAATCTATGTATTGTGTTAGTGCTGACCACTCATTCACCACTCTGTTAGTGAGCCAGTTACTTCAAATATCTTTCTTTGGCCAAAATTTATCCAGGTTTTATTCATTAGCTTAAGTTGTCTTGATTGTTTACTATGTGAACATTACTTGTATAATTCAACATTGTATTATGAAATAGGTTTCAAACCCTGTTACACTAGCAATGCAATACTTAGCAGAGCTGTCAGCAAAGGTAATGATGTTAATACTGAAATGTATCCTTTTTTCACATATTTGAAACATAATGGGATTCTGCACCCTAAAAGGTGAATCTGCAGTGTTTTCTCAACTCTTAACATTTTCAGGTAACTCAAAATACAGACCTGGTGTCTTCTGAAACACTCTGAAATCCAGATTTGTATTCACTATGGATTGAAAGAATGTATGTTATGCAACACTATGTTAGAGTAACATGTCTGTAACAATGTGAATGTCTTGGAATGGATCTCTTGTACATCCATGTTTATCAAAATATATTGTTTGACAATCTAGAACACATATTTTGTAGACTACACATGCCAGTGCAAGCATGTAAGTGAGGGTGCTATTCTTTCATTGACACTACCAAATGTGCAGATCTATTCATCATGTTGCAATTTCTTCAATCTAAGTAATTTGGTGAAAATATCACAATATAATAAGTTGCAATAATCTAGCCTGGTTATTACATAATTATAAACAAGAATCTTCAGAACAAAAAAAAAAAAAAAAAAAAAAAAAAAAAAAAAAAAAAAAAAAAAAACATGCTGTATGGTACTGAAACTGTACCAATAACAAAGGGACAGGAGGCTGGGACAGAAACAACAAAATTTGAATACCCATTTGAATACTTTCATTATATTCCCATGAAAACCCCTCACCAGGGAATAAAGTTTGAGTCATTTGTACAGTAATCCAGTTTGTGTTTACTGTCAGTCCTCATCAGTAGTAGCACATGATTTGAATTAATGTTGTGGTAATATACTCACTGTATATCTTCACATTTGTGATTTTTCACACACATAGCTATTATTGACTTATACTGATGCTTTTGAAAATCAACAGAAAAAGAGTTAGATTAGGTTTGCTTAGATTAAGTTTGTTTTGGTTTAGTTAGTTAGGGAGACCAAAATACATTAAATTTTAAGTCTAAGGAGACAATCTGCCATATTTGGCAAAGGAAAGTAAATTTTTACTCAGTAATTTTTTCAGTCTCTGAATCATGATTTGTTGTGCTTCTGAAGAAGCAACACCTTTTCAATCATATGGAGTCCAAAACTGCACTGCATAATTCAGATGTGGTGTAATCAAAGCTAAATAGGTCGATGCTTACTATTAGTCTTACACTAGGTGTTGTGTTATTACCATCAAATTTTTTTCTTTCTCAAGTTATTATTGACTTGTATTGATGCTTTTTGAAAGTCAACACAATGTGCCAGAAACAATTAGGCTTAGATAATATTAGTAGACTAGGTTAGGTTACATTACTTTTGCTTTGCTTTAGTTAATGGGGCAAACCAAAATACAAACCAAATATTGCATTTTTCAAACAAGGCTAAGAACAAACTGCCATATTTGGCAAAGGAAGGACCTGCTGTAAATTTATGCTGCTAAATAAATATAGCTGCACTTCTGTTTTGTTACATTCAACAGGAAGCATCAAGCACCTCCCATTCCCTTCACCATGGTATAACCTTCTCAAATGAAATCCATAAGCAGGGATTCACTCACCAACATTAGGGGCACCATCATGAAGAACAAGATCTGCCTTCCATGTCTTGAGGGTTGCCTTCAGTTCTTGCCGCACCTTCTCTGTTGTTATGTCACCCACAATAGAAAGTGTCCCAGGGATAGGATTGATTGGGAAGAGATCAACACCAACAATAATCGATGAGACAGGCATGTATTTCTTGGCCACCTGCATCCAAGAGCCTGGAGCAGCACAGAGGTCAATGCACACTCTTGACTTCTGCAGGAACTCATACTTGGTGTTAAGTTGAACCAGTTTGTATGCAGATCGGGCACGGAAACCTGGAGATTGTAAAGAAGATTTTTTGTCAAGATATTTTGGTAAATCTTTATAATAGCAATTTCATATACAGGCTATGTTCTATGGGGGAGGGGGGGTCTGGGGGTGCAGCCCTCAGGCTAGGATAAGAAGAATTTGGAATGTCAAGTGGTGGGTGATGGAAAGGAGTGGGGAGAGCTCAGACATATTATTATAAATAATTACAGATATTTGCTAGTGCACATTCAGGATGCATTGGTTACACATCATAGGCAGTATTGGTGGAGAAAGCCATCAATATAACAAACACAAAGGAGTAAACCAGTGGAAAGTATGCATTATTTCAAGACACTTTTCTTCTATACACATTCCATGGGAAATTATTCATTCATATTTATAATTATGTAAAATTTTACCCAAGCCCCTTCTCCTGAGATCAGCAAACTTAAACAAACACAATAAGAATGCATCAGTGGGTTTTCAATAGGTTAGAGTAAGTTAGGCGTTAGCATAGGTTAGGCCTAATCACAATTCATCAATGGCTATATATATATATATATATATATATATATATAT
>CM035205.1:16142161-16190242 GCA_020233015.1 Callinectes sapidus | reverse complement strand
ATATGTGTGTGTGTGTGTATATATATATATATGTGTGTGTGTGTGTGTGTGTGTGTGTGTGTGTTAAATTTTTTTATTTAGTACATATTTCCTGTTTAGCGTATATGGACAGGCTGTATCAAACAAAAGAAAAATAAATGTGTGCAAAGTCTAAAAATGTGTTTTCAAGATGAATTATCAATAGAAGTACAATTTCTTAAAATATGTCAAGTTGGTCCTGATTATGTTGTTTGGTTTTAAATGCACTGCATTATTCAATCTCAAATATTGATGTATGTTGACTTTGTTGCACATCAATGAAATAATTAAATGTTGCAATCTTAGTAAATCAGTAAACTAATTAGTAAAATCCTTATAGGCATTCAGTTTTTGTTGCAACATTTCTGCAGGCCCTTGAAGTGTGGCATGGTGATGCTCGGAACCACCACTTTGGCCTGTGGAGGATCCCCTACCACAACGTTTTGGTGCTGGTGGTGGGTGTGCCCTTCTCCAGGTACAGGTGAGTACTGGCCCTAGGCTGCAGGTAACAGGTAGCATAGCAGACAAAGCATCACATATATGTACCTACTCACAAATACATCATTCAGTCTTAGCCTCATCAGCTCCCTAAGTGAAAATGTACACTCTTGTGGACCACTATACCACATCCCACACAGCATCATGAAGCAAGAAAAGTAAACAGTGCAGGTGAATGCTAAGTATTTATCTAACCCACAGCAATCATGTGAAAGGCAGGGGCCAGATCGTGCAGGCAACATCAGCAGGCATGACCTTCCTGTTGGATGAAAGAGACAGTCTGGAGGGAGTCACCTTAAGGCCACACTACCCATCTGAATTCAAGTATATATTGGGACTTCACTGATGAAATGAAAACTAGGTATGTAATAAATTATGTTTTACTGTTAATTTCATAATAATCCAGTAATAATTGTTCAGCAAAAATTCCCATGTCCCGGGGTAAGGGATTATTCCACCACAGGCTCAAAGGCCAAGGAGACGGGAGATGAGCGCCCGCAGCTACGTGCTGATACAGCGTAAGCCCCCCACTTTACCTTAAAAATTCAACAAATATGACAGCATGGCAAAAGACTAGAAACAAGATGAGAAGAACAAATCTTCCTTTTCATGAATTTATGTCTCCATACTCATACTCAAGATGGAAAGCCAAGGATGAGAAGAAAACTGCCTTATTCAGAAGTAGATAAGCCATCAACTCAAACCAAATGATAATCACATTCACCTACATAACATTCAAACTCGCTCTCCCTTCTACTAAACATGCCTTACAAGTTATTGGATCCTCAGTTTGGACAAGGGATATTTTATGCCCACTAGCTTGGCATATGGAAAGGTAGATAACTTACCAATTAAACATCTCAATGCTGAATCTCAAGACATAAATGTTTTTACTTATGTTGGTCTGAATACAGCACATAAACATTATTCATTCCCTTCTTCATTATTACTATGAAGCAACTGCTTTACAGAAGCACCTAGAAGAAAGGCTGCATCACTAGGGTGCTCCTGAAGTGTTGCATAGATCAACGCAGCGCGGGAGGCTGGCTCACCTGAACACTTAAAGGCACGAGCAAGAATAGCTGCTAGTAAAAGCTGTGTCTGGGCTGGTCGAGAAATGAAAATCTGAGCAGCAGCCGTCACCAAATCAGCATGAACAGATGGAGAGAAGGCCAGAGATGACATGCGCTGGAGAATGTCTGGGGCAGAGTCAAGGTAGGGAGCCAGTGTGCCCAAAACATAGAGGACAAGAGAAGGAGCTGCTTCTTGGACATGTTCCTTTGACAGAGATCTTACAATGGCATCTGTCAAGTCTTGTGGTAGCTCAAGCTCATTCTGTGCCACAGTTGGTACTTTTGGCTCAGGTTCAGTGTGAAGTGATAATTGTGATAGTGACTCTTCCAAAGTTGTTTGATTCTGCATTTCCACATTTCCTAGAGAGGAAGACTTTGACAAACCAAGGTCTGGAGGACTTTCACTTGTATATTTTTTAACTGATGGTGATGAAATGACAACATTCATAAGACACTCCAGGGCAGCAATCACTACCCTCTCAGCAGGAGCATCAAGGAGTGTTACAAGCATGGACAGACACACTTTGTGGGCTGCATGGCTGACCTTGGCTAGTAGCCCCATGCAGCTCACAGCACCTCGAAAACTTTGATAGTCACTACAGAAAGGCTTCACTTCCTCCATGAGACAGCACACATTATTCTCAGTACTAATGAGTGGAAGAACTTTGAGCTTCTGTGTTTTGAGATAGCCAGGATCCTTTGCCCGCACAAGAAAGTACTTATAATGGGGACCAAATATCTTGGAGATGTCCCCCAGAGTACTAAGGAAGTCCAGTAACAAGTAAGATGTTTCAGAGACATTTCGACTGAGAATTTTACACACTGAAGGCTGTATCATCTCCAACATGTCCTTCTTGAGGTGTGGGTGATCCTGGGTCCAGTGGAGGAAGAGTTTCACCACAGCAACAAGTACTGCAGGAGCCCTCGACAGCAGTAACTCATCCAGTGCATTCAACAGGAGAATCAGCTCCTCCTCAGACTTTGGGGAATATCTTAGGGAGAGAAAATTATAAATGTAATTAATAGTGAACATATGTAACTGGGCATAATACATATTGCTTATTTTTCCTTAATATTGCATGTTTTTTTCATTATTGTACATAAAAAACTACTAAAATTTTAAAATCTGAAATGTTTGGACTTAACTTCTGGTTGTATCAATCAAAACTGTATGAAAGACCAAAAACCTCCAGAAACCAAACATTTTATCCATATATGTTTTCTACACATTAAAGTCCACTTTTGACACCAACACCAACAAAACTGACTAGAAACTAATGCTTTATTGCGTCAGAAAACTATTCCTATAAAAATTAATGAAATCAGATATCTAACTATTGTGTTTGAAATAATACAGCAGACAGCTGTAGTACTGTGCCCTTAACACCTGTCACAAAAACCATTTACTCAAACCACAAACACATCTTAAATTCTTGTCTGCTACTCAACCTGAGCAAGATGGTGAGAACATAGACAGCATTGCACTCTGAGAACTGCATGATCCTGCTCAGTAGATAATGGGCTATGTTCTTATTGACCACAATGCCACCTTCTGCTTGCAATATGTGGTCCAGGGCCAGGATACAGTTGGTGATGACAATGGGGTCAGAGTCACGCAGTCCATCATAAAGGGCATCAGTCAGCCCACACTCTAGAATAGCCTCTGGAGCATGGTCAAAGAGTTTCACACACCCCACTGCTCCACACCGACGCACCTACAGAAAGCCAACATTCACACTCTAAGTGAATATACCAAAAACTGTACACTGATAAAACTTTAGTAAATCCATTGCTCTCCCTCCATCATAAACCTTTTCAGTTATATAACTATGAATGAAGAGTTATGTCATGACTTTTAGTGAGGATTTGTAAATGTATAATATGTAAGATGCTGTTTTACTTGAAAATGGTAAACAATCAAGAATATTGGCTTGTGATTTGATAAAAAGATGATAAATAGTGATCAGCTGGGTATCATGTGTACCATTGCTGCTTGATCACTGAGTGCAGATGTCAAAACCCGCACAGCACTTTCTTCTATCCCAGGCAGAGCCGCTAAGGCTGAGATGCTGGCACTGCGAATGGTTGGGTTTGCATCGCTGGCATCTCTTAAGAGTAGATTGGCAGTCAAGAGGGCCAAATCATTATTACTATGGCATCTGAAATATAAAAAAAAATGAGATAATTTTTCATTCACTTACATTCATAATCACAGAAAACACTTGAACTCTTCAAGAACCACATTGATATGAATAAATAAGAGGAGAAATAAAGTGTTGTGAGTAAAAGAATAAGTAAAACGTTTGGATTTCTGAATGCCTAAATATTTGGCCTGCATATCTCACCTTATATTTGAACAAATATGGTATTTCTAAGGAAAGCATTTTCTTTAGACACTAAAAATACTCTCTAAATCAGATCTAAACTTACTTATCAGCAATGTGGCAACAAGTCAGCTTTTTGCAGAGAGTGTCATGGGATGCCAGCAGCTCCACCACGTCACTAGTAGGCAGGTCAGCACCCCCTATCATCTGCAGTGGCAGTACAGTATTCAGGCACTTACTCACATCTTTGCAGACTAAATCAACCCAAACTCATAGCATTTGAATTTGTCATTTCCTAATGCATGCAGTTTTCATCTTTAAGCCTTCCTTTTCCAGCAATTACCCAAATTTATTGAGGAAAGGAATTGTTTATTATTTTGTAAGCTTTATACAACTTCCAAGAGTCATGTGAGGACTACAATAGTACAGACTCTGGGCATTAATCTCCTGACCCCCATAAACCCTTCCTAATCTCAATAAAATCATTTAATCACATCCAAACCTAGTAGTGAAAATGTGTCCCAATACTGAAGGGTTTAATGATTACAAAAGAGATCCAAACCTGTAGTTTTATCTTTTAATGATAGGAAAGGATGTCTACTGTTGTAGATTTACAGATTTTTGCATACCTTCTTGAATTCTTATGAAACTGTGGAGGTTAACCCTACATTTAAACTTCACTTTAACACATGCTAATCAAGGGAGGGCATCTGACAGCCAGTGTTGAATGCACTTACCTGGTTCTTACCTGGTTGGGCTCCCAGTGAGGGAACCCCACATGACTACCATGCCAGCCCATGGGTGATAGGTAGAGTAGTTGATGACAAGTAATGAATGGCTGGAAAGTGTGCTATTAGCCAAAAATATATGTCAAGGATTTCACAGCAGTTATTCATAAAACTCGAACAGTCAATCACCCAAAGCATTGGACAGACCCTTCTTAAAGGTGCTTAGAGAATCCAATTCTACTACATTTGATGGAAGGGAATTCCAAGGTCTCACCATTCTGACTGAAAAGAATCTATGTCTGGCATCACAGCGACTGTAGGGGACAAGGATTTTGAAGCAATGATCCCTCATACTAGTGGGAGGGGCTAGAGTGAACAAATTGGTAGAGGTGATTGGTGAAACACCATGAAAAATCTTCCAAATCTTAATTAGGTCAACACGTAATAATCTTCCTTTAACCAAATACAGATCTAAATTCACAAGACGCTGGGCATATGACATATTCTTTTTGTCCATCAGCGCTGTACAGATTCAAGTAGCTTTAGATCAGTGATATAACCTGTGTTCCAGACGGTAGATCCAAACTCCAGAAGTGGGCGGATGTGAGTGATGAGAAGGGTGACCATGAAATCAGGGGAACGGCATAGTGGTGACTAGCAGGTTGTTGGCTAAACCAGCTATTTGGATATTACAGAGTGAATGTGGTCATGGAACCTCAGGGTAGAGTCGATGGTAATACCAAGATCAACAACTTTAGGACTAATGTGAAGTGGATTGCCTTTAATTTGATACGAAGAGAATGAGCCTAAATCAAGAGTATTACAAAGATGAGCTCCAAAACTAATGACTTTAGTCTTACTTGCATTGACTCTTAGATCCCAAGATTCAGCAACTGCTATGAGGGTATTGATGTCTCTTTGAACAACAGAAATGTCAACCAGGGCAGAAGACAGATATGTAGGTCTGATTAACAGGTACAGCTTTAGGTCATCTGCAAAAATGTGTACGTTTGAGTGTAGGTCAGAAGAAATGTGGTTAACATAGATAAGGAAGAGAAGAGAAGAGGAGCCTTGAGGGACTCCACTATTGACAGAAAGGGAGGAGCTGCTGGAGCCCGCCACTACAACCTTCATAGATCTGTTGGTGAGAAATGCTTTTATCCATGATAAGACTGTACTCTCTATACCAATGCACTGGAGTTTGGTAAATAGTATTTGGTGATTCAGTGTCAAGGGCTTTGGCAAATTCAAAGAGGACTAGATCAATCATATTACCATTATCCATCCAGTGAGTAACATCATTATATATATGTTAAGAGAAGCTGATCCTTAACAGACCTCCCTGACCGGAACCCAAACTGATTAACACTCAATATTGAGTTACTCTCAAGATATTGGTGGAGTTTAGGGGTGATATTCCTTTCCAGTGTTTTACATGGTGTAGAGGTTAGACTTATCGGTCTGTAACTGAGAGGGTCACATTTTTTTCCTTTCTTAAAAATTGGTACTACATGTGAAGTTTGCGAAGAATCTGGAATAGCGCCTGATAGCAGTGATTTGGAAAAAAATAAGTACAAAGGGTAGGACAGGGTGTTAGAACAATAGAATTGCCATAACAGAGAACAAATGCTCACCTTAGAAAGAAGCTGTTTCTTTTCTGGGCTTGTTGGAACCATTGTTAAAAAGTGTGCTGGCTCGATAGTTTCGCTGTAGCAGGTGAATGACAAGGAGTTATTTATCTAAGTGTTCGATAATACACCATAGAAAGTTATGGCCATCTTCACGTTCTTGACTTCACTATCTGCAGCATTTCAAATGGTTACTGTCACTTTCAGACAAGTATATCATCACTTTATAACCAGTAATACATTCCCACAACATCAGCTGAACTGTCAAATGTCAGGAACAAATGTTTACGTTCTGCAGTCGAAGCGGTGGTGCCACATGTTTCATTTGGACCATAGGAAACCGTGACAAAATTTTTTCAATGGATCGTAAGTTTGGGTGATTCATATTTAGGTTAGCTATGTATAAAGTCCTTCATTTCTTTTTTTTTTTAATTTTGATTATTTTCTGTCTCTAATTGATTGATATTCTGTTATAAGTGGCACCTGTGGTTATAGGAGAGAGGGAGAAGACAGTATTTTACTTATTTTTTGCCTATATATCTGAGATTTTCAATAGAATATAACAGAATAACACAAAGAAACACAATTGATTATCTAACAACTCTGATCCGTGTTGTTTATTCAATACGATAACTGCAAAGCACACACGTACGTTTTCTGTAAACCAGCCAAATTTGCCTTGAGGGTATAGGCTTATTTATTTTTTTTTCACTTACAATCAGAAAGTGAAATTTTATTAAATCTAGATAGATGTGCCAATGCTGCTCATAATGACACAAACCACATGTTCCTCCCTAACTTGGAACAGTGTACTTATTTGGTAATAACTATTCACTTATCCTTAATATTGTTCCTTTCACCTTTTACTTTTTTTTATACTGTCTCTCTATGTAGTTGTTAAAGTTTATATGATATTCTTTATGCTTTTCTGTTAACTTCATTGATATTTTCTCATGTATCATATCTATATCCTTAAGCTTCTTTACTTGTCTGTGCTATTTTATTGCTTTTCATCCATACACATATTTTCGTGTAGTGTTCATGGAAATTATTCACCATTTTGGGGGGGTATATGTAGTGCAGGGGAGGGGGGACAATATTATCTTGCTATTTCAATACTATTTGTATATTCATATTACCTTACCTTCATGCCTTCATTCCCTTTTGCAGCAGCGGCCTGCTTGGGGCTGAATAATAAACAGCAACCTAACATGACCTTATACCTCCTTCTTTATTATCATTATTCTTAGTTCCTTTGCATTTTTGTTCTATTTACATGGCTTTGTTCCCCCCTGAGAGGTAGTCAAGCCTGGCGGAGTGGCGGGTGAGCGGCGCCCCCTGCCAGGCGCTCTCCGTCCCCGCCGTCTTGTTTACGCGCTCAGCTGATGGACATGGCCTCAAGGCGTCACCCTACACCCTGCTGACGCCGCCCTTGGTGACCGGGGAAGCTCTCCACCTGTTGCCACTCTGCAGCTTCTCCCAACACCTCCTCACGGACGTAAATGGAATGAGGTGATGTGGAATTAAGAAGCAAGTGTTGAATAGAGGGTTGGCGAGGCGTCATTTTGATGGGCCTGCCAGGCTGTCATCTGTGTGAAGAGTGTCTTCTCACAGCCCTCAGCCCTGACTTTCTCTTTCCATGACCCTTGCACATGCTTTATAGTTCAGTGAGTGTCGTGTGTGTGTAAACAGAAGCTTTGTGAGGTGTGCCAAGAAGAAAATTACCCCTGTTTTAGCGTTTGTTGCCACATCTATTTTCCTTTTCCTCTTCCCTCTTCATTCATAGTGGACCATGGTAAAGCCTGAAAAAGAAAATGTTTCATCGTTATTGTATCGTGTATATAATATCTTATCTCGAGTAATCACATTTTAAAGATAGTTAATTATCTTGTCTAAATATTAAAGTTTTCTTTCATCTTTTTTATAAATTCAAGGACAAGCTGCCTGCATCTATGATATCATTGTACAGTCTGACCCTTGGGTTGACTGTCCTCATTAGATTACTCAAAGAATACCAAGTCATCATTGGGTTAGTTTTATCATTTGTATTGACATTTCAGTTTATGAAAAGAGTGCTTCTAGTAATACTTGGATGTTCAATTGCACACATTTTAATCCTGTAGAACTTCATATTTTGGGCCACCTTTTAGTGAGTTTTAGGTTAATGAGAAATAAGTTGTCACATCTTAGGATGAATTTGTTAGATTGTTGAGGTCTGTCATCGTGTCTTTTGCTTCACAATAGAGGGAAATATCTAAGGAGTTCATAGGAAGATCCAGTGAATCTGAATCAGATTAAGGATATTCTTTTACACATTTTTTGTACATTGAAAGGTGAAATATATTACTATGTTTGAGTAATTTCTTGTAAACCACATCTAATATCTAGCTATACTCAAATTACTTTACTTGTGGAGTTGCATCCATATCAGTAGGGAAGTACATATTGGATAATTTAATCATATTAAATTCAACTTACGGTATTTAAATGAAGACTAAAGCATTTTTTTATATCACAGAGTACACCATGGACACTGGTGTTGGGGAAACTTATGACATAACATCAATAAACAAGGCACTTGATGATTTGGGTAAGTAGTGTATTATAGTTTTAAGTACCTACATATTCATATATCAAAGATTGGTTACTGTTTCCAAAAGATCATTTTCTTAGCAGTTGTTTCTATGAGGCTTTTCAGCACATTCAAATTACCAAAGGATACATTATTGTTCATTAATGTCCTTTCAGAAAGTCATGTACTATATGCTCACAACTTATGATGTTCTTTTGGTTTTACTTTGGTTTACAATGCTCTTGTAGTTGGTTTTTATTCGCTTATTTTATTTTATATATATATATATATATATATATATATATATATATATATATATATATATATATATATATATATATATATATATAGTATATATATATATATATATATATATATATATATATATATATATATATATATATATATATATATATATATATATATATATATATTTTTTTTTTTAGAAGTTATTGAAGTCAATGACAATCTGAAAATTTTCTTAACATACAATGTCAAGTAGTATTTTCTCCATGATATAATGAGCCTAGAACATGTGTGGCAGCTGTAGACTAAAATCCATATGTTTTTCTACTACTACTGGTGCTACTACTACTACGACTACTACTACTACTACTGTGGACTGTAATGTCTCTCACTAGTGAAATCTATATATTCTACTACTGCTACTGCTACTACTACTACTACTACTACTACTACTACTACTACTACTACTACTACTACTACTACTACTGTGGGCAGTTTTATCTCTCACTAGTGAAATCTATATATTCTACTACTACTACTACTACTACTACTACTACTACTACTACTACTACTACTACTAACTACCACCACTGACCATCGCACGCACCACAACGCGACCACCACCACCACCACCACCACCACCACCACCACCACCACCACCACCACCACTACTACTACTACTACTACTACTACTACTACTACTACTACTACTATGGACAGTATTATCTCTCACTAGTGAAATCAATATATTCTGCTACTACTTCTACTACTACTACTACTACTACTACTACTACTACTACTACTACTACTACTACTACTACTACTACTACGACTACTACTACTACTACTACTACTACTACTACTACTACTACTACTACTACCACCACTACTACTACTGCTGCTGCTGCTGCTTCTGCTGCTGCTACTATTGCAATATTGACATTAATATATCATTATAAACTTTTTTATTTTATTTGTTGAGAGAGAGAGAGAGAGAGAGAGAGAGAGAGAGAGAGAGAGCTTTCTCATGATAAAAACTTCAAGTTACTCTGCTCTGAAATAGTACTTCTCATGACAACCAGTGTTTTTTATATTTTACTGTTTTGACAGTATGATTAATTTTCAACAATTCAACACAAATGTGTATAATGTTCTCAGTTAATGTTGTGTTTTACTTTTCTTGTATGCTCACTATAATCAACAATGAGTAGAAGTACATCTGTATCAACAAGATGTTCTCAGAATACTGTAAGGGCAGAAGGAAGACAGGAGGTTCATCAACAGACTCTTTGACCTTTCAGGAATGTTAAGTACTACCACGGCCAGCCGGAAAGAGTACCTTCATGAGTGTCTAAGGGCCAGTATGGAGAAGCTCAATGTAGACCAGCCAGGACCCTCAACATCACGATGGGATGCCCAGAAGAGCTCAGGCTCCCCCAGTTCCATTGAAAAGGAGAATACCAACATTGGGGGCTTCCAGATATTGAAGATGAATTCTACCTTCATCACTAGCTTTACCGCCGGCTACGAGTTGCCCTGCCATGGGCTCAAAGAGCGCTTCACAAAGCGTGTCCACAAGTGCGGTTATGCCAGGAGGAGACGCCTCCGAACACATCCATATGATAATAGTTCGGTCACTGCCAGCTCTAGTGACACCTCTGCCTACTCCAGTGGGTCATACAGACTGAGAACCACCAGTTTAAGTAGTGGTACTAGTAAAAAGAAAACTAGCGGTAGTAATATCAATACTTCAGTCTCTGGAAGTAGTTGTAGTAGTAACAATAGTGGTAATAGTTATTATAGTAATAGTACAAAGCCTGTTTTGGTTAGGTCCAGAAGCATGGAGAATTTGTCTGCTTCTATGGGAGATGGGCTTGTTTTGACATACAAGCCAAAGGAATTGGAAACTGTGTCAAGAGGTATCCAGCAGCTGAAAATGGATGACTGTACCTGAGGAGAAATTGATCTGGTTCTGCTTAACCAGTTCAACCACAGCTAACATTATGTATAGTTTTCTTGAGTTTTAACTTGTAATCATTAACCCTTGTAGGACAGTAGCCTAATAGGTTATATTTTAAGTCCTCAAAACAGAGACTACGCACTGGAATACAATTGTAACCACAATTATTTTTTCTTTGTTAGCTTGTATGAATGGAAATACTATATAATAGCATTTTACTATAAAGTTAAAGAGTAGTATATGTATGCAAATCATTTATGAATGTATGTAAACATATAATTTACTTTTTTCTCTTAAGTAAATTGTGTTGTTTTGCTAAAATCTGAATTGTGTTGTTATTATTTGTTTTATTTATTTAAATCAACAATCACCAGATCTGCAACCAAAGTATTCATATTTAATGAGTTGTGTACTTGAACTTTATTGTTACATGTTTGCAAATTTTATTAGCTTTCAGACCAGTAATAATTATTTTGACTGTGATTTATTATTATTTAGCACAATAGGAAAGTTTTATTTTGTTATTATATGAAGTACGTTTATTGTGTGCTGTCATAACACTCAACACAAAACCAAAAGTTAATTTTGTTTTCAATGATATAATCATGAAAAGTGTCTGAGCTTGTTCCTGAATCTTTTAAAAACATCTGCCTGCTGATGTCCATTAGGCCATTTCTAAACAGACAGGTTTTTGAGAAATGATTTTGCAACTTTCCTGCCAGGATATTCTTAATACAATAAAACAAAATACTACTGTTACTCCTATATTACCTTTGTTCAGTAAATACAGCTCTAGATTGGTATCAAAGAATATGAATAAACTTTTGTTTTTAATGTCCCAGGGATTCTCTGTAGGGGGAAAAAAATGCTGTGATTGGTGAACCTTGTGAAGGCTTCCAGTAATGAGCATCTTTTCCTGCACAAGTCCCATACATGCATATGCAATAACAGATGTGTTTTTGGAATAATGGAGAGCACAATGTGTTCATTCTGCTACCAAGAGTATAATATCTTGTGTATCAAAAGGTCAGAGACATCTTTATTGCAAGAGGTCAACTAAACTGATTTGGTTTCATTGGTCATTCTTTATTTTTGTAGAATCACATTGATGGCCTTTACCAAGTGAATAAAAAAATGGTGGTTGGAGACAGAACTACATATTTTACAGTGACAATGCTGTTTGTGAAAATGACCGTCCAGTCTGTTTTTAACAGTTGGCTAAAATCTGTTAATCACATGAAAATTTCAAGTCAATTAAAATTATCTAAATTTTCAATTCCCTGTATCTCCTTCAATATGAAAGCATTTAAGATAAGAAGACCTGTGTAATGTATGTGTGTGTGTGTGGTTACCTAGTTGTGATATATGGGAAAATGAGCTACACTCTTGAGGTCCCATTTCCATATCCCTTCTTGTCAAGTATGTACATGTACTTCCTTAAATCTGGACATGGCCGTAGCATCTCTGTCACTATCCAAAGCATTCCATATAATACAGTGGTAGGGATAACTATATTTCTTAATGTCCTTCACACATCTTTTCTTAATTTCTTTGAATGTCTTCTTGAGATCCTTGTGTCTTTAACAAACATATCCTCTATATCAAATCTTTCCATACCTGATATTCCTTTGTAAACCGTTATCAAATCCCCTTCTTTTTTTCTCCAACGAAGGCAACTCCAGCTTTCCCAATCTCTTTTGATATGTCAGTTCAGATAGGCTTGGTATCATCTTTGTTAATACTCTGTATTCTTTTGATCCTCTTTATATTTTTCTTTCTATGTGGAGACTACATTACCATGTCATATTTCAGCTTAGGGTGAATCATGGTCACAAAGATCTTAATCATGTCTTCATCCAGATGCACAAAGAGTTCTAATGTTCATCAGCACATTATAATGGCTTCAATTATTTTATTTATGTGTATTTTTGGAGATAGATCATCCTGGAATATCATTCCCATGTCATTCTCTTGCTTTGCCTTGCATAGTGTCTTTTTTTCCAACTTGTAACTGTAGTTTACCCTTTTAGCGCTACTCCCAAATTCCAAAACCTTACACTTCTATACATTAAATTTCATTTCCCACCACTGTCTTCATATGTATCAAATCCAAATCATTCAGCAATATTAAACAGACACTGACTTTGTACACCACTTTTGTAATCTTTGCATCACCTGTGAACAGGACTTTGTACACCACTTTTGTAATCTTTGCATCATCTGTGAACAGACATATATAGATTCTCAACCCATCAGTCATATAATTAATGTAAACTTGAAACATGATTGTGCACATGTGTGTGTCAATGATGGAAGAAAGGGTAAGATATTAATCAACTCTTCTGTCAGTGAGGTGAACAATACAGGTCTAGCAATTAGAGCTGGGTGTATTACCACTGGACAGGTAGTGCATTGCTGTCAATGCATTATCCAAAACTCAGTTGTGCACTACCAATTTTAATTTCCTTAGAGCGGTCTGTGTTACCATGTTACTGCATTACCTTTACCAAAATTGAAAGTGCGTTACCAAAATTTACTTATGCATTACCATCCTAAAAACAGTTTATAGAAAAAAAAAAAAGATAAAACTTGACTCCAGACAGAAAACCACTAATCATAGAGGTCCTTTTCCTCCTCCTCCTCCTCCTCCTGCGGCACTGATAATTTACTTATACCCTGAAAGTTTCAAGTTGAAAAACATTATACTTTTTTTTTTCTTATTGTGTGTGTGTGTGTGTGTGTGTGTGTGTCAGAGAGAGAGAGCCATCTCAAGTTTTGAAAAATACGGTTAAAGCAAGTGGTAATGCTAAAAAAATTTCATACCTTGCCAGTAGTGTTACTCTCAAAATCTTTATTTTTATTTATTTATTGTTATTGCGTTACCAATTAGGTAGTAACGTAGTAACGCAGCGGCAACGCAAGTCCAGCTCTGGTAGTAATGAATAAAAAAAGTCTTATGCAGAGATCTAGGAAAGGCCGGGATTAAAGTGGCATTAGGAGCTCAGCAGGATAAGGGATAATTCACAGAATATATATGTGTCGGTACATTCTCACTGTATTAACGTCAGAACGTATCATATCAGCGTTGCTACAGTACCGTAACTTCTTTCAAGTCAGCTATTTTATAGTTTCTTATGTGATTGCAGCATTTCAGTCTCAGTCGAATCATTGTAACCAAGGATATTATAAATAGGATCCTTGATTGTGACCGTAATTTATATTTTATTAATTTTTCAAATGAATATACGGGCCTAAATTTATCAATGGAGGGACAGTCCCTAACAAACTGATCCTCCAAGGATTATAATATCCTTAGTTTGCTCTAGAAGCTGCACACAATGCACAGCTCACGGCAGGAGAGTCACAAACTTCCCATTAATGCTTATATCTTAGCCTAAGGTGCATTGGTACATTATCCTGCATTGTACAGCATCCATCGCTGTTCTGCAAGACCAAGGATATTAGAGAATCCTTGTGCAAGACCCACCCACACATATTGGAGCAAGGATTATATCCTTGTATTGGAGGTACCTAGCACTGCCCTCAGAGAGAGAGAGAGAGAGAGAGACTACACTATAATAAGATTTATAAAGGATAGTTGTCTGAAGGTTGTGTCTAGTTGATCAATGGAAGAATTGGGCTTTTAAAGCCTTAATTGGGTAAATAATGAAAAGCTCACCACGCCTTATTCAGAACTATGAAAAATAAGTCCAGTGTTTAGAGGCTTTCTGGCATGTGTTGTTTATCTCTGTTGAGTTGGACGCGGGACAATAATGTATTAGTCAGTAAGAACGGCTTCTGCACGAGATTTTGGGCTGAGATCAATTACGAATAACATAAAGGGCATATATGAAATTATTTCATTCAACATTTATTTTCAATTATGCACACACATCTTTTATTTATTTATTTCCATGACAACAGACAATAAAAATAGACATAAGCTCGTATCTCAAGTGGCAGTGAAGGAAGCGCAGGCGCGGTTGATCTGTTGGTGGACGAGTTTATAATTAGCGTTGACGTTGCCTTGCTGAGTTCCGTGTTATAATTATTAGTGTCTCGACGTCGAGGCTCCGTAAGTCACTGAATTGTTCCTGTTTGCGTGCAGTGTGTGCCCCTGTGAGCGTGCCGCCGTGCATGGTGGCGGCGCGAGATGGTGATAGTGGTGGTGGCGGCGGCCGCTCCTCGCTCCACTACCTTCATCAGGCCGTGCCCAAACATAGCACAGCCTTGTCATGCTACCTAACTGCCCCACGGTGGAACACTGAACGCTAAATATAGACATAATGGTATTTCTAAGTAGGTAACACGTGAAGTAACCCTGGCAGATAAAAGGCATCCCTTGACATGTCGGGGCAGTGAGGGGAGCGAGGGTTGAGGCGCTGGCCCATCCATTAGATTGTTCTGTGCCCTGGATCAGTTGACACACGTCCATGTTGAGATTTTTATTTAGCTTTGTCTTGGGTGTTTCTGTAATGTAGTCTGGTTACTGTTACTTTATCTCCGATATTTTCATTCCTAATCATTCAGACTTCCACAGATGTATTGTCCAAGTTTATCAGAACGTGTATAGGGTAGTCTTGTCATCGTGAATAACAATGATGTGGAAGAGGTTGTGGACTAGAAGGACCTCCATATATATATATATATATATATATATATATATATATATATATATATATATATATATATATATATATATATATATATATATATATATATACACACACACACACACACACACACACACACACACACACACACACACACATATATATTGTTGTGTTGAAATTAATAGTGACATTAGAATTTGCTGAAAGTATTTTGTATTTGCCATATCCTTTCTGATCTAAAAAGCTATTACATGAAGTTACAACCACATTTGCATTTTTTTATGAGATATGCCCAATGTTCTTGATTATTCTTCTCAATCCTAAATCTTTCTTTCTTCTCCATTAGACTCATCTGAACACAACCCATCACTCTGGTCCCTCCTTAGGGCCTCCCATAGGAGGTGGAGTTGCCTCATCCATTTTCCTACTACAAATTCTTTCTTCTCTTTCCCCTCTACCTAAATATTCCAACCCTTGGTATAACCGAGCCTATTCTCATGTTATACATAATAGAGAGGTGGCCAACAAAATGTGCTTGAGCCTTTTATCACCCCAATCTCACACTATATTTGTGCCTGGAATCATGCCAAGTCTTTTCTCCAACTAGCCTAAACTCCTTCATCAATAGAAAATGTCAACATCTTTCAAGCTCTAACTCTCCTTGTGACTTATAGCACTTAGCCTAAAACACTTCCCATACCTTTATTGTTCATCTTTCCTTCCTTTATTTCAATCTTATGGCACCACTGCCATCCGGATTTTTTTAGTCAAATCTTTACTGACTCTTAAAGTTTTTTTTGTCTATCCTCAACAAGAAAATTCTTAGAAATGTACAGTGGAGCTGCCTATGGTGTTTTTTTTTTTTTTTTTTTTTTTTTTTTACAGTGTGGTCTCAGTCTAATGCAGTTTACACACAGAACATTGACTTGATCTAGCGTGGTGGTGCTTCGTTATATTGTGGTGTCAGCTTGGTGGCTGGTCAAGGATTGGTAGGGCAGAAGGGCATTAAATTGTGTGCCAGTGTGTGGTGACCTCCATGGTGGCACTGCATGATTTCGTATTGCATAATTTCATAATTGGTGTAATCATTTTAGTTTAAAGTCATACCACTACTTTTGAATAATCGTTCCCGGCATTGAGAATGTTTATTGAGTGTATCAAGAGATTATCGTAAATGTGAAGAATGCATGTGCAAGGGAAACCTTTGCCCTTCTTGACTCTGCCCCAAACATGAGAAAACTACCATGGAGGGAAAACATGCGTTGGAAATACTGCTGCCCCAGGAGTCTGATAGGAACCCTGACAATCATATACCCACCAAAGCAACTGCCACAGTTGATTTTTTTTTTTTTTTTCAATGTATGTTGAAATTTAGCTATATGATATTTTTTCAGAACAAAATAGGAAAATATAGGAACAAAAAGTGACAAAAACCAAAGTTTGGGGAAGTGGCCAGAACTAATTACAATTACTTGTATTGATAGTTTGCCTCCTTTAATGCAGTTTTGACTTGGCGCAGTGTTTGCCTAGGACCAATTAATTGCATTATAAGCAGTCCCACTGTATTGTTTTACAATTGTATATCAGGCTACTAGTATTGAGTCTGTTGTGGCTGCTCTTTTGGTTGTCTTTGCTGGTTTTCCTTACTGTGTTTTGGTCGTACTCTTTCAGAGATTTTGATGAAACTTTATTTTGTTGAAATCTTCCAGTCTGTCCTTTACTTGTTATCATATCTCTGTCTAAAACAGCCTCTATTAAGTTCATTCAAAGTTGTCTTTGACAACTTTTTAACCCCATACTCTACAAGTTTTATCCTTTTATTTATGGAGCATTCTTTATACGTATGAGTGAGGTTCCACTGATACCTGTCTTTTAAACTGGAATTAAAAGTATCTCACCTTATAAACTCCACTCTAACTAACTTGCTTCAACTTCTCTCATTGCTACAGTGTTGCATCTCTTACTATCTTCTATTATTGTTTTCATGGTAACTGCTTGCCACCCCTCCTTCTATGGCGTAACTGTAAGTCTTTCTACTTTCACTCCCATTCTCTTTGCCTCTCTCATGCAAGGATTAACTGCTATTCTCAATCATTTATTCCCTTTTCTGGTAAACTCTGGAACTCTGTGCCTGCTTTTGTATTTTCTCTGTCCTATGATTTGAGCTCATTCAAAAGGGTGATTTCAAGGCAATTATTGTCTAATTTTTATCAGTGGTTTCTGATACTGTTTGGGACTGGCTCCTTGGTGAGCCTTTTCATCTTCTAATTTGCTTTGGCTGTGTCCCATCTACAAAAAAAAGTTATCTAATTATTCACTGTGGATTTAGTTTCTTTTACATTCATGTAGCCTTCCTTATTGTTAACTGCTGTTGCCGAAGTTTAAATTTTCATTGAATTTCATAGTTATCTGAAATCTTATGTCTTTCACATTCTGAATTAAAATTTCATATGTATTAATCTTAAGGTTTCTGTGGAAGTCAGAAGAAAATAAGAATGAAAAATTAGGTCACGAAAAGAGCACTGGGAACAAAAATGCAAATGTTTTTTTTTATTATGTGGATGTAGATAATGTGAAAGTGATTTTTTTCTGTGTAATCTTTATATGCATAATTTGCTTGTGGGACCAGTTTGCAGTTGCATTCAATCCTTGGATTTCTGGTTCTTATTTTCTGGCAATTATGTTGGTGAATTTTTTTAAAATTCTTGTTTGCAATGTGCATTTCCATTTTTCTCCCCTGCAATCCCAAAGACTTGGTAAGAGGTGTGGTTCTTGGGTAACAGAAACAAAGACAATAATGTGATATACAGAATGTGAACAGGAAAATTGGATTACTATTTACCTTCACTCTACGGCTTTACCTCAACCCTCATTCCCACCACTATCTGACAGGGATTCTTCTGCCCCATGTCATGAGTCTAACTAAAACATAATCTAGCCTTCTCAAGAAAGAATTCCATCCCTATTAGGTGTATGTGGTCATCAATCTAACTCAGATACAGTCTAACTTGCATGGTAGTGATCATTTGTAAGGTAAAGAAGATAAGAAGTTATTAATGACTACAATGTATTTTTTACAATCTCTAATAGATTAATTGAATGTATATTTATCTATTATATTTGATAAGATTCTTTAGAGGAAGGTATTCTACATAAGACTTTATACATTGTTTTGATACTGTAATAAAGATATAAAGGAGGGAGTTTATAGTCTCCATTTTCCACTTTCCACTCCTTTTTGTTGCCTCTTACAGGAAGGGAATTTTGTGGTACTTGTCTTCTTCAAACACAGCTGCAGAATATATAGCCAAGCCATCCTCCTTACCAAAGGGGGATTGTGAAACTTGGATAAAGAAAAAAATTATATATATATATATATATATATATATATATATATATATATATATATATATATATATATATATATATATATATATATATATATATAATTTTTGTTGTGAGTCACTCACATAATTTTTAAGACCTTTAAACTTTGTTTATTTTTTGTTTATTTATTTATTTCCATATTAGTTTGTGAAGAGTGAAGGTAAATATCTCTTGTGGATTGCATTAGCCTTTCATATCAAACTTTTATACCATTTTTCATGAGCACATTTGAACAACAGTAATGAGAGTAGAATTTTTCAAAGAGGAGACAAAATGAAGTTGGAAAGAAAGACTGAGGATCTCTTGAGAGGACAGACTCATTGTTGAAACATTTCATATCTGTAAACTACAAGGATTTTTAAAAATTTTCATATAAACACCTTTTGTCAAATGGCATTCCTTGTTGATTGTTCACTGTTGTTCACAGTGGTGAGTCAACATGTCTGAATGTATGTATAACTTTTCCAGATTGCCAGTAATTTTTCTGTTGTATCATCAATTAATGATTTTTTAAATCTATATGGGAAATCTGTCTTCCACATATATTTTTGGGGGTGATCATGATCCTTAATGATGTTCTCCTGAATGACTAAAGAATCACATTGTGACCATTGACAATAGAATGAGTAGAGTTGATCTCATTCATCACAAGTCTGAATGAAAGCTGCCTGAGCTTGAAGCAATGATTAGATTTGGAACTGTTGGCAGTGAAGTGATAGCACAGTTGTACTGATGTTTTGCCAGACATTATATAAGATGATGCTATCTTTACTTGGTATAATGTTATCAGCTGGCCTTATACAATATAGTGAGTCATCACAAACTACACTGATGCAAAGTGATTTGTAGCTGTTTGTGGTCTTGTAGACTAGTAATTTGCCATTACATGTATTTTTCTTCGGAAAAAGCACCCCGTGTGGTGCGTTTTGAAAATACATGATGCAATAATTTCAATAACAAAGTCCGTGAAAATATGAAGCTGGAGACATTTTCATAATTTGTAATGAATTCATTCAGAAAGAACCTATACACCTTGTAAAGGATTGTGTTCTTGTTGGTCATTTTGAGGAATGAAGTTGTGATGTGAATATTGAATTTATTTTTTCTTTTCTCTTTAATCAAGGAATCTTGTTATAACACGTGAACATCCATAAAAACAAACAGAACCTTTTTGAAAGAAAGTAAGCTCTCTGAGAAACAGAACTTTCTCAAGATACACTTGGCCATTCGCACAGTAAATAGTTGTGAGAATTTCTGCTTAGTCATGGCCAAGGCACAGAACTTGACAACCGCCCCAGATATTCTCACTGCCATCCAAAAGACGCAAGTGAAGATTAGACACAGCCACGAGGAGTCCCATGCTGCAGGGTATGGGGTGGACATGGATGAGTGCTACCCAGGACTCTACATTGGTGACCTGTGAGTATACTACCAGTGTGCTGTTTCTTGACCTTCTTTGCTTCCCTTTTTTTCATGGGGAAGAGGGAAGATATATAGGGAATGAAAGAATTGAGGCGTCCTGTGCCAGAGGGGCGTAACCCACCACCAACAGACAGATTTTGAGTTAGTATCGGATTCGGCCAGCAGAGGGGTGTAGAAAGCACATGGAAGTTGTTGCCAGGCAAAATCATGCCATATGGCCTCAGCACGAAGTCCTGTAATCGCGTGTTTTCACACTTGCCAACTATATGTCAACTCTGTCTTACCGAGCCAGATGGGTGTAATGCTCGGCCAATGGCAGCGCGCTGCTGCTACACTCCCCCGGCCCCAGCCAATCACCGAGCAGCGTTCAAGGTTACACTGCCATACTATCCCCATGTCCCGCTCTTTAAATACTCTTTAAATACTTAAAATATGATGAAATTTAACTTTTAAAAATTCATAAAAAATTGGGATTTGCATAAAAATTGCTAAAACTTTCACCATATTACTTACATTGCGGACTTGTTTTTGTACACTCAGTATAAATCAATTATTATAAATATTTATCGTGCTACCTAAAATAGGTTCCGCAAACAAAGAAAAAAACAAAAAAAAAGCGAAAACAAACTCAAATATGGTTAAAATAATAGATATTGACCGTCTTATTATTTTGATATATCATACTAATGTATTACTGTGTTTACATTTGCGATATAAGTAATCAACTTTAAATGCATATATCTCAAAATACACAAACTAAGGGTTACTCTGGCACGGGGCGCCTCAATTAAGGACTTGTTAAAAACTAAGTAGATAGATAGAAGAAAACAGATGCTCTGTTATATTGAGGTGAGAACATATTTATAGTTGGGGTGATCTCTTTAAACAAATATTATAGCTAATCTTTCTATATAATCTGTACTTCATTGACATGATAGCCAGTGCAGTAATCCCTCTCCAACATTAAGATTTCAGCTGTTACTGTCAAAATGAAATATAAATTTTGGAATAAATACTTTTAAATCTTGATGCTTAGATAGTGGTGAGAAAAGCAAAGGTGACCCTGTACATTTGAGGATACAAAGAGTTCTTGAATGCATTAATGTTTCATTCTAAGTAAACACATATATCTGCTGCATTAACTGGAAGTCACATCTTCTGTACATATATACAGTCTCCATTTTAATTTGGTACAAGTTCATTCAACTTACCTCTGATAATGACACAACATAGCTAGTCTGTCCCAAATGTAGCCATCAAGATGTATGACTTAGATGCTCTGTCTAATGCTCAATCTCTGGCTGCTTATTCTCTCATGGTTATCATTCTTATTAATTTCAAAGCTTCTTAAATGAAGACAAGAGTGAAGATCTTGAAATTTAAATCAATCACATGGGGTATATGCTGGGGGACACATCACCTTGCCTACCCCATGGTGCCACTCCTGGTGGTCACACGTCATAAGTCTCTATGCAGGCTCCCTTCCCCTACCAAGTAATTTCCAGCAAGAGGCATCAACTTGCCACAACCTTGAGTTCTGTGGGTAATCCCTTTGGCCTCCTCCATGCTGAAGGCTTTTTGGAGACAACCTGATAAGCAAGATTGGCTTCTGGGTAGAATGCCACATTTCCATATAGCTGTCAGTTGGTATTGACGGACTATGCTGGTAATGGGCCTCAAGTCAGTCTCACAGAGTAATCACTGATTTGACACAAAGTCATACCAGTAGTAGCCCATGATTCTGTGAAGGCATCTATTTCCAAAGACATCAATTCTCCTCTTCATGTTGGTGTTCAGTGTCCATGTCTTACAACCATAGAGTAAGACAGAGATCATCAGCAACTTGAAGATCAAAATCTTCATCAATTTGCACATGTACCAACATTGCCAAATACTTGTGCTGAGCAATTCCATGGTGTCAATCCACCAAACAACTTCCCGGCTCAACTCACTGTTGAGGTATGTGAAGTTTTCCAAGATGTCATGTCCTCGTCACACATATGGGGACTTGAATGTTTCTTCCAGTAAGCCTTTAAACACCTGAACCTTGGTCTTGGGCCTGAAAAACTCAAATCCCAAGGGCTTTGCCTCCTCATGCAGTGCCTCTAGAGCCACTATCAGAACCTCCAGTGACTCAGCAAAGATTTCTGCATCATCAGCAAAAACAAGATCTGTAATCTCAGTATTTTTATTGTTTTATTTTTTTATGTAAGAAGGGAGTCTGATGATAAAAAAGAGGCCTGCTAAGACCAGACATGTTCCACAATGACTGTGGCTCACAACTCTGCCTAATACCCAGTCCATGCAGGTGTTGAAAAGGGAGCATGCATTTCTGCCTCACTCTTGTGCTTTTATAGGGGAGCGCTTGTATCTTTTGGGTTCTGTGGTGGAGTTGTGTTAAAGTGCATCTGTCACAACTGCACACTACTTGCTTTCATGCATGTTGCTGCTTAGCCAGCTGAATTACAACCTTGCTGTCCTAGTATTATGTTTGTTTATTTTGTATTGTTTATATATTTATATTTACTCATTTGCCTATTCACATATATTTGATTTGATTTGTTTTTTTAATTACTATATGAGGCATTCCAAAGGAGTTCAATTATAACATAGGGATATTATTTTATAAGCATCAGAATGTAAGTTTAATGTTGTGTGACTTTCAAACTTTCATATCAGTTGCTTTGGAAAAGCCTTATATTTTATTATTCAAACTAGTTGCACAAAACTTAACAAGCTCATCTTGAAAGGCAATTGGGAATAAAGCTTGGCTGTACTTGCATTCATTGAATGTATGTTTATAATCTCAAAGTATTAATTTAAAATTGTAAATAGTAAATGTTGATAATATTTTAGAAATGTATTCTGATAGTAAGTATTTGATTTCTCAGTTGTGTTTAAATACATTTATGAATTCATTTTGAATAGGTAAGTGTACATATTTTAAAGAAATTTGTTCTAAAGATCCTGGTAACTGAGAACAATAGCAAATTTCAAGATCTTAGAAAAATGCCAAAGAATGGCAAAATTCTTAAAGGTTCATGAATGGCTGAGCTAGCTAATGGCCTTGCAAGAAAAGAAAAATGCTTTAATTTTCTTTTATACAATGAGTATATGTTCAAATTCACTGTATTTATATGCTCTTTAAGCATTTTACCACTATGATCAAATACGTTACAATCAGCCTATTTGTGAATACTTTTGAAAATGCACAAATAGTGATACAAATATGTAATTAAGTCTGAATTTATTTAAATACTATAAAACTTGGCTTAGGAAGTGAACATTGTGAATTTTCATTGGTTCATAGAGTGCAGTGCCATTTAACTAAGGTGTTAACCCATTTGTAAAACAAGTGCTACATTGCTGTCAGTGCAGAGACAGCAAGACTGAACAGTACCTTTGTTTTTTTTGCTGGGACAAGTTTTTAGGTTCTGCCAACTTTTTAAGTGGTTAAATTGTACACTTTATTTCTCCAGTAGGCTTTCTATTCATTTAGTATACTCAGTATTCAATGTTAAGTATGTACCTGTAAACTACCTTCACTGCACAGTTGTGTGTTTGTTGTTTTAATAGATGACTTAAGTGATGGATGGCATGCCAGGCTGTTACTCATACCTAGCTTTTGCTGACATAAAAAGGTGATGCCTCAGTTCCCAGATATGATGTGTCTCCAAGACTCATGGTGTGGAAAAAATGATAACCCTCCCTGCTCCCTCCTTTACCAATTTTATATCTGGTTACACAGGTAAGAAAAATTTATTGATTTTTGGCTTTTTTTTTTTTTTTTTTTTTTTTTTTTTAATGTATATAAAGATGAACTCATATTTTGCTGAATCCACTACAACCAAAACACTGTTTTCTTCCTTCTATGTCACTTTATTCTCTGTTGCATATCCTTATTTTTTATTTTATAAATATTGTTTTGAAGACATTTGCTTTGCATGAAAGCAACAAATTCCGCTCACTGTTATGTAGACAAGTTAAGAGCACCTGTAGTTGCATGAATTAAGAGTAGTTGCATGTGAAAACTATAATAGTGTGCAAAGCAAAAGGAACAAGTAATTTATGAGAAATGGAAAGCACTTGATGTCGTTATGGGGAGGATTTTACATTGTTTATTGAAATGTGAGAAATATTGTGAAAGAGCTAACCATAAGGTTGTTTCTCTATATTAGAGATCTATATTCAGTAGTAGTGGAAAACAAGTTAAAGTAATTTTTTGTGGTTGTTGCTTTTATATCAAATTCCATTGATTCACATGACTGCAGTGCAATTTGTTTGTGTGACAATTGTTCTTTTCCATTCATAAAGGTTTCAAGGAACCTTGCTAGCTGAGTTTGAGAGGGAATACTGTTATTTTGATAACTGGTGTAGTCAGTGATGTGTTTCCTGCCTAGCTAATGGTGACAGCACGGTGAGGCAAAGCATGTAAGTTGTTCTCTGCCAGTGAAGTGTTAGTAGAAGTTCCTGATGATCCAAAGGTTACAGTACATTTTAAACTGTCTGTTATTTGGTGATGAAATTCATAAAGGATTCAGTCTGTGAGAGTTGTTTTAGTAATTTTTTACAATGTAGTAGCTACTTTGTACAGATTCACATGCAGTTTTGATCTGTACTCTGTCAAAAATTTTACCTTTCTAGTATTACACTGGCCTATTTTTTTGCAAGTGTTGTAACTTCTTGAATTTGTTGGTTGAATGAATGTTATTGCTAGGTACTAGTGCAATTTATATTCATGGAGGTGGAATATTGATAGGCTTTTTGTTTTATGTTATCATATCTCAAATACACACACACACACACACACACATATATATATATATATATATATATATATATATATATATATATATATATATATATATATATATATATATATATATATATATATGTTGCTCGACAAAAGTTTAGCCTGATTATGTGCCAGACAAGTTGCAGCATCTTAAAAGTGTCATAAAAATATCAATTTCAACCTTGATACTTTGTTAGGCATCCTTTGCGTTTCTTGACATTGCTCAGGCATTGTGGCTTGGACATAGCAAAATCATGTAGCTTCTCTGTGGGTATAGCATCCCAACAAACTCTAAATTCCTTCTCTAGCTTGAGCAGAGTGCTGATGTTCCTCCCTTGTATCCCATGTTTAACCACCTCCCACAGATTCTCAATTGGGTTTAGATCTGTACTGTTACCCAGCCAATCCTCAATGTATTTAATCTGACAGTCTTTAAGCCAGGTTATAAAAGATTTGGCACTGTGGCAGGACTCACCATTCTGTTGGAACATGCTGGCAACTGTTAATTCAAAACACTCCTCCATATGTTCATTTAGTAGCTCACAGTAAATCTACTAGTTAAATTTAATGTTGGCAGGCAACACAACAAACCTCTTTAAGCCCCTGCCTGAAAAATCCCATACTTTTAATGAACTGTGGTGTTTCATGGTCCCACAAAGTTCGCACACATAAAGAGGGTCACTGCCACGCTCCTGATACATGTTATCACCCCTCTGCTCAGTCACTGTTAATATTGCTTTATTAGACCAAAGCACATCAAACCAATCAGCCTCATCCCATTGAATATATTTCAGAGCATAAGCAACCCTACAACCCTTCAGCACACTGGTGAGAACTGGTTTCTTGATGGGGCAATGGCTTGTAGAACCAAGCTCATGAACACATTGACTAACAGTGCACACAGACACCTCACTGAAGAGGCCATTATTTTCCTTAATTTTATGGGTTGAAATATGAGGATACCTCTCTAGGTCTCTTAACAATATTTCTGGTTTGGATTGGTGGCATACCCTCTCCCTCCACCTAGCAACATAATGCTTCACAATACGATCACTTGATGTTGGTTGGCTATTTCTTTAGTTTGCTTACTGGCCTTCTTGAGGGCAATAATCTGGTCAGTAGCTTCAGATGATAGCTGCCTCACTTTCCCAATTATAAGGTCACAATCACTCCCAAACCACAAAAAACTCAGTCACAAAATGACTGGTCAGGAGAACACAACAGCACAGTCCTCTCACTACTATAGCCAAGCTGACACTAAACCACGTGCTGGCAAGTTGAGTGGGAAACTGAGGAATGCAGTGGCATCATGCAGCCAGCCCAAACTTCGGACTAAATTAAATCACCCTCATTTATACATTATTTTCTAGACATAAGTTTAGTCCATCCCCTACCCTCCCACTTACCAGCCCAAACTTTTGTTGAGCACTGTATATACAGGATGCGGATGGTATTTGTTTGCAAAATTATTGTCTGGAAAAAATAGCGGCTTTATTTTTTGAGATGTATATTCACTAAACTTGGGTCATTTTGTCTTCATGACTTGTTTTGTCAATCTCAGTCAATGGACCAACCTTTGTCTTCATTAACAGCCTCAAGTTGGCCTTGGAACTAGCCACTGGCCTTTGTCATTGTCTCTCAACGTAGGCCCTTGAATGCTGTGGTGTTCCTGGCTTTCAGCTCATCGTTCGTATTGCAGCTGGATGTGTTGGTGTCTCATTCTACCATGCCCCACACAAAGAAGTTAAGGGGGTTGCAGTCAGCTGAGCTGGGAGGCCAGATGTCAGGTGAAGTGTGGTCTGACAGCCAGGCCTTGATCTTCTAGCTGATATGGCAGGGTGCTGAGTCTTTCTGCCACATGTGCAGCATATCTACAGCTACATAGTCAATCCACTGAGAATGCAGATGTAGCGATTAGTGTTCAGCTTAAGGCCCTCATGGAAAAAGTGGGATGGCATGACGACACCGAAGACCATGCTTGTCTTTGGAAACTGTCTGCATGACTCTGGGCACATCTTTGGGTGAGACAAACCTCTTGTTTTTGGAGTTGATCTTCTGGGCTTGGCAGAATTTTTTCTCTTTGGAGAAGAACCATAGTATGTCTGACTGCAGTGGGTGTTTCAACTTGTTGATTAGCTTAATGGCATGCTCCAGTTGCTTTTCCTGCATTACCTTTGACAGATATTGTCCCTTTTTACATCTTATATGAAATGTAGCAGATATCTTCATGCACCACCAGCCTAATGAGCTTTTCATCCATGCCTTTCTCCCTTACAATGGCATGCATCATTGACTTGCTGGGTTCATTGTCAATGATCTTCAGTGACAAACTCTGGTATTCAAACAATATCAGATCATCGATCATGCGTTTTTTCTCTGATGTTGCCATGTAGTCAAATCATGAATCTTCCAGGTCCTTTCCAATCTATTCCACCATCCTTCTGCTAATGCTGAAGAAGTCTGAAATCTCCTTATATGGATTCCAAAAACTCCATGTCTCTTCCACAAATTCGGTTCAGAATTGTCTACAGTCAGTCAACTATTCTGCAAAAAAAAAAAAAAAAAAAAAAAAAAAAAAAGGAAATGTTGTCATTGTTTTCATGAATACAAGGCTGGCAATGGAAGTAAAAAAAAAAAAAAAAAAAAAATGCATAAAATTTACAGTTGAAAATTGGAAACAAATATCATCTTCATTGTGTATGTGTGTGTGTGTGTGTGTGTGTATATATATATATATATATATATATATATATATATATATATATATATATATATATATATACATATATATATATATATATATATATATACATATATATTGATATACAAGTTGTGAATTATTTCAATAGTGGGCATATGTTATTTGAGGTAATTTGATATTGTTTTCTAGGGGTGCAGCAAAGAACAAAGCATATTTGCAAAAAATAGGAGTCACTCATGTACTGAACACAGCTCAAGGAAACAAATTTGCAACTGTGGATACTGATGCTTCGTTTTATGAAAATGTTGGCATTAAATATATGGGAATGAAACTGTTGGACTTCCCATCAGCCAATATAGCACAGTACTTTGAGAGTGGGGCTGACTTCATTGAGGAAGCCCTTAGTGGGGGAGGTGAGTGGCTTGCCGTACTTGTAGACTCAAGATAATGTGTGTTATTTGGGAATTTGGCACATAATATATGCATGCATTCCATATTACTATGAATATAATTTCTGTCAATACATGAAAAAATGTTGTACAAAATTTAGTACTAAAAGTTTGTACACTTTTTTATTCATTACAGTAGAATTTCATTGAAAGTCTTTTTATATATAAGATCTCAAATAATTAGATTTTTTTTTCAGATTGAGTCAATATTCTAAATCTAAATGATTGGCAAAATCCAGGCTTTTAATTTTCTCTCTCTGTAGTAGGTGGACCTTCTACCTCTGGCTTGACTTGTTGATCCACTTCTTGTGTGGCAGTTAGTATGCACATGCACACACACCTGTATCAATAAAGTATTCTTGTGAACAAGGCCAAACTTGTACAGGTACCTCTCATTTTACGCTTCTTCGTTTTGCATGTTTTTTAATTTACATGGGGGCCAAAATCCCCCCCAAAAGTATATAATTTATGTTTCTTTTCACTTAAATGCGATATATTGTTTAGTGGCCAATGGATGTCTCACATGAGCTCCTTTATGCCATCCAAACAACAACAGTTACACAATCACACATGCGTACAATATACTGTACATATGTATATATATATATATATATATATATATATGCTCAGGAAGGAAGTTATACCCTAGATCAAGTTTTTAACTGCGACGAAAAAAGCACCAAAGTCAACATTCATTTCTAAGAAAGAAAAACAAGCAACAGGCATGAAAATGTCCAAGGATCGCTTCAGTGTCCTTTTAACCTGCAATGCATTGGGTGACTATCTCATGAAGCCTTTGGTGATTTACAAATATAAAAGGCCAAGGACTTATAAGGGATGTGATATGACTAAACTTAATGTCTACTGGGAACAAACTAAGAAAGGTTACATGTCTACCGAGTTATCAAGAAAATGGTTTGATGAATGTTTCGTCAAGGATGCCAAAGAGTACTGTCAGAAAAAGAACCTCACCTTTAAAGTCTTGCCTTTCCTAGACAATGCCCCCATGCAAAGGTTTTAGTAGGACGTCACCCTGCAGTTGAGGTTGTGTTTCTCCCACCGAATACAACCTCCAAAATACAACCATTAGACCAAGAAATTATATCAAATGTCAAGTTATTGTATTACAAATATATTCACGACAAGATGAGGAAAGAAACTGACAAACAAGAAGAATTAAAGCAAATTGCTGAAGATGTGAGCAGCAGCGAGGAGGAGGAGACAAGGCATTCTGTTTCTGCCCTCTCCACCTTCCCCACTCTTGGCTCTAGCAACCCACACGCACTGCACACACCCTCCACCTCCATCTCTCCATCCAAAATTTCTGCCTCCATGTCTTCACCTGACAAAGTTTCAAACCCCTTAGCTGTAATGACTATTACAGCATTCTGGAAGAAATATAATATTCGGCAGGCAGTAAATTTCTTTGTCAATACGTGGAATAACACAATGCTGGCAACAGTTCGGCATGGCTGGTCGGCACTTTTACCCATGTATAAGTAAGCTCCAAGTGACAGGAATATTCATTACTTCCTTTTTGTGATGAGTACTATTATCATTGGTTTATTGCTAAAGCCTCACTGGACACTTTGGAGCCATAATCCTCATTACCACCTTGTCACGTAGTATTATTTTCATAGTGAGATTAGTGGTGAAGGCTATGATTGGCTTGCTTAACAATGCCAAGCTTTCTGTTAGTCTAATCACCAACTGGTTATTATTATCACATGGGTGGTGCGCCGAATGTAAGTTGCCAACACAGTAAATATCCATAGAGAGAGAAGCTCACCCTGTCTTGGAGCCAATAAATTTTGTACATATATATTCAAATACACACACACACACACACGGACACACACGCAGACACACACACAAGTTTACCGTAGGGCTTAATGTTTACCACAGGGTTATAGGTTTATTTTATCGCTAGTGTATAAGAGGGTGTCATGATAATAGTATCCATAAAAAACACACTCTAAGGATTTAACTTCTTTTCAGTGGGAAACGTGGGAAGAGACTTATTGTTATGGTGGCCGCACTGTGTAGTGGCGCTATGGTACGCTGTAAACAAAACACAAGCGGATACCGTATTCGTGAATTTTTCTTACCGTAAATAGAAACTAAGGTAGTAATTACCAAATATCGTAACTGTGAATTTGCTGGATAAAGAATTACTGTATAAGGAGGACTCACTGTACAGTGGTACCTCTTGATTCAAATACCCTTTGACTCAAACACTTCTCAATCCGAACACATTTGGCGAATAAATTTTTATCTCCAATCCAAACACGGCTTCTCAATTCGAACGCAAACACACTTGGCGGCCGACGCCACTTTCCCATCAGTCAGATGATCTTGCTTGCACTTTTCCGCCGTGAACACCTCTCTCTAGTGCGACTTGTGAGCAGCTTTCTAGTCACTCTGGCCCATAGTTGCCTTGGTTACTCCGGCCCCAACCCTGGTCACTTCCTACCCACCACCCTAGTCAATGCGGCCTTCTACTCTGGTCACTGGCAAATTTATTTACTAATGAAGATTTATTTTCCACTTTGAACAACCAATGATGAATGAATTGTTAAATATCATTGTCATTTGCACAAACTACGATATTACAATAATTTGCAGTTTTGTGCAATAATTTATACTTTTCTTGGAATAATTCCTGTTGGAAATGATGCTGCGAGAATATATTCTACTAGATAAAAGAGAGAGAGAAAGAGGGGGGGGAGAATGTGGCAAATGGCTGGAGGAGGGAAGGAGTAGGGGGTGGGGCGGCGTACTCGGTCTGTTTGTGTATCAAATAGGAGTGGATAGGGACGGAGTGAGGGGGAGTGGGGGAATACTACGCTATCTGTTCCTGTATTTAGTGCATTTAGTGTATTTTAGTAGGTGGGGACCCGGGGGAGGCCTGTTTAGTCTTCATCGGGACTCACGAGTTTCACACCGAAGTAAATAAGTCTTTTGTTATGCCTGTTTTTTTATGCATTTCATGGCTGTGTTTACTTACACTCTCAAGATGTGAACGATATCCATGAATTATGATGAGATGAGGGGAAATCAAGGTGCCAGTATGTTAAATCATGTTGCCACTCTGGTGGGCCAGGACCAATTTGATTTTTTCTCATTACTTCTTAACAATGGCTTTTGTGTTTTTAGCTATTGCGGCCATGTTAAGGGACCAATTTCTCACAATAGCTGGGGGTTGAGCATAGTATTTTTTATTTAAGATAAACTGGAATGGATTAAATGTTTTTACATTAATTTCAATGGTAAAAATTGCTTCCTAATTTGAATTTTTGCAATTCGAATAGCCAAAAAGAACGAATTAAGTTCGAATCAAGAGGTACCATTGTATATATATATATATATATATATATATATATATATATATATATATATATATATATATATTGTTATGTTACTGTAAGTTAAAGACCGTGTGAGTGTAACGTAAACAAATGAAAAAAAAATTGGTGCAGGTTGAGGGGAATAATATGGGAAGTAACCTTAACAATTACTTTAGTTACTAAACATTCCAAAGCAAAACATGAACATGAAGAACGGGAAAAAACATAAATTATAGACTTCTTGACAGAATGAGCTCCTTTTGTCAAAGATGAATGTTTACTGACAGAGGGGAGTCCGAGCTGGTTTTGCCGTCATGTTTATAACAGTGTGCCAATTTTGAGGCTCCTAAATCAAGGGGGGGTCTTATACAAAGGGGATAAAACAAACCTATTACTCTGTGGTAAACATTGAGCCCTACTGTAATGCACACACACACACACACACACAGACATATGTGTGTGTGTGTATATTTATTTATTTATTTATTTATTTATTTATTTAATTCTTTATTTATTTATTTATCAATCTATCTATTGGCTGCAAGACAGGGTGATGTTTGCGGATGTTTACTGTGTTGGCGACTCGGTGTCTTGTTCATATCGACGCACCACCTGTGCGATAATAATAATCAGTTGCCATCGCCATGCCACTTTGGCATCAGTAAATACTCTGTGTTAAGCTAGCCAATCATAGCCTTCACAGCTAATCTCATTATGAAATTAATTCTACATGACAAGGTGGTAATGATGATTACCAATCAAGCCTATCATATTAAGGCTCCAAAGTGTCCAGTAAGGCTCCAGCAATAAACCTCATCAAGAATAGGAAGTAATGAATATTCGTCATTTGGAGCTCAGTTATACCTGGAATTATGCACATTAAGTTCATTGAATTTTGCCATGATAATAATGTAACAGAATGAGTGCACCGATATATAGCTATATATATATATATATATATGTTATATATTGTATGCACGTGTGATTGTGTAACTGTTGTTATTTGGGTTGCATAAAGAAACTCATGTGAGACATCTGTTGGCCACTCAACGAAATACTGCATATAGTAAGTGAAAAGAAACATACTTAAATTATATATTTTTGAGGGATTTTGGACCCCGCATGAATTAAAAAAACATGTAAAACAAGAGGTACATGTATATGAAAATCTGATCAGAGTGAAGCCTCACTTCATTGGTTTTCAACTTGGAAATAGCTTCTTTTCTCTTTGCCATTCAGTAAAATGGAATTCTACTGTAATTGCAATGTGATTGGTAGTCTTCATTAACATTTTTAATATCAACAGGGAAAGTCCTGGTGCATTGCTTCATGGGTATTTCACGCTCATCAACTATAGCATGTGCTTATCTCATGCTGAAGAAGAACATGACTGCCATAGATGCTATTCAGACTCTACGCCAGAATAGGGCTATATGCCCCAATGAAGGGTTCCTCAGACAGCTGGCTGAGCTGGACAACAAACTGAGGAAGGAGCGTAGCCATCTCTAGCAGACCCTTTAGCAAGCAACAGATCAGTCCCTTCTGCAGAGAACTAAGGTGGCAACTATTATGGAATGAAATCAAGAAAGGAATTGATGGAAATTGGCTTGATTCTGTGTAATAATCTTTGCTGTGGAGTGTCAGATTAGGTTTAAGGTCTGTTTTATTTTACAAAATTAAGTGTACTGAGGATTAGGACTATTTTTAAGGCATTCAGTTTATGGAAGTATGCAATTAATCCTAGCAGGAAAAGAAAAAAAAAGGTTTATTTCCTAATCATTTGATATTACAGTTTTGTTTATCCTTTCTCTCTCTCTCTCTCTCTCTCTCTCTCTCTCTCTCTCTCTCTCTCTCTCTCTCTCTCTCTCTCTCTCTCTCTCTCTCTCTCTCTCTCTCTCTCATATTTTGGCATGCTTCTGGTGATATAGCTTTTAGTTCTTGACTGAGAGAAATCTGGGCCTCCATGTAATGTACAGCATTTGGATTTCTGATCCATTGTATTCCATTGCAATACAAAAAACTGCCAGTGTGTTGGGCCTCCTGCCCTGCTGCATGGTATTGTTTTCCACCCTCATTGCTCTCTTCTTACATTACATAAACAGAAATTAGTTACTCAACATGTTCCTCTCATTTCCTAATATCAGCTCTTGAGTACTATGAGCCGAAAGACTTTGTTGTTTTACAAATACTGTTCCCTGAAACACTGCAGGTCATTTTTTTTTTCATGACCAAAAGAGTGGGTATATTTTTACCTCAACAGGAAAAAAATATCCATAATTCGGTGTAAAGCATTTATTGGATTTTTTTTGTTTTAAAACAATTTATACAATCATTTCCACAAACTCAACTGCAATTATGCATATTTGAGGTAAATTCTTTTATGAAACTAATAAATCATCCAAATTACTATAAAAAATATAATGTGCTCTTTAAAAATTAAAGTACAAAAAATATCCTTTAAAATTAGCTTTGGCACAATTTTTTGGCAAAACAAATCGATATTCTCAACTCCTGAGGCCGTTACATGTTGTAAATCACAGTCTAAACATCAGTAAAAGATAAATGAAAATCACCCTTTTTTGGGGAGGGAAAATTTCAGTACATTCACACAAAATTACCTAAATACCTTTCTTTTGACTCACTGACATACCTGACACCAAACAGGTCATCCATTCAAAAAATTAAGAGATTCTTTTTACTATTTCAAGGCACTGGCACTTATTTGTCGCTTATGGCACAAAACATCCATTGAGGCAATCATTGCATACTTGTTGCAGATGTTTAGCACAAATTGTTTTCTTACATGAGATGCAGCACAGTTTAGTTTTTACATCCTTCTTGGGAGGACAGATTACACATCTGGAAGGCTTAGAAGGAACACTGGCTGCTGCCACAGGTTCAACGTGACCTGTCTTGAAGATGCTTCTAATAAAGAACTGTGTATCCAGGTGCATACCTTTTGTGATGTATTTTTCTGTAGCAAAAGGGCAGATCTGCTCCAGTGCAACATCTTGCAAGAAGATCCTTCTTGGTGGAATACTCTCCCTTTTTTCTTGACACGTGTGACTGTATATTACATATGCATTTACACATGCAATGTTTATCATGCCATAAAAGAACAGACCTAAAAAAAAACAACTAATTTGCTGGATGCTAAAACTGCATGTCAAGAAAAAATCAAATTTCCTATGAAATGATTTTTTTGTGTTCTATGGTCACTACATTGGGGTAGATCTGCACCATGAACATTGTTCAATGTATCAGTTATCAATAGAGATAGTAAACACGCTTATACCATTGCGCATTTCATAGAAATAAAATATATTTCAAAAAGTATCGTCTGCCATTCCCAGTTACCAAGTGACTACGAAGGGGTATCTTCACACCCCAACAAGTGCCTGCCTCGCTTCACAGGTAGGAGGGAAACATGACAGTCTTACCTCTTTTAGCGACCGTGATACACTGAAGAGAAAACGGTACTGCTCCCGGATATAGCTGTTAAGGATCCAGTAAAACAATAATATTCAAAAAAAAAATATTCTCACTCCCCGCTGCAGTGTTTCAGGGATGTAGTAAGAGTACATCGCACTCTAAGTAATATAATTTTGAAGCCATATACTTTGTGAGTGATTCACATCGTTTTATAATCCTAACTACTACAGAATCTGTTTTTCCATATTTTAAAGGTGTTGATATTTGACTGCAGTCCCACAGTGCATCATAACTCCAACTCAGTATAATTGCAGCACTATTACAATACAGGGACTGAGTACACTGTTTTCTAGGGTTTCATGTTATAGCTCGCACACATAGTCTTCATTTATTTTTTTAAAAGGCATCTATAATTAGATTAATTGTTATTTATTATATTTCAAGTTTATGAATTCAGGATTTTTCCACATTTGAAATTTTTACAGAGAAATAAGCAAGTAATGGATGTAGCACATAGATTTTCTAAGTAAATGTAGTATTTAAGTAAATAGAAAACCTTTCACTGAAGGCACATGACTGATAAATTAAACACTTGGGTGTCAACTTTAGTCACTAGACTACCTTCCTGTGTTGCATTGTTGTTTGAGGCTATGTGACTACATTTATGTAATTTGTATTCTTTTTATGGTAATGATGTCCTAACTAACAATATCTCCTCCGTGTTACTAATATGGGTAGTTAGTTGTAAATTAACTCCCTTTTTTTCTCACAACTGCCTGGCTTTTGTATAAAAGAAAGAACATGAAACACACACACACACAGCTTTGAAAAATTTATCGTACTGACCAAAGTTCTAAAATCATTAGTAAATATTTCTTTATATGTAGTAAATATTTCTTATATGTAGTATGATACATATAATTGAGATTTGCCTCATCTTTTATTTATTATTTCCTTTATGTACAATTCTAAATAGCTTTGCTGACTTTTCATTGCTTATATGCAGAGACTGCCACTCTTCTTATAATAGGTTGATATTCTACTCTTCATGGAACAACATTTTCATACAATAATTTATTAGGTACTGAAAATTTCATGATGTTTTCCTAATTATTTGTTTGTTGTTTTTCTAATTATTTATTATTTGTTTGTTTTTGTTAATAGTGATCTCACATTTCTTGCTTCAACAAGTCATACTTATCAATTATTTTAATATCCTAAATTATTTTTAACATCAAAGGACACACATTTGCTGTTAAAGAATCACACTTAACTCTAAGAGTGTTGTTTTGTCTCCTGAAAATCCCTGATTCCAAACAAGTAGCAGTGCCAAAGGGTGCTTTTCAGTTTTTCTTCCTTCCCACACCCCAGACATCAGTGCCATGTGCTGTTCAAGATGTACTCTTCTTCCAACATGTTGCTCAATACACAAGATTTTGTCACTATACTTAGCTGTGGTATTCTCCACTTTCACTATTGAACATGATTTGTGTATTCAAGCAAAATTTTATTTCCTTACATGAAACATAATTTTTTGTGTTGGATATTTATTTATTTATTAGTTTCTGTCTGTCCTTCTGCTTTATTATCATTATTTTTATCATTATTATTATTATTAGTAGTAGTAGTAGTACAGTAAAAGTCCATTATTCTGAAGACCAGAGGACCTGAAATGGTTCAGATTATTGGTTTCATCTGATTATCAGTATACACCCATGAAAATGCCACCATATATCTTGAGGCAATTTTTGGTTTCACACATCCAATTATTTTTCTCATGTTGCTTATATTTCTTTAGTGGGACATATAGTGAATTGATTGGGGTTCTACATTATTTCGTTTGCTAGTGGATAGTTTTTAGTAATGTTTTCAACGTATTGCTATACCTCATCCCCCAATAGTATTTTTATGGTAAGGGAGCAGTGATTCAAATGACATTGTAGAAGAGATTGGGAATTAATAAAGTTGCTTAAAATCTCTAGAAATGCATAAATCACACCTTTGGCAGTGGCTGCTTCAGGCATTGTTAGTGATTAGCATTACCAATAGTTCCCAAGGTTTTTATGTGTTGTAGGCCTTTCTTGCCCTCTTATTTTTATATATAATTAGTAGGTTAAGGCTTGGTTAATTTACAGGTCACTACATGTTGGTGAAACTGAAAATTGATCTTAGCTTCTTATGCAGATGACAATACAATTGCATCCACACATCCAAATGTAGAGACAGCTTTTAATCTCATACAAACATTCCTTAACAAATTTCAAGCCTTTTGCACCATAAATAGATTCAGCTCTTAACAAATAAACAAGCACTCTTCTTGCGAGTGATAATCACCAACACCAATATATTCCACCACTCACAATAAACAACAATGCAACTCTGCACATGCACACACTTGAAGTCTACAGGGCATAGCATACAATACTTCCATATCATTCAAACAACACATTCATTTATAAAAATTCATTATGGTTTTTTAATGTCTATTGTTATGAAGGGTATTGTAGAGTTAGGTAGCATTGATAGCAACATCTATTTCCACCCCTTTCCCTTATGCTGTATCTGGCACCTGGTTTTAATTTGTATAGAAACTTAATTTTGGCCATAAATTAAAGTTTTTCACCCATTTTTAACATTCAGACTATTGGGAAACTGGAATCATTGGTATTCAGATTAAAAGACTTTTATTGTAGTAATAGTAGTGTAGTAGTAGTAATAATAATAATAATAATAATGATAATGGTAATATGTTTTTTAATCTTGATCATATTTCCAGTTATAGACTACTGCACATACTTATTCAATGTTTCTATGATTTATTTGATCATATTCTTATAATCTACTTATGTTATTATTGTAGTAAAAATCATAGATGGTGATATTTTGTGATTTTAGTTAATGTACATGAGTTTCCATAGCAAAGTCTGTAGTCTAAGAAAACAATACTTCTGCTTTCATATACCATGTAAGTTCATTATAATGAGATATTGCAACAATAGTATTGATAGTAGAAATATTTTTATGACTAAAAGTTGTACAAATATTACTATAAGCTTTAATCAAGTGTCAATGAATATAGTAGCTGCCTTCTCAGACGGGGAGGTCATCCCCTGCATTATAAACCATTCTCTCTCTCTCTCTCTCTCTCTCTCTCTCTCTCTCTCTCTCTCTCTCTCTCTCTCTCTCTCTCTCTCTCCATGGCAAAATCTGGCAGTATACTTTGGTTTACCTCTACCCCTTCATAATGAAATTGCTCTTCACCATATAAATTTTATTAGAATTTGGAATGTGAATGGAATAATCAATAGAGAAGTGTGCTCAGTGCTGCAGGAAGGATAATTGCTACCTATTATTTACATATTTATTTTTTATTTATGCTACGTAATGAATGAAGGCATCTGGAATTGTATTGATGCTGTACTAGCTAAAGTTGATGTTAGCATAATTTGTTACTGTTTACAATGTTAGGGTTACTAATCTATTACAAGTGATAGGAATGCACTTTATAGGTACACTTTTCTTCTCTGAGCCTTGTGCTGTACATTATAATAGCACATTATTTCCCCTTACTTGGCCTCATAAGTTATATTGGTACAGACTGAATTGAAATGAGTTGTGGTGGCCTTCATGTGTTCCTGTGTATATGTTTGCTAATGTGTACCTACATGTTTGTGTGTATATGTGGTAGAAAAATTAAAGTTAATGATTCATGGAATTATTCAAATCAGATTAATTTTTTGTACTATTGGAAGAAATAATCTGTTTGTTGTGTAAGTTGACTAATATTAAGTTTCATGTCCATAATGTTTGAAGTAATGGGATTATGGGCTGAAAGTTTGTACAGTATTCCAAGGATGCATGAAGTGAGTTTCAAACATTGTGTTATAGATACAAGATATTCCAAACACTGTATTTATGTGAATGAAAGAGAAAAACTGAATGGATACCACATAAGTGGTATTCATGTTTTGCCACTTAGTTGAGTTCTTAGAATAGGATAAATACACAGCTATGTTGCTGATACATGATATTAATGATAAAAATGATGATAACAATAATCATAATCATGATAATTTTATACAAAATTATGACAATAATAAGTCATCATCGATCTACCTATTTGCATACAAAGTTTATGTTTCCATGAAGGGGAAGAGGCAAAAATAATGAGGCACTTACAAGCACACTCCTTCACATCTTGGCCTCTGCACTTCTCAGGGGAGGGGACTGATTTATTGGTATAACAGTCAGGGACTGACTGTGAATTTGTGATTTTTTTTCTCTAATCTAATATAAGTATTTGGATTATATGTTTTTGTGAAACAGTGTATGCTTGTAGGGTAGAATCTTATGCTGGTGTATTGTATTCAAAATGTATGATATTCTGCTCTGTACCTATACCAGTCTCTATTGAAGAACATATTTTAGTACTGAACCCATTGTTTGTAAACCTTTCTTTACTTCTGGTTGGAAAGTTTTCAGCATTAATACTGGATTCAACACTATTTTTAAGGAAATATATCAAAGTCAATCTATTTGTTGGTTTGTGATTCATCCCTCCCTATCTTACCGCTACTACTACTACTACTAGTACTACTACTACTACTACTACTACTACTACTACTACTACTACTACTTGGCATTGGGAACATGCCTTTGTACCACACAGATAGAGCAAACAATCTGGTGCTCCTGCAGTGCTGGAAAAGTAAGTTCATATGAAGATTTCCATCTATTTTGCTTTTCTGCATAACAGTCATATCTGAAATAAGACCCTGGTCAGGAGAGGCTCAAGTATGTGTAATATAACTTAACCTATTTCAATTGTTTCTTAGTTGTCTATTTTATTATATTGTATGCATATACATATTATACAGTATTATATTTGTTTATTTGTCAATTTATTTATTTGTTTAAATATTTAGTTTTCCTCATGATGTATTTTACTCACTTGTTTACTTTTTTATTTACTAATTTCCTTTATATGCTCTTATTATTATTATTATTATTATTATTATTATTATTATTATTATTATTATTATTATTATTACCATTATTATTATTATTATTATTATTATTATTATTATTATTATTATTATTATTACTAATGTAATTGTTGTCATTATTGTGATTTTAATGTCATTGATTTTATCATAGATATAGATATATCTGCCTACTTATTTTATTTTTGTTTATTGTTTTTTTTCTGTGTGTGCAAGTATTTGTTCATCTGCAGTTATTGCATCTTTCTCCATATGAATTTACTTATGTTTAGTAAAGTTTCTTGTACCAGAAGAGTAAATTATTATTTCTGCAGTTCATATGATAAAGTTTACTTATTTCAGCTTGTAGCTTGTTCTGTAATTCATTAAAGAAAAGGTAGTCTTATTATTATGATAGATGCATTTTAAAAGTTGATTTTAGATCATTTACATAATTAGAATTGATTTAGATTTATTTTGGTATTTCCACGAAATTATTTGGTTTAATCACATTTTCACTTTTGCTCCAACTAGATGTACAGTATTCAGATGCACCACATCTCCCTTTGCAGACAAACAGCACTACATTTTTTTTTCTTTCTGTTTTTGGATCTAAAGTGTACAATGTATCTAAAATAGCATGTGAAATTTTATTTACACTATAGTTGAATCACTCTAGTGGCCAGCTATGTGTTGCCTTAAACTTGGCAGGGATTCCCCCACCATTGCCACCTCTTTACAGATCATGGGCTTTCCATTTTTCTCCAGTCCCACTGCTCCTCATTACCCTCTATCTCTTTCTTTCTTTCTTTCCCTCTATTTCTACATAAATTGGTGTATTTCTATAATCATTTCCAAAATCATTCCAAATTTTGTTCCACATCACTGTTAAGGTAAAAATCAATGGGTGTTTTTTTGTATATAGGTTTCCTCCATCCTGAATGTGGCACAGGAGCCTGGAAGTGCAGCCTTGTCACTATCTCCATATTACTCCACTCACTGTCAGTTCTGACACCTTCACTCTGTCCCACTATGGACCATTCTGCAACAGGTCCACTTGTCACAGCCAGTAGAAGGCAGTAATATACCATGTGTACCAGGGTTGGAGAATGGACTGGTGAACTGTGGAGACTTAGAAACAATGGAAAAGCAGCTGTCAAAAAGTGTGCACACCAAACTGACCACTTTAGAATGACCCAAGTATAGTGAGTGTTCAGTTCATATTTGTTTTATACATACAGCTCATTATGCATCTGCTACTTGTGTAATGTGATGTGGAAATTCAAATTTAATCATATAAACTGATCCCCATCATCATTATTTTGAACTTCAGTATTACAGGAACTCATTTCCTGTTCCATTAAAGCTGTTCATCTTTGGAACAGTGAATGACATTATGGCTTGGAAAAAAATGGAAAATATTTCCATTATCCATGACAGTCAGAGAAGTTCAGGATCCAAAGCTCCAAACATTGATGTTTCTTCTCACATAGTAGTTTCTGGTGACCCATTAAATGTTTCTGGTGATGAAGCTGTGGGAGATCAAAGACCTTTTGCTTAAAGTTGATAGTTATGTATAGTATAATAGAGATGTATGATCTGCAGGTGACATGGAACAGAATGGAAAAATTATATGGAATTGGCTATGAAATTTCTGATGATGATGATATGCATAATAAAAGTACATGCTAATGAATAGAGTTGTCATTTCTTGGATTATTTGTGTGGAGGAAATACTGTAGGAATTAGAAAGTAGCCAAATATTTTCACTCTGTTTTTTTGTGTTTGCATGCTATCCTTCAGATTAACTCACTTATTCATTATTCTAGTCTCCTATCATGGATTACCCAGCACGCTCACCCGTACTGAAGGTATGGCAGTAACAAGCATGTAGCTGCAATTTTATTTATTTTCTATATTGACATCACATTTAGAAGTTGGTGTGCAAAATTTTTAAAACCTAGAATATCAATTCAGTTAACTTGGTCAAGATTCCTTAAGATAGAATATATCATAAAATAAATGTCAGAAATGTGCATATATGAATGATCTCTAATTTGTTCATGTGCACTTTTGTAATGTTTTTGTCTAGCAACAAATCAATTAAGTTATGGGCAAGAGTCAAATTCTCTTTCATTTTAGTCTCTCTCTCTCTCTCTCTCTCTCTCTCTCTCTCTCTCTCTCTCTCTCTCTCTCTCTCTCTCTCTCTCTCTCTCTCTCTCTCTCTCTCAATGAAAATATTGGTTAACACAATCATTACATGCATGTTGTTTTTCAGATGAGAGTCAGCCTGGTATGAGCCATAAGTGGTGAAGTGCAGCCCAGCAGTGAAGCCTTGTACTACCCAGATATCATCTCATTTCTTGCGCTTGCCTCATCAGAATGAATTTTGCAGTGAGGTTTATTTCAGGTTAGATTTTGAATCAGTCCTTGCTATTATTCATTGCACATACATGCTTCTATATTTTTCTTACTTCTCCTCTATGTATATTGCTCTGACTTTTCTACTTATTTATTCCTATGTAATATTCTTTTTTTTTTCTAACCTTGCATTGTATCTTTTTTTTTCCTCTTTTGTATCTCTTCCATAAGATAACTGAAAGGAGCAGTACATGGCCAGAGAATGCCATGGAGCCTTCACTTCTGATTTAGGGGAAACCACATCTTGACCATAGGATAGAGTCCGTCCCTCTTTGCTTTACTCCACCTGTTTTCAGCACCAAACAGCCTCCTCAGCACCATGGGAATGCACATGAACTTCAGTGATGATGAATATCCATCTGGTAAGTTACATATGTTGCATCTGTGTGCACCTTTGCAATAACTTAGAGATTCTTTTGTATTTCCTTTTGCTTGTTGTTCTAAGTACTGCATATTATGCAAAGAGTGAATGTAAGATTATCATGTACATATACCTACTGCATATGTAATGCATTTTATTTGATTGTCTTGCTTTGTAGCTGTAATCCATCAATTACTCTATTTGCATTAATAAAAATTTTCTGTCCACTGATAAAATTATAGGGATTTATTATTTTCCATTTAGATAATTTATCGTGGGTGTTTTTTTAATATTATTTGTCTCATATAAATCACATTAAAGTCACTTAAAATCAATAGATATTGTTTTTCAGTTCCTGATTTGTACTCAACAGAATTTGAAGACCTGAGGGAGATAGTGATGACCGTGGAGACGCCACTCCGTCCCATTCCGGAGATCAGGATGCACATATCCCGCTTCTTGGATGGTGCTGATATGGATGAGGTTTATCCTAGACTGTTTTTAGGAGATTGGTAAGATTTGTTACATCTATTGATTTCATCATCATGTGGTCTATTGAAATTAATGATCAGCTCCCCTTGGCTGATATGTGTGCTGTATGAGATATACTTAACATAAAACTGTGATACCCTTTGCAGTGATGCTGCTATGAATGAGGCTTACCTTCGCAAGAATGGCATCACTCACATTCTCAATGCTGCAGGCAACACCTGTGGTCCAGCCCCTGTTAAAACTGGCAAAAGTTTCTATAAGGCTAGTATTCATTATTTATAAGCAACCATGTGATAATCTGGAAAGGAATTTGAAGACAGAAAAAGGGTATAAAGAAAAGCTTGTGGAATAGTAGAGGATGCCAAACCTTACTTGTAAAACAGAGCTGATACCACAAGAAATAATTTTAGTTCTAAGTTGTAATATGATTTTGTTTTACAAGTGTGAAATTTTGTTTAAAAAATCATTGTTAGATTATTTGATCTGGTCATCTTCAAACTTAGTCAAGAATGTGACAGTAATGGTAGATTACTCTTCGTAATTGTTATTGAAATTGAACAACATACTGATGTATCATGAATTTTCCCGCAAGGCAGAGTACTGAAGTATGAAGATATGTGAATGTATCCTGATTTCTCATGAATTATAAGTTGTGGTGAACTGTTCAGTCATTAGAGTGATTGACAGAATGGTTTCGAAGTCTTCTTGTTAAATGGTCACATAAATTTTTCTGTAAGGCACTAAATGTGTATCAAATGACAGAAATCTAAAGAAAAAGTAACAAATTAAAGTTTATTAAAAATATATTTTTAGTAATTTACAGTCTGGCTTGATTTTACTAAATGTTTTGTCATGTCCTTGTAAACAAAAGTAAATGCTAGATTATATGGACTTTCAGGATCAGTCACTTGTATACTTGGGCCTGAACCTCATTGATCTCCCATTCATCAATATTTCTGTGCACTTTGATAAGGGATCAGATTTTATTGAAGAAGCACTCTCATCAGGAGGTTAGTAATTAGAATTAACATTAATGTTATACTTGATGTAATTGTTTCTTTTCCACTTCTTTGATTAATTATTACATTAATGGCAATAACACAATATAACTCAGTAACATTGATGGAGCAACAAGTACAAGTGACAGGCATGTGGTGAGAGTCACCATGTGCATGTGTGTGTTGGTGCCATTGAACTAGGATTGGCTGCCAGTAACAAATTGCTATCACTCACCATTAACACTAATTTGAAGTTTTCTTCATAAGCCAGAGAATGTCTAATATAAAAGAATATTATAACTGTAGCCATTATGACATGAATACATAGATAGTAACATTTATAGAAATAAAAAAAGATGGTCACTGCTTGACTCTGGAGATCTGGATATTCTACAAATGACATTAGTCACAGGTTGAAAGCACTGATAGTCAAGTCACATATGAAATGTGATTAGTTTTACATAAAGATACAATTTTTTCCAGGTTAAAAATGTCATGTATGATTATGATCAACCTTGTTCACTTTAATGACAATTCATTAATATTTATATGTTCCAGTACATATATACATACAAGACATGTTTTAGTAATCCAAGTGAGTAATGAATAGTGGTGAAAAATCTTCCAGTTAATGGCGAGATGAAGACCAGATTTTTATTTTTGATGCCATGTATGGTTGCTCATGTGTCATTTGTAGCTTGAGACACATATATCACAGAAAATCTTTATTCTTTATTCTCGCCATGATCATCTGGGGTAGAGTTGTAGAGCTTAAAAGTAAATGGCTGATAAAGTGGGAACTATGAAGCATACAGGTGGTCAGCAGCAGGTACACTTGCATTACCAGCTTTGCAAACACGGAAGATGAGTGCATTTATGGTATGTGCTATGGGCTGAGTGTGTGATGGCTAACTGCCCAGCCATCAACAAGGTAATGTATATCAAAGATGGATCTATATTCACATTCTTGTTTATTTAGATTTTCTTCTGTTTCGTATGTAGATTTTTTTTGAGATCACTGTTTATTGTTGAATAACTGAAGGCAACTTTCCTCACTTACCAGCTGGTAGAAGTGTTGTGACCTCATTTTTTGCAAGATAGTGTCTGGTCATGGGTGACACTTTTCCTAAATGGCACCCAGATGGGTGACAAATGATCTCTGTGCCTCATCAGCTCTGTCTCCTCTTGTATCCCCAATGAGTGGTCACCATTGCTAGTACAAAAAGTGATAAATGATCAGGTATGTACTACATTTATATTTGGATGCAATTGCTTTGGTTGCCAGAAACATAACTCATTAACCTCTAGGTTCTACATTTCTTTCTATGGGAAACTGCTGCTGCTGTTAATAGAACCAAACTACTCTTCTGCTTTGAAAATATTTAATGACTGCTATTTTGCACATGAGCTTCCTTGTGTGTACTCTGCTAAAGTTTGATGACATAATGAATTTCATCTATGTTGAGTAGTAGTAAGACAAATGAGTGTAAAGATGGGAAGGAAAAACTTGAGCTGGGTCAGGGATACTCTTTACTCTAACATTTCGACAGAATGTCTTCTTCAGAGAGTGAGTGACAGACATGGAGAGAACAGCTGCTTATATTCACTCCATGGGGATCACCTGTGCGGACGTTTTCCAATGGAGTGTGCTGATTGGTCCATTAGCGTGAGTTTGGCTGGTGAACGAGATAGGCTTACAAAGTCCTCTCTATGGTTGGTGATGAGAGAGGTAGCAATGTATGCAGCCTCCACCAGCTTCCTCTTCCTTTTCTCCATTTTTGTGTGCAGGGCTGTTGTGTTTTCCCAACGTGGCAAACGTCCATGCTCCTCTGCATGTAACACAAGGGAATTGGTGGTTTTGTGGTGTCGTAGGTTGCTTCTATGCTCCTTTAATCTTCTTTCCATAGAAGCGACCTACAACACCACAGAACCACTAATTCCCTCGTGTTACATGCAGAGGAGCATGGACATTTGCCACGTTGGGAAAACACAACAGCCCTGCACACAAAAATGGAGAAAAGGAAGAGGAAGCTGGTGGAGGCTGCATACATTGCTACCTCTCTCATCACCAACCATAGAGAGGGCTTTGTAAGCCTATCTCGTTCACCAGCCAAACTCACGCTAATGGACCAATCAGTGCACTCCCCTGGAAAACGTCCGCACAGGTGATCCCCATGCAGTTCTCTCCATGTCTGTCACTCATTCTCTGAAGAAGACATTCTGTTGAAACGTTAGATTAAAGAGTATCCCTGACCCAGCTCAAGTTTTTCCTTACCATCTTTACACTCAACTCAGTTTCATCTATCCTTAGGACTGATTTTTTTTCATTATAAAGCACTTCAGATTGGTTTTTAATTTGGAGAGTGTGAATTTGCATGAAATTATTGCTTTCAATTATTGCAGATTTTCAAGATTGCATGATCAATTCTTAAGTGACACATTATTTCTGTACGTAGGCAAGGTGTTGGTACATTGTCGGCAGGGGCGATCACGTTCAGCTGCCATCGTAGCAGCTTTCCTCATGATGCGTCGAGGAATGACAGCTGCTAGTGCTCTCACCATGCTCAGAAAAAGTAAGTCCCTTTTATGGGAGACAGTGGTCTTTCCTAAGTTTTCATCTTTCACCTGATGTTTTCATGTAAATTTTGGGTTGTGTGAGTGTTTTTAATTTTTCCATGCAATCTTCCTTTCATTGTACAAAAATTTATTATGTAAGTACTATTGGAGGAAGTTAACTACATACTTGTATTATAGATTTTCTCCTGTAATTAGCTTGTCTTGGATATTTTCCTCTTCCATTCCCTTTCTTTTTACACTGTTCTTTATTGTAGGGATATATTATACAAATGGAATATTTTTTTCTTTATGTAAGAGGGAAAACTGGTTGAGAACAACAAAACAATTAAACAAATAGATCACAATGTGCCCCTGCATATTTTTCATCTCAGTAAATATTTCAGTTTAAAATAATTCTAATGATAATTCATAGTTAACTTCCCAAAGAAGTTACAAATATATGTACAGATATACTGTAACAAAATTACTTTGCTTAAAATTATTTTTTAACAGATAATTTCATTAAAAAAGTTGAAATCAAGACACAAAGAAAAGAAAATTGTGCATTCCTAAAAGAAACAGATTAACCAACCAGATTACCTTCCTTTTAAACATCAAGATGCAAACATTCTTTCATCTTCCAGAGCGAGAGATTCGTCCAAACAACGGTTTCTTGCAGCATCTGGCAAACCTCGACCTCAGTCTTTTCAGAGCAAAGCTGGAAAAGATGAGAGAAGAGTGCTCCTCATCTTCTTCCTCATCACCATCATCATCAGCAATAGCATCACGGTTGTCATCACCATCACCTGACTGTGAGGAAACAGAAAGTGAGTCACACAATAAAGAGCAAATGAGGAGTAAGGAAGAGAGTGAAAAGGAGAATATAAACAAGAGTGAGGAGGAGGAGGAGGAGGAAGAAGAGAGTGAGAAAAAGAGTGAAAAGAATAAAAAAGAGAGAAAGGAAGAGAGTGAGGTGAAGGATGAGGAAGAGAGTAAGAAGGAGGAGGAGGAGGAAGAGGAGGAGGAGGAGGAAGAGGAGGAGGAGGAGGAGGAGAGGAGGAGGAGGAGGAGGAAGAGG
>CM035205.1:16041922-16052746 GCA_020233015.1 Callinectes sapidus | reverse complement strand
GAGAGAGAGAGAGAGTCTTACTTGATTTATGTTTTGTGGTAAGTGATTATTGGTCAGTTACTTAATTCATTGCGTTTTTTTTCAACGTGTATCTTGATAGGTGAAGACTGTGTGTGTGTGTGTGTGTGTGTGTGTGTGTGTGTGTGTGTACTCTGTGAAGTTATGTTTGCATGATGACTTCTAGCTGTGGTCAATGAAATATCCATCTGTTTGTATGTGCACGTGTGTGTGTGTGTGTGTGTGTGTGTGTGTGTGTGTGTGTGTGTGTGTGTGTGTGTGTGTGTATAAAGTATTGACACACTGCGATGGATGAGGAGCGGTGGACTAGTCACAGTATTTTCATCATACATTCGCTGCGTTCATTGTTGAAAAAGTGTACAAGTGATTAGTTGTATTCGATGTTGGTCGGTAGCGCTGCATCGGTCATTGGGTTGATTATTTGTTTTCCCAGGTGAGTGAGTGGCGGGCGGCCTGCGTGAGCGTGATACCGACGGACCGTAAACTCTTTTGTACATGTGCGTGAGTGACTGAGTGTTGCCGCTGTGTCCCCCTCCGCCTTCCCTGACACGTTCAAAGTACACTCGGGTATCAGACTCCTTTACAGTATTGGGGATCCCTTATGGTGATCTTCAGGGACTGCCACCTCATTTGTTTGTAGTCCTTGGGCAGAGTATCTCTCATATGTTGAAAGTTCTAATTGTTCCTTCTAACTTTCCATCTAGAGAGTCCTTTGCCACGACTTTGCTCATTTCACTTCTTAGAACCAGTATTTCTCCTCCATGCATCTAATTCTCTGTGACCTTTCTTCCACGATTTTTTTTTGCCACGAGTTCCCTTGAGTCGTAATCCCCTTTTTTCCCTCCTCCCAACCTCTCTCCTACCTCTTTTTATCTCAGGTACGTTTTCATCTCAGCCATTCCGAGACACTAAATAATTCTTTTCACTCAACGACGAATTCTTTTACTACTCCTCGTCCCCCTCAGGTGCCCTTTTCCTTCACCTTTTCCTGTTCCAGTTGCTATGTTCCTCCCTCTCCCTCTCCCCCCCTCTCTCCCACCTCGAAGCGGCACGTGGCGGCGCGCGTCTTCACGGAACATTAAGCGGAACCCGAGACGCAGCCACCCACGCCCCGCTGACTCCTGGCGGGAAAGATTGTCGTCGAAGTCACAGCGACGCCCAAAAAAGAGATTGTTTGTCAGTAGGTCACGACTGTTGCCGCAGAACACGAGCTGCCGGGGGAAGGAGAAAGGTACAGAGAGAGAGAGAGAGAGAGAGAGAGAGAGAGAGAGAGAGAGAGAGAGAGAGAGAGAGAGAGAGAGAGAGAGAGATTTTCTGCTGTATCATACATTTTGCATACTTTTTACTTTTTTTGTATGAAAAGTAGTATTTGGAAGCGCAAAGGAGACAGGGGGGAAGATCAAATAGGGGATGAATAACGAAAGAAGGGAAAAACAGTAAGGAGAAACAGGTCCCAGAGAAATTAGACTAAGTAGCAGATATAAACAAGTTTGGAAGGAAGAATAGTAAGGGGTAACAAATAGGAAAGAAAGAAGGAAAAAAAAAAGCTTTAGAAAATATAGGAAAGCAGAAACCATGAGAAGAATGAAAGAAAACTAGAAATAAACAAAAATGAAGTTGAAAAGAAAGAAAAATTGAGGCAAATCCATAGACAAGAGAAAAATATTGAGTAAAACAGTCTTAGACACAAGGCTTAGAAACATATTAGCTGTCACTTTCATCGTCTGTTCCTCTCCTTGTTGCAGAATTTATGGACATGATGGCTGGGTAGAGGCGCGCATGTCAGTTAACAGGGACCGCCAACCACACACAGGTATCTTAAGAGCAGAAGTAAAGATTTGAGCACGTCCAGAAGTTTAACAGATGGGATAGAAATGTCTCGTCCCTTACATACATAGTATTGTAGTAGATGTATTGGAATCTGTATGGATATTGTTTCGCTTGTTGTTAGTGGTGAGACAAAAAGACTAGACAAGTTTATGGATGAGGATGATAGGTTGAGTTAGGCAGCGGTGCTCACACAGGGATTACCATGAGTAGGTCTAACGGCCCCCGCAGGTTCCCTTATTTGCTGATTTTCTTATGTTTCAGTACAGTCTATTAGTGAAAAAATTGATTATTTCTCTCTAACTTATACTGTAATATGTAGGGTTTATTATTTTTTCCCCATTTTCTTGGTATTATATTATTAGATGTACGTATGTAGTTTTTATTTTTTTTTTTTTCATCATTTTCATGCTCCACTAAGAATTTCGTTCAGTTACTGCATTAGATTATTTTCAAGTTATTACTGATTTATTTTACCGTATTTAATTTTGTTTTATTCTTAAATTCTTTTTATTTGTTTAGTTTTTGTTTCAATTGGTTAAGGAAAAAACGCTATAAAAATCATACAAAAAATAATAGAATAAGATAGTGAGAAAAAAAAAAAAAAAAAAGTGTGTGGCTCACACACAACCTTCACCTCACACGGGAAGGACGTGTGGCTTAGACACTCTCGAGCAGCTCGGGCAGCCTGTTGGCCTTCATCCCCCCCACCCCCTACCATTAGTTTACCTTGTTGTTAGTATTAGGCTCGCCCTGGTGTTTATTTTGCATTAGTGAACAGAGTATACGAGTGTGCATCAGTACATACTAGACATTGAATGCTGTGGTGCTATGCTACGGACGTCATTATCTCCTCCGTCATAGGCGATGGTACCTAACTGCCACCTAACGCCATCCAATGCATGAAGACAAGTAAATTGTTTAGGGACCGTGGATCGAGAGGAGGTAAGGGTTTAGTGCGTCCCATCAAGACAAGTGACTTCTAGTGGCAGGAAACACCGAGAAGTGGGGGTAAAGGAATACAAGCGCGTGGAAGGGCAGTGTGTGTGACAGTCTCCCCTTCCTCCTCATGTCTAACGTGATATCCCTGACGAACAAGATGGACAAACTGATTGTGTTGGTGAGATCAACTTGTGCAGACATTGTTATGTTCACTGAGGCGTGATAGATAGTGCTTGAGATATCCATGGTGCAAGACTTTCAGCTCTTCCACCACCTCAGAACTAGGCGCAGAAGGGATATACATAGTGTATTCCTGATCGATTCACAGCCCCTCGCACTTCCCTGTGGACGTACCCGAAGGAGTGGAAACCCTGTGGGTGCGAGTTACGCCACCCTGCCCATCCTAGCAGCGCAGGATGCGTCGTTTACGTGCCGCCACAGCACAGATGCTCACTGAACACAGGATAAATACTGCTGATGCTCTGAGGGTGAGGTATCCTGCCGCTAAGCTGGTCGTTTGCGGGGACTTCAAGCGGCTCGATATCAGTGACATCTAGCTACATCAACTAAACCTCACTCGCCGATAATGGACTTCCCTACCCACCAGCAAACAACGCTCGACCTTATCATGACTGACCTGGGCCAACAGTGCTCGCCTCCCAAACCACTGCTATCCCTTGAACGCAACACCCACTCCTCCATCCTGAGGTACCCCTCTCCTACACCTCTTGCTGGTGGAATTAGCTGTCACCAAGACCCACAGGCCCATGCCTAACTCAGCCATGAGGGAGTTTAGGCATTAGGTGACACATCATCCGTGGACAGATGTGTTGGATGTGGATGGACGTCCACGCCAAATGGCGCAATTACGTCACAGTTACCGTCGCTACTTCCCAGCAAGGAGTGTCACGAGGAACCCATCTGATGCTCCGAGTCCGTGGACGACGCCCACCACCAACAAACCCACCGCCAACATACTAAATCTGCCACCTGCCACCCGCCACCACCAACACATCCAATGCACCACCACCAACACATCTAATCCACCACTACCAACACACCAAGGATTTCTTATAATATCCTTGCAACACACCCAATCGGCCACCGCCAACACACTCACCACCGCCTACACCCGCTATCCGACAACACCAATATACCCAATCTACCACCCACTATCACCCAAGATTCGCTTCATCCACCTCCCATCCTCTTTTCTCTTTTCTTTCTTGCATTCTTCCACTGTAGTGCTGTACATAATGTCTTAGAAACATTAAAAACAGTAGTAAAAAGTGGTTATAAAGGCTTTATATAATTCTTCAAATAGAATTTCAATATCCTTCTTATACCGTATATTGCCGCCACTAGATTAGTAGCGTTGATGCTGCGTGGTTAATGTATAGTTATTTAGTAGTGTAGCTGGCAGCAAGTGGTTGTGGAAGCAGGACAGGAGGCTTGGAGTGGCGTGCGTAGGTGTGCGGTGTGATGGCTGTCATATCGTGGAATTTGTACGGTCTTAGTATATTCCTGAGGTATACAGTAGGATGATGTGACGGCGACGAGGTAACGGAGGTGAATGAATGGCTGTCACGTGGAGTGATGAGTCTTGTGGCAGTGAGGGGGGATACTCCGAGTCCGAGAGTGAGTGAGATCCCATGTAAAGTCATGTGACGGAGCTGTACAATAGTGACTCATCAATTCACGTCTTTTCCATGTAAAATCCTACTAAATAATGTGACACTAGTATTGTAATGTTTAATCCACAAGCTTTCCTCGTAATGTATAAAAATCTATAGAATAATGAAAGACAAAATATCCCCAGACAAATATAGATAATAATGCAAAACCTATACCAAAACAGACGTCATTTACTTTTGGGGGGGCATAATTTTATTTAGATATTAATAGGAAAAATTAATAAAACTAATAATTATGTCGATAAAAACATAATCTCAATTCACAAAAAGACAAGATGGAACCCGGTGGTCTGCTCAGGCCCAGACATTTCAGGTCACAAACCTGCACACACGCTACGCTCACACCTGCCGGCAACATACATGCACCACGACCACCACATGTGTTACTGGAAGGAGGAAATGCAAGTATATGGATGCTCAGGTAATGTTGAAATGTGGAAATAGTTGGGGAGTTTTTCGTAAGTCCTTGTGTGTTGTGTTGCGGACGAGTTCGTCGGAGAAAAGGTATACAGTATAATTTCAAAAGGTTACCTGAGTGTAATGTCTTCCTCCGGGCTGAAAACCTTTTAATAATCCCACTTGTATGACATCAGGTGTAATGGTTAGTTTTGCTTGGTCACAATCCCAGCTCTAAGGCTACCACGTGTAAGGCTCGGAGTATTGCTTATTGAAATTTGTTACCCTATCTGTTAGATAATCACTTATGATTCGTCCACCTATTATTTCTTAACCACCCGTCTCCTATCCTCAAACAAGCTTGGAGACCTATTAGGAAGCAAATGTTTTGGTGGGAACAAAAGATGAGCTAAATTTAGGACAATTTCACATAGGTAATACCTACTTACATGTTATTTTGGCATACTTGCCACAGTCAACTTGCAAGTCCACCGCCTCCACACTTTATCACATAGGTAATACCTACTTACATGTTATTTTGGCATACTTGCCACAGTCAACTTGCAAGTCCACCGCCTCCACACTTTATGTGCTCATATATTGCAGCTGATCCACAGTACTATTGGATGCTGTATTCTGCAGGCTAGGGCAGTGTGGCTCATCAGGGATGTTCCCAAGGAATTTATCGAGCCTCCTTTTGAATGCCTCCATGGTGCATCTTGTCATGTCCCTTATTGCTCTTGGTAAGCAGTTGAATAGCGTGGGACCAAAATTTGTGAAGCTCTCTGCCTCAACTGTTTTCATTTGGTGGGATGCAGAAATTTGAGTTTTCTACTGCATGTCCTACCTAACCTGGGTAGACTGGCTCTTTATGGTCTTGCCTTATGTGGATGGGCTAGGTACCACTCCCTCCAATATCTTCCAGGTGTAGATCATGCAGTATCTCTCTCTCTCTCCTTTGTAGAGAGTACATCCCGAGCTCCTTTCGTCTGTTGCAGTGATCTTCCTGTTCTAGCTCCTGGATGTCTCTTACTCTGTAGGGGCACCACAACTGACACACATACTGCATCTTGGAGACCACCAAGGAATTCCACAGAGGCAAAAGGTGTTCTGGATCTCTGGACTTAGGGTGCAAAGAATCCAACCTGACATTTGTTTTGTTGTTCTTATGATCTGTACGTACTCCCCTAAAGTACAGTAATTACTCATCCACAATCCTGGACCTTTGAGGAAGTCTTTTTCTTCAATGATGTCTGTACCTGCTGTGTAAGTGTTCTGCTGCAGGGTTTTCTTATTTCCATATCAGATGACCTCAAAATTTTCTTGATTAAATGCCATGTTACTTTTGATAATTTTCTTGTGAGCTCATTAATGATTTGTTCTGAGAAGTTGTCCTCCACAATTTCCAATAAGTTTTGCTTGCTCCTGGTCTTCCCTTGTGCCCCCAACAGTTTTACTAGATGGCCATTTGATAATTGGCAAGTGAATCTCCTTAAAAGAGCACATCATGTGGTTTTGTTTTGTATTCCTTTAGCTTTTCCTTCATCCTCTCTGCTATTTCTGCAAAAGTATGCCTTTCTATTAGGTACATAAGAACATAAGAAAATGGAGACTGCAGAAGGCCAGTATGACCTACACAAGGCAGCCCCTTTAATCAATAATATTTATCCAACCCACCTATCATCTCTATCCATACTCTCATCCAACTGTTTTTTAAAGCTACTTATTGACTCTGTGCTCACTACATGTCTGTCTAGCCTATTCCACTCATTCACCACTCTGTTTGTGAATCAATGTCTACCTATGTCTGTCCTGAATCTAGGCTTATCTCTCTTGTACTCATTGCTGCGTGTCCTGCCCTGGCTACTAATTTCTATCACCTGATCAGTGCTTCCCTCATTTATTCCTTTTACCCAATTGTAAACTTCAATCATATCGCCTCTTGCTCTTCTTCTCTTTAGGGAGTGGAGATTGAGACGATTTAACCCATCTTTATAGGGTAAATTTCTCATCCCCTGAATCATTTTGGTCATTCTTCTCTGAACTGCTTCCAGGGACTCTGTATCCTTCCTATAATATGGGGACCAAAATTGAACTGCGTAATCTAAATGGGGTCTAACTAGTGCTAAATACAACCTCAGAATGACCTCTGGAGTCCTATTTGTCACACACCTGCCTATAAAACCGAATATTTTGTTGGCTCTATTTCTAGCAAGAATGCACTGTTGCCTTGGACATAGGTCACTACTAACTTGTATTCCAAAGTCCCTCGCACTATGTATCCTTCCTAAGGATTGTTTCTTGATATAATATGGTCTACAGGCCAATTTTCTTCCTAAGGATTGTTTTTTGATATATGTTCTACAGGCCAATTTTCCTTACCTATGCTCGTAATGGTACACTTGTGAACATTAAACTGCATTTTCCATTTCTCTGACCAATCTTGCCATCTATTGAAGTCCTCTTTTAGCCTCCTAGTATCCTCTATATTCTTCATCTCTTATGTCTGGTGAAAGATGAGTTTCTGTAAAATCTATAAAGATGTACTTTCCTGGGCCATTTCCATAACGAATTTTAATTTGCTCTGATTGTTCATTGGATATAGTCCCTGTATGTTGCAAAAGTAGGAATTTTTAGCTTAACCTATCCCAGCCAGGGATTTTGCACTCACCTGGACTAACCTGATCTAACCTAAACTTTATTAACCTAACCTCTCCTAGCTGGAGGGGCTGTACCCATGTCCTGCTCCCCCCCTGCTAGTACACTAACCTAACAAGATGCCTAAGAAAGTACACTACTATGCCTTACTGGTGAAGTTAAGAGATTCTCAGGGCGATGGAGATGTTTTTATTTTCTTTTTATATAAGTTGGGAAAGCTGGCCAAGGGTAACATAAAACAACAACAAGAAGACGACTTAGTTGCCAGTTCCCTTGCAGGTCCAAGAGAGTTAGCCAAAAGAAAGCATTTTTTTCATGTCTCTTAAATAAAGTCAAGGCATAGTTAGTTGAAAATACAAAAGCAAGTAGGAAGTTCCCAAATTTACCAAAGAAGGATAGATATGAATGATTGAGATTACTACTGATTAAATCTTGCATTAAATAACTGGACAGAATAGGATTGAGAGAAAAAAGAAAGCTGCAGGAGGAGGGGAGGCATGCAATCAGTAAGATTAATGATCAATTAGCATGAAAATAGTGCAAAGGTAGCAAGAGATTCAACATTCCTGTGGTGAGAAAGAGGCAGAAGACAGTCAGTCACAGGAGGATAGTTGATGAGAATTAAAACTTTTAATTATATCCTATTTAATAAGATTGTGCAAAGTACTCCATACATAGGTGAATAAGGCCCTTGTACAGAGTTAGCAGTTGGAGACTCAGAAAAACTAGCAGAGATGCCTCAAAGCACCTAACTTTATAGAAGCTGTCTTAGAAATAGATGAGATGTGAAGTTTGCAGTTTAGATTTTAAGTAAAGGAGAAACCGAGGATAGTCACTGTAGAAGAGAGGGAAAGTTGGGTGTAATTGAAGAAGAGGGGATAGTTGTCTGGAATGTTGTGTCAAGTTGATTGATTGAAAAATTGAGTTTTTGAGGCATTGAACACTACTACGTTTCCTCTGCCTCAATCAGAAGTCAGGCATTCTGTGGCATCTCTGCAGAATCTGTTAACTTCCTAAAGGGTTGGTCTTCTCTGAAAAGACTTGGAAAAGTAAAGTGGTATCATCAGTTTAGGAATGGATAGGGCAGGAAGTTTGTTTTATAAGATCATTAATGAGTAATAGGAAAAGATTGGATGATAGAACAGAACCCTGAGGAGCACCACTGTCAATAGATTTAGAACATTTGCCATCTACTACAGCAACAATAGAATGATCAGAGAGGAAACTTGAGATGAAGTTAGAGGAAAGGATAGAAACCATAAGAGGGCAGTTTTGACATCAAAGCCTTGTACCAGACTTTTTCAAAAGCTTTTTATATGTCTAACCAGACTTTTTCAAAAGCTTTTTATGTCTACGGCATGAACAAGTTTCACAAAAATCCTGAAAAGATTACCAAGACTCAGTAAGGAAAGCTAGAAGATTGCCAGTAGAATAATCTCATAGTATTCCATCTCAATATCCATTATCAGTTTCCTCTTTGTGAGAGAGAGAGAAAGAGCTGGAAAAGTTTGATTTTTTTGTTATTTCTCCTGTTCTTCGTCCACCTCCATTTTCTCTCATATTAATTCACCTTTCTTTATTTCAGATTTAGAATACATGGAGAAAGAGAGGGAGAGAGAGAGACCAAGGTGGAGCCACAGCCATCGTGGCTCTCGACATCGAAGGAGCTTTCAACAGGGTGTGGCATGCAGTTCTCATCACAAAGCTCCATGCCGTGGGTGTAGACAGACCACTCCTGCACCTTTTTGAGGACTACCTGAGGGAAAAGCAGCTTGAGGTGGTCGTTGATGGGCAGGAGTCTGATAAGCAGCCCATAAAAGCAGGTGTTCCCCAGGGAAGCTGTCTTGGTCCTTTGCTGTGGAACATCTACATTAATTAACTCCTTAACTTAATCCCTGGGGTGAAGGCCTATGCTGATGACCTCACACTGGCGCAGGACTACGTCCCAGGGGAGGAGGCCACCACCACCGCCCAAATGAATGCAACGCTGAGCTGCATCGTGTCTTGGGGCAACAAGTGGCAAGTGAAACTCGCTTCCCACAAGGACGGACCTGCGGCTTGCCCTGGGAGGAGAAACACTTGTGTCCCAAAACGAAATGGAAGTGCTATGGGGTCACTTATGACTCGTGGTTGACCTTCAAGACACATATTGAGCAGTTCACAAGAGAGGCTTCCGGGAAGCTGGCATCCCTGACGAGGATCTCGTGGCTCCTTGATAGCAAAGGGCTGCTGATGCTATACAAAGCACAGGTTCGCTCTTCCATGGAGTACTCAAGCCTTGCTTGGGGAGGAGCAGCGAACAACACCTCTCCCTCCTTGATAAGCTCCAGGCCCGTGCGGTGAGGCTGATCAGAGACAGTGGAGCTGAACAGGAATTTATTCTCCACAGCCTTTAGCTCCGCAGGGATGTGGCGGGCCTTACTGTTATATTTAAGGTCCAGCAGCAGCGAGTGTCACATCTCCAAGCTCTCTGGCACCCCCCGAGGTGCACAGAGGCTACCACCAGGGCTGTTGCTCAAAGCCCCGGGGAGTTGATGCAGCCACGCTGCTGCACATGGCACCACCAGTTTCAGTTCGGCCACCGATTCGTTGGATGGTGGAATGCCCTGTTGGCAGCACACAATGATGGGAACTTGACAAAGTTAACATTACAAGCATTCAAAGAACTTGTAAATGTGTGGCTGCCAAGGTAATGGCAGACACACATCAGCAGTTAGGCTTTAAGATAGAGAACACTAATCATGTTCCCTTTAGCCTGTAAAGTGTTAACTCTATTGTAAAAAGAATGTAAGACACCCTGCTATCTTTGTAAATCTGTATAAACAAAGAGAGAGAGAGAGAGAGAGAGAGAGAGAAAAGGAGGAGGAATAAAGTAAAATGGAACAAAGAGAAGAAATAAGAAAAAAAGGAATTAAAGGGAAAAAAAAGAGAAAACAATAGATATTGTCATTTTATAAGGTTCTTCTTTCAGCCTCTATTCCTCCTCCTTCCTCCTCTAATCCCATACATTTTTCTCTTCTCTTCCTCCTCCTGCTATCCCTCTTCCTTTATAGAATTCAGTCAAAGGAAAGACAAAAAATGTAGTTGTATTGTCAATATAATAATTACAAGTATATTTTACAAAAGGGAAAAAAATAATACAAGTATTGTTTTTTTCAATATATACTTCTTTGAATACAAAAAAAAATGGAGGAAATAAAGATAGGAAGAAATTAATAAGGAAGATGGAAGAGATGATAAAAACAAAGGAAGACCTCCACCATTCTCTCTCTCTCTCTCTCTCTCTCTC
>CM035205.1:16037385-16041902 GCA_020233015.1 Callinectes sapidus | reverse complement strand
CTCTCTCTCTCTCTCTCTCTCTCTCTCTCTCTCTCTCTCTCTCTCTCTCTCTCTCTCTCTCTCTCTCTCTCTCTCTCTCTCTCTCTCTCACCTTCATCCCTAAAACAAGCACCCTGTCAGTTCCCATGAGAAAGTTGTGCGCCATCTTGTTTTTCAGGGAGTTCAGGACTGGCTGGCTTGCAATATTCTTTCTGGAAAATAAATTATTAAAGAATTTTTAATAAAAGGAAAGATTGTTGGCCAAATGTTTGTTATTTTACCCCTGTGCTGAATATGGAGGGAAGGCATTGGAAAGAAACAGACGGATATAATGCAGTGTTCAATGAAGGAAGACGTAAGAGTCAAAATTGTTATTGTAATATGATGATAATTTCTCTCTCTCTCTCTCTCTCTCTCTCTCTCTCTCTCTCTCTCTCTCTCTCTCTCTCTCTCTCTTAACAAAACCTTATACTCGGTGTTCTTGTCCAGCTCCAGTCAGAATTGATTATTTTCATTGTTGCTGAGCAGATCCATTCATTGCCTTGACTGGAAGAGTTTCATAAAGGAAAATGCTGCCACTGCCACTGCACAAACTATTAGGACCCATCATGAAAAGCTTTGTCCTGCTTGTAAATGCTTAAATTCATCTTGTAATCAACCAGCAGTAGCAGCAGTTCCACACTATACTCCTGCCTGTGGAAAGTAGTTAAACTATCACAGGTAGCAGAGGGATCTAATTACCAACTTTCCCTTCATACCTCTTAGTGATATTGCCAACTGAAACTTCATAGATATAAGGAAAAGAAAAAAAGGAAAAAAACTGCTTGAAAAGGATAACTTTCTAAGTCAGGTGACCAAACACATGGTGCAATGGCATGTTTAAAGGCTATCGAAAAACACTAAGAAGTATGGTACCACCTTACAGTTTTAACAAACGATGGCACAAATGTTACGGGTGAATATAACGGCACAAACTCAATTTTAAAAAAATCAAATTTTCTCTGGCACCTGCCTCTTAATAAAACACAAGGTAATACATGGAATACCATATTATGGTAGTCAAATGAAGGAAGTATAATGCAGCATGAAGAAGGTGCAGGCAGTAATAAGGCATGAGAAAATCAGAGAAGATGAATATGCATGTTATATAGTACTCGTCAAAAATATGCAACCACCCACCTATTATCACATCAAAAAGTGTTATAATAGAAATCAAATAAAAAACAATATTTTCCTGTAGTATTAGTACTTTATTGGTCCACCCTTCCTCTTAATGACATTTTTCAGTGAATTTGGAAGAGATAGAGCCAGGTTCCTGAGGGTATCTGCCTATATACGAGGGTATCTGAGGGTCCTGACGTCCCTCTCCCTCCCACACCTCTCCTCATCCCTCACTTCCTCTCTGCCCTCCTGGAACTTCTTGTGCCACCGGAACACAGTTGCACGGCTCATAAAAGTCTCTCCATATGCAGTTTCTTAGCAACATTCACACTAGTTAGATCCTTAGAGTTTGACATAGTATGTTGATAGGGCACTCAAAACCACAAAAAAGTTACGTGAAGTAAGGTCGATTCTGGGAACAACACACTATAGGCAACCTCTCCAAGTGACTACCAGAGGCACACTTCTTCAGGCCTGCATTAACCAGCTTGTAGTGGCGGAATACTCTGACGTTATAAGATGGTTGTGAACTTTTGTCCAATATCACTTCACCCTCATAAACACCATCCTATTTTTTGTCATAAATACACAACCGCGTAGAAAGGTGGTCAAATATTTTTTATGAGTACTGTAAGGTGGTTTGCTTTGTAGCAACAACTGTAAAGTGATAATAAGAGGATAATTAATCAGATTACTTCATTTTCCTTTTTATCATTACTAATAACTAACTCAATGATATCCTCAACACAAATCAAAAGAATTTAAGTTTGGTCCTTCCTTATTTCTTAAAAATATTCTCTAGTAATCTCAGCCTATTTGAGCTGTCCCTGCAAAACTGCATTTTCCTTCATACTGAGGACAATACCATATTGAAAAGAATCATCATCATATTATTATATCAGGTGTTAGTGAAGGTGTCTGGAATTTTGATAGTTCATATATGGCAACCCTAAACAAGATGAAGTGGGCATATGCAGGGTAAGGTAATTCAATAAGTAGGCATTGGTTTAATATGTACATACCCATCAGGTGTTCAAAAAATGTTTCCACAAAACTTGACTACAGTCAAAACATAAAACTGTCTCACACTGTTCCTTAACCACTCCACTTATAAAAAAAAACATCTATTTATAGTTCTGTTCCTCTTTGTTGAATACACCACCATAAGGAAAAAAGGAATGGCAGAATGAAATGGCATATCCTTATGAAAAAGCTAAGGGTTATCAGTATTTTTCCTTTATAATTTTATTCTTCCTCTCACCCTTATTCTGTCCAACTCTCTAATGGAAGAGTTATTCAGTACTCTAAATCATTCATACCTTTCTCTGGTAAACTCTGGAACTCCTTACCTGCTTCTATATTTCCAACTTCCTATGACTTGACCTTATTTAAGAGAGGTTTCAAGACATTTATCCCTGTTTTTTGGCTAACTCATTCAGACCTACAAGGAGACTGACAAATTAGTGGGCTTTTTTTTTATTGTCATGTTGCCTTTGGCCAGCTTCCCCTCTTACATAAAAAAAAAAAAAAAAAGATTCATGTACTGCATACCAGTTCTAATGAACTTTTGTGATGTTACTATTGGGTACACACTTGCATCTGATTATGATGATATTGTAGGGTAAAGTAGGATAAACGAGCATAGTTAAGCAATATACCCTAAATTGGTAACATGCTACTGTAATATGGGTGTGGTTTACAAAGATAACAAATATTCCATCACAACATCATTTTGGCCCCACTAACTTGGGAAAAATATGCTTACTATTTTATATTCATATATGTTATATAAAAAAGAACAGTATATCTAACATAATGCCTAAAAAGTACCCTGTAACCTTAGACACATCAATTTAAGCTTTTGATAGAGTCTGGCATAAAGTTTTGATCTCAAACTACCTACTGTTTCTATCTTTCCCTCTGCAACTTTATCTCAAGTTTCCTCTCTGAACATTCTATTACTACTATAAAAGATGGCCACTGGTCTTTTCCTAAATCTATGAACAGCATTTAAAGACTTTTCTCTCCCAGATCACATACCGTACACATGGAAAACACTTGGGTTAATGTTTACTATCTGTTTTTGTCAGCAGAGTAATACACAACTACATGCTGTGGTAGTATACTCATTATACTTAACATTTATCACATCTTTTTTGCGTGCTTGGCTTTGTAGACTTGTATTGATGCTAAAGAAGATCAACGCATAGCACCAAAAGCAGTAAAGATTTTAGGTTTACATTAGGTTAGCTTAGATTTAGGAGTTAGGTTATATTCTGTTTGTTTTGATTTATCTGGTTGGGGAAACTGAAATAAACAAAATTTTGTACTTCCTTAACCGCTTCAGCACTGGGTTACATTTTTACCTTAATTAAGTTTTGGTATGATTAGACTATTTCATTGACATCAGGAAGGGTCAAAGGTCAGAAAATTAATTTCCATATCCTGCACTATTTCAATCCTCACATGACTTTACTTTTTAGAGCTGTATGAAATTGCCAAATAATAAGCAGTATATATATATATATATATATATATATATATATATATATATATATATATATATATATATATATATATATATATATATATATATATATATACAGTATATAAGGCGCCACTGTACTAAAGAGGCTACAAAGTCTAAGGACACAAGTAGCCATATTTGACAAACGAAGGTCCTTGTTACACTTACCATCACTGAAGCCTGGCAGTTTTAGGAGAGACAAAAACAATCAACAGCTTATCCTCATAGACAAGTCCGCCTAGAAGTGTACGTAGAAGTTCTCAAATAATATTTACCTAGACAAGATTACAGACGCATCTCCCCTGCCTTCATACCACACATGGCCCCAAGGATTCTAAGATATAATAATTATCCTTGCATGGCCCCACTCTAATAAGGAGCATCCCATCCCATGATATTGCAGCCACGGTAAATCTGTACCCCTGCACCAAACTTTCATAGGTGGATTTTCTTTTCAGCATTATAAACAATTTGCTAAGGGTGTGTAAGAGTTCAAGTTACTCAGAATAAGCTCTAAATGATGAAGAGAACAGGAAAAACGGCGTTGAGTTTGATGTAAGGGTACAATAATACCCAAGACACAACAGAGGATGATCGTCCGAAACTGTCACAAGAATAATATGAAGATGTAACCTCCCTGCCATAAAGCAATGTTGCCAGACACGCACCTTGAAACCATATCAATTCAACTCCACACTTGTCCTTTAACAGACATTCCTCCATCCTCCCTCCACCACTCTACCAAGGCTGACTATTCCACCACATAATCATATATCATAGTCATATATCATAGTCAAAATAGAGTTAACTTCATTCCTTCCTCTCTTCTCTTCTCTCACGTCTCCCTTCC
>CM035205.1:16027385-16032385 GCA_020233015.1 Callinectes sapidus | reverse complement strand
AACAGGCTGAATGTAGGCAAACTTCCAGCAAGAAGGAAAGGTAGATGTAGATAGACAGAGTTAAAAGAGTTTGACTAGGCAAGGTGGAAGCACGGAGGCACGGTTTCGGAGAACAATAGGAGGGACCCCATCAGGTCCATAAGCCTTCCGAGGGTTTAGGCCAGCGAGGGCATGGAAAATATCATTACTAAAGATTTTAACAGGTAGCATGAAGTAGTCAGAGGGGGAGGAGAGGGAGGAACAAGTCCAGAATCATCCAAGGTAGAGTGTTTAGCAAGGTTTAAGCGAAGAGTTCAGCTTCTGAGATAGATGAAATGCCATTGGTGCCATCAGGTTAAACTAAAGGAGGGAAAGATGATGAAGTAAAGTTGTCTTTGGCTAGATGCCAGAAGTCTTTTTTTTATATGAGTCTTCACCCCTCCCCCTGAACTCGTAACTCCCAACCTGAATGTGTGTGTGTGTGTGTGTGTTTTTTTTTTTTTTTTTTTTTTTTTTCTATCTACGTGCATGCTCGAGGCTTGCAGTCAAAACACCATGTGGTTTACTGTGAAAACTATACATAACTCATTGAATTGTTGTATTCTTCCCCAATATTACGGGGAAGAAATAACAAATGCGGATTCCAGAAGTAAGTCACTGTGAAAGATTCCTTTTTATCTAAAAAATGTTCTCTATTTTTCTTTTCTTGCCCTTACTTGAATCTACCAAAAATGTCAAGTAAAATACAAAAAGTGCTGCAGCAATCTATATAGTCTGTACAGTATACAGTCTCCACTCATCACAGGCATGACGACAATTGAAGTCTTGGGAATACTTTCCAAACAATGTTTCCTGGTGTGTACCGGCCTCAATAGTCTCTATGCAGCCATGTCAACATTTTTGTGTTTAATAATGACCCACATCAATAAGAAGCTTACGTATGTACCTGGCATACTACTAATAAATGTAGTCATTATGTTACTTAACATAAGCTGTCACCAAAATATGGCCCGTGACGTCAGTTCATCAGACCCGCAGACGGTATTTAAATTTGCTTGATAAAACGTTTGAAACAATTTAGATTCAAATATCATGAACGGAATTCTAGGAAAATTTCGTGCGTAGGTAGATCTCCTATGTATCTTTCTTAAATTTACTAATTTCTGTTAGAGGATTAACAACTTCCGAACACTGTTCCGAGGGAAAAGACTGAAGTTTTTCTTATGAAATGAAACCAGTAGATTATGTTGTGAACTTCATTCCGGGACATGCATGCACTGTCAGTTCCAGGCTTTTTCTTGAAGAAATTTGTTTTTATTTCTGAGATTTGCCTTATTACACAGTAGTGAGGTGGATGAGCTGCGCTAAAACCTCGTTTTTACAGGATCTTTCTCACCTAATCCCAACTAGAGTATTGCCACTATCAGCGACAGCCCTCAAGTCTTCTCCATACGTCTCTATCGTATTTTCTTGTACTTGAAGTAGAGTGGTGTTTCTCCTCTAGCACTTCTACACCCTTCATCCATCTAGTCCTGAGTCTCCCTACGAGTCTTCTAGCAGGTACTCAATCCAACATTGTTTAGGGTCTTTGATCTTCCATCCTTCTCATGTATCCAAACCACCTCAGCTTCCAATATTCTGTTACATCTAGAACTGCAATAACTCAAACTTCCTGTTCGATTGTTTCTTTTCTCGATCTGTCTCGCCTCGTCATTCCCTTTATCAGCCTAAGAACTTTAATTTCGGTTATCTGGATGCGGCTTTTCAACTTCTCTTCCTTGATAATTCTATCTGCGTACAAAATGAACAATGGCGGCGATAGTATTCTACCTTTCTTACTCCACTGTTCACACCCCACTATCATATCGTCATAAAAACGCCCTTGGTGATGCAGCGCTTCATCCTGTCCCAACCACCAGCACACATGCCTTCCTTCTCCCCCCACCTCTCCCCTCTCCCACTCCCAGTCAACCCGTTCCCCCTTTGTGTCACGTATGTACACTCTACGTATTCAAGTTATGTTTATGTGCACATGTTTAAATTTCCATAATGTAAACACTATCATAATAATCACAACGCAATACTTAGAAAAAAGTTGATTCTGAGTTAGCTATAACAGATTAATTATATTGCTTTTAGTTTAGTTGCATCACAATAAATGCGTTTACACTCATATTGATTTTCTTTAGAGCCACAGATAATTGTTCTGGAGATGGGAAATATTTGTCAGTATGCGATGTAATTTCCCCTTAATATAATACATCGTTCAACATCTTGTCACCATAACTTACAGTAACACTAACACACGCATACAGAATTGTAGCACCATATACTTACTGTTATTACTAATGCTGATAAACTATAGATCTACAGGCTCGACCTGATCTATCCAAAGACAAAAGGAAAACTGATCGGCCCACAACGCCTCCGCCGCAATAAATACACTGCACCGTGCGGTGAGAGGCGCCCACCATGGGGTAGCGCGGAGGTGTGGCAGCGCCCAATACATCGTACTGTAAATACCATATAGTCACTTCGTGAAGTGGGATGTAGTGAGGACTAAATAAACTCCTTAGCTTCCTTACCTTAATGACGAGTGAGGAGCGAAGAAAAGCAAGTTTGTTATGATGATAATTTACTCAGCAAGATGTGGTGTCTGAAGTTTGATTTTAAGGCTACACGTTATCATAATGCTATGGAAGTTATGTTAATACTAATGATATTGACATGCGAATATCATCATGTTATCAAATCAATGAGTAAAGTAAGTACCTATTAGGATGCTATAAGGAGACCAAGAGTATGTGGTTGATGTTGGTCATTGTTCGGTTGTATTTACTTATAAATAAATTTTTGATATTTCATTAAGTTTATCTATTATACATAATAGTAAAACCAATTGTTATTACATTCTTCACAGTGATATTCCTCCTGTTTTCAATCTAATTTTGATACTTATGCAAATTACAGATACCTTTTGCTCCCACCTGCGCAGTTTGTAACCGCCCCTTCATCACCCTTTATCCCCCTTTAACCTGTTCTTCCAGCCGGAATGTTGCAAGTGAGTGACGCCATGCAGTCATGCACGTCTGGCAGCGAACAAGGCGTCTACAAAGGCGGATCTGGGACGAAACTTTTCAGAGAAACTGACATGTTTCACCAGAGAGTTAATGATCAGCCTCTGGTTATCTCGAATTTCCTCACTTCTGAATTATGTTCCCTACCCAGATTTCAATAAGTAAATTGTGTGGCTAAACAAAACATAAAGCAACAAACAATAATGCTAATAAATGACGGTTGCCATGGATGGTGGAAGAGGACACACATGGGTTGGTGGGCGCCGGGGGATGTTGATCTCAGCGTAAATGCATCCTTCAAGTTCCAGGAAAGGAACACGATGACGTGATTCAGTTTTACCCTCCTATTTCCCATTCAATGTAATGGAATCATTATGCACAAAGCATATCTTAAACTTTTGGTTAACAAGTTTATCAATTACTTGACTGAATCAGATAATAAATAGTAGTGGGGAAAACCACTAGAAAACACTATAAAATCTTTATTCAAAACTTGTGAGAAACAGATTCCTGAAAACTTTATTTTGGTACGAACTACCATGATGTTATCTCTGAGTACTTTGCGTGGGTGCGTGTGGACGCTTGTCGTAATGACTGACCATATACATTTATTGTTATGTATGATAACAGGATTATCAATAGAGATGAAGAACAATAATACAATTAGTACCGACAACAGACTATTTTCAAAACAGCAAAAAGCGGGAAAATTGACGAAACAAATTCTCCATTTCCTTGTCATGAAAATAGCATGAGGCGAAAATGATGTTCTTAAGAATGAAAGGAGAAAGTAGTTTCGTAATTCTCTAATTTACATTTTTTTTTCTTTTTTTTTTTTAGTTCTAAATCTAAAGACTAAGGATAGCTATTTAGTATTTTTGTTGTTTGTATTTCATAGCCAATTGATACTAATGTAAGAAAGCAATTATATTTCAAACATTTTGGAGAGTAGTAAGAATAGCTCTGGAAAAGGTCAAACCATCTTGCTTTTTTTATTTATCGAAAAATAGGAAAGCAGTATCTCTTTTTTTCCAGTTTCCTGCTTAACCTCTCTCTGCTGCCGGATGTCTGCAGACAATACCGGTATCTCCTATCCCTTACCGGGGAGGGGAAGTGGTCAACGGGAGCCACCATGCTCTACACAATCGTTTTATCAGCTACAGTGTAGCTCCTACACATCCGCCCCTGTAACTCAGGTTGCAGGGCAGAGTGCGCGAGGAAACCCTCAGTGCGGTTTTTGTTTTGTTGGTGATAAGTTATTGTGGTTATATTGATTATTATGTTTCCATTCCCAGACCATATTATATAGTGTCAGTTTATTATATGTGTGCTATAGATTGTTGATGGATTATTTCCTCTTAACCTCTCTCCTCTGCCGGATGTCAGCAGACAGTGCCGGTGTCCTCCACCCCTTACCACAGAGGAAAAGTGATCAACGGCGAGCAACCTTGCTCTACACAACCTTTTAACTAAGCGCAATTTTATAGGGATCCTCAAACTGTCAAAGCGTTGTATTATTTTTAGTGTTAGGGAAGCTATTTTTGTGGTATTTATTACATGGCAGTATCCAGACTGGCAAACCTTCAATCCTAGTATGCTTGCTTGGTTTGAGTAAGGAATTATATTTCCTTCAATATTATCTGGTTTCGTCTTTTGCATTGCTATGGGGAGAATGGTGAATTTTTAAGTGGTTTTCTTTTTTTTTTTATTTTATATTTATTTTCAAAATAAGTTCTGCTTTTCTATTTTTTTTCATTTCCTTCTATATCTTTTTGGTTAGCATATTTCTTTATTTACTTGCCTGAGTTATGATTTGTGTAATGTCATCTGCGTATTGTATGTTTGTACCGTTTGTAACTAGAGGAGGTATGCTGTATATATTGTATTAGTGTGCATGATATGGAAGCCGATCTATTGTCAAGAAAGTTTCACTATTATTCCAGT
>CM035205.1:16002380-16015584 GCA_020233015.1 Callinectes sapidus | reverse complement strand
ATATATATATATATATATATATATAAGACATCAGTATGAGACTTGGAACAAAAAGATATCCAATTCTTCTATGAGCCTAGTGTCAAATAGGTATTTATTTACTATAAGAAACTATGAGGCAAAGTAATGTAATTTAGCATCACACTAAAATACTTAAAATGAGCATTATTTCCTCCATGTAATTTATTTCTTAATAGTCAAGATTCCGGTTACAATGATGCTGCAGATCCAGCCTGGTTTTTAGCCGTTAATCTTTTTTCTTTTCATAACTTTCATAACAAGACCACCTTTAAATATTGTGATTCTCAACCTATAAGATACCTGAGCAGTACTTACATTCACTGGGAAACAATATCCATTACTAATGTTGTACACAGGAATGCAGTCATGTTAAGGGCTAACAGACTCTCAGTTAATTATCACTGCATGATAATGCACTGGTGAAAGTCACACTCAATCAAAGCATCAGTCATGTAATAATGAGTTATCAGAGTTAAATGCTGCATTAAGTATTATATTCTTAGAAGAATGCTTATGTCATTGTAAAGACACATGAAACTGTGTCTCAAGATTTCTCATGAAAGTAAAAGCAAAACACAGCAATTAAAAGGGTACAAACATGAGTGGAAAGACTGGATGCAGGAATGCTATTTAGAGGAGGGGACTTTATAGATTTTCCATGAGGAGCATAACCATAAGGGCCATTACAAATATCAAAATATCATTATGTGTGTGTTCATTATATTGGGGTATGTTTTATTCTGGTGAGTTTATATGTCTTCTTTATGGGAGAGGGATACACAATTACAGACCATAGAAAAACAAAAACTAGGGAAAAATGACTGATAAGGAACCAGATGTATTGGGGTAATGGATTTAATTCACAATATTCATGGGACTAAAATTTTACCTTATTCCCAGAAAGCAGTACCTGCAAAAAAAATTAATTTTCTGTAATTCATTGCTACTGATATTTTAAAGTTCACATCCTTTTCCTATTTACTGTAATTCTGTCCCTCCACTCGTACATATGAGGTCTGTTCAAAAACTACCCAGCTTTAGGTCAGAGGGGGAAAGAAATAGCCCATCCATTGGATCAATTCTCGTTTTTAAAGCAAGTCTTTTTGACACCACAAAGTTAATGTATATAATTGCTTTCCCAAAGCAGGAAACATTATCCTGTTTTGGATGGGTTATCTGCAGCATGTTATTCACCATGAGTTACTCTTGGCTGTCAAACTGGGACCATTTCATTGGAATTTTCAATCACCTGTTAAGCAAAGTTCCAGAAGGCTGCACAAAATAACATTTCCCACTATACCTGGTGCCACTCTCAACTCTTGACCCAATCATATTTCTGAGAAAATAACATGGATAATATTTGAACAGACCTTTAATATGGATGCCTTGGCTTAAAGAGACTGAGTAGTCTGAATGGGATCATTGTCAAAATCAGAGTGCATAATTAGATGTCTGCCACTATGCACAAGATTATTCCAGTACCTACAAAAACTACAAAGTGTATTAGATTACAAAAGAACAGAAAAAAAAACTAGCAAGGAATAAGTTAAGTATAGAGATACAGTGTTACTATAACCATTTTGAAGAAAGAATATATTACTTAATTCATATTTTAATCAGAAATTTACAGAATATCACCGTAATTTTGAAAACTGCAAAGATCATTGAAATGTTAATTAATGTCATGAGTGAGACAATAATTATACAGCAGAGAAATCAAAACAAATCTGCAAAAAGTATTACTATAACCATTTTGAGGAAAGAATATATTACTTAATTCATATTTTAATCAGAAATTTACAGAATATCACCGTAATTTTGAAAACTGCAAAGATCATTGAAATGTTAATTAATGTCATGAGTGAGACAATAATTATACAGCAGAGAAATCAAAACGAATCTGCAAAAAGTGATCAACTGCATGTGCCACAAAAAGACCATCATGAATAGTACAGCAAATTAGAACAAGATTTACAGTGGTTCCTTTTAAGACATGTTTCATGTAGCATGTGCAGCTATTGTCATTTCCAAAAAAAGTATGTATATCTCTTGAACCATGAATGTTCATTACATAATTATTCATGAAGCAAACCTAGAGCAGTGCCTATAATTGCTGCTTACTATTAACACACACACACACAAAAAAAAAAAAAAAATTCTCTGAATATGTTATAACCAAAAGTCCAGCATGTGACCTTCAACACTGCGATGACACACACACACACATGCACGCTTTTTCACTTCTTTCTCTTTCGCTGTCTTTTTATCTATTTGCAGGATAATAGTAGGTTGTCAGTGTGTGTGTATTTACCTAGTTGTAACATACAGGAAAACAGCTATGTTTGTGCTGTCCAATCTCCATATCTATGAAAATCCAACATTTCTTTGAACTTATGAAATTTTCTTACTTCAACAAATCTCTTTAGACCATTCCACACCTCAAGACATCTTTGTGAAAAGGTGAACTTCTTGATATTTCTTCTGCAGTTATTCTTTCTTAATTTCTTTCCATGTTCTCTTGTGTCACTGGTGTCCCAGATTAGAAACTCTTTCTATCTAATTTTTCCAGTCCTTTCACCACTTTGTACACTGCTATTAAATCTGTGTGTGTGTATTTACCTAGTTGTATTATATAGGGTTCGAGTGGGGCTCATAGTGCCCTGTCTCCATATCTCCATATATCCAACATTTCCTTGAACTTATGTATATTGGTTGCTGTAACAACCTCTTCTTTCAATCCATTCCAGGTGTCCACAATTCTATGTGGAAAACTGTACTTTTTTGTCCTTTAGACACCAACTCTTTCTGATTTTCCATGAGTGTCCTCTCATCTGTCTAGTTTCTTCTTCCATTGCCAGATTTTGCTCATCTAGCTTTTCAATACCATTTACTATCTTATACAGAGTTATTAGATCACCTCTCTCTCTTCTGTCCTGTAGAGTTTGCAGTCCCATTTCTCTTAATCTGTCCTCATATGTCAGCTCACTTAGTTCTGGTACCATTTTTGTGGCTACTCTTTGGATCCTTTCTAGTTACTATATCCTTTTATGCATGTGGTGACCACACCACTGCTGCATATTCTAATCTTGGACGTATCATACTGGTTAGAATTTTTTTCATCATATCCTTATCCATGTAGTGGAAAGCCACCCTAATATTGGCTAACATTCTATATGTTGATCCAAATAGTTTATTTATGTGCTGCTCTGGGTTCAGTGTAACCTATATCACCATCCCTAGGTCTTTTTCTTCTTTTGTCTTAGGTATTTCCTCCTGTCCCATCTTGTAACTCCATTTTGGCCTTCTTTTACTCTTTCCTATCTCCATCACATGACATTTTTTTACATTAAAAGCCAGTTTCCACATCTTACTTCATTCATCGATCTTATCTATGTCCCTTTGTAGCTCCTGGCAGTCAACAGTGTTTTTAATAACTCTCATTAATTTGGCGTCATCCACAAACATATTCTGGTAGCTGGTCGCGCCACACTGCATATCATTTACATATATTTGGAACATGATGGGTGCCAGGACTGACCCCTGCAGTACTCCACTTGTTACATTCCTCCAACTTGAAGTTTCCTCCCTGATCACAGTTCTCATTTCTCTATCTTTCAAATAATCCTGCATCCATTCTAATAGCTTCCCTCGTAGTCCATCTATGCTTTAGTTTCCATAATAGTCTCTTGTGTGGAACTGTATCAAATGCTTTTTTGATATCTAGGTAGACAACATCTACCCACCCATCTCTGTCTTCAATTCCTTCAATTACTTGCATATAGAAACTTAGCAAGTTTGTGACACATGCCTGAACCCAAATTGCCTATTGGATATAACTTTGTCTTCCAGGTATCTCACCCATTTCTCTTTAATTAGTATCTCACATATTTTGCTGACAACACTTGTTAGTGAGACAGGTCTATAATTCAGTGGGTCAGTATTCTTTCCTACTTTATAAATAGGCACAATGTTAGCCCTCTTCCACTCTTTTGGCACCCTCCCCTCCTTTATTTAGCTTGTGATCACTTCCCCAATTGGCTGTATTAATTGCTCTTTGCATTCCTTTAGTGTCCAGCCTGACACTCCATCTAGTCCCATTGCTTTTCTTACATCCAGATTTTCCAACAATCTGCCAACATCTTGTTTCTGTACCACAACCTCCTTGAAACCCCCTTGTGCCTCTGTCATGTTTGGTTCTATAAATGTCCCCCCCACTTTGAATACTGACTTGAAGCTCTCATTCATAATTTCACTGAGCTCTTCTGCTGTTTGGTATGTTTTCCCCCCTATATTATCTTATCTATGGTTTCTTTACATTTCATTTTTCCATTTACATATTTATAGAAGAGTTTGGGTTCATCTCCACATTTCTTTACTACATCCTTTTCAAAAGCTATTTCTTTCTCTCTTCTTATCCTGACATACTCATTCCTTGCTTCATTGTATCTCTCTCTATTAGTTTCGTTTCTCTGCCTTTTCAGTTTCCTCCAAGTTCTGTCTTTTGCTTGTTTCACTTCTGCACATCTGGCATTGTACCAGGTGTATTTGGTATCCCTTAGTTTGTATTTTGGTATATATCTTTCCACACCTTCTCGATATCTCCTTAGGAATATTTCATACTTCTCCTGTGCTGTTTTGCCATTCATGATTGCTCTCCAATCTGTCCTTTCAAAAAATTCCCTTAAGCCTTCCAAGTTTGCCCTCACATAATTTAACCTTCTATTTCTATAATCATCTCCCCTTCTTACCAATGTCCCTTCTTGTAATTCCACTTCCATCAATACATGGTCATTTCCCACTGGGCTTAGGTACTTTATGATAGGTTGGAGTTCTGTTTTTTTGTGAACTCCAGATCTAGCATTCATGGTTCATCCTCTCCTCTGGGTCTAGTGAAATTCTCCACCCATTGGTCCAGTGTGTTCTCCATGACTAATTTTAGCATTTCTTAACTCCATGATCCTTCAGTTCCACTCCCTTCCATTTCTTTCAGTTCACACCTTTACAGTTAAAGCCTCCCACTAGCAGTACTTTTCTGTCCTTCCTTATCATGTCAGCTAGGCATTTTAACACCTCGTTCTGCATTACTTTATATTCTTCCTATTTCCACGCATTTGTTCTTGGTGGCACATAAGTTACTATAATTTTCCACCTATCTCTTCCATTGGTTCGAATTGTTATACCAATGACTTCTGCCAGACTATCCCCATATTGCACTCCCTCCACAGCTATGTCTTCTTGCACCATTATTAATGCTCCTCCTCCTCTTTTTCCTTTTCTATCTCTCCTCCAAGTTTTAAATCCCTCTTGCTGGAAATTTACATAGATCTCTTCCTTTACTTTTGTTTCCGCCATGCAGAACACGTCTGGTTTTTTATTCCTTAGATAATCTTTTATCTCTAACATGCTGCTTATTAACCCATCCACATTTGTATATGCTATCTTCAATTTGTCTCTCTTTCCATCTCTCATACCTCCTGCAGCTGCTATTGTGTTTCCTCTGCTTTCTCTTCTTTCTCCCATATAAACCATCTCCTCAACCTCATGTCTAGTACCCTCCAGTAAAATTGTCTTGTGTAAGTTTTTTTCTTTAGCTTCTTATCTTAACTCTTTCTCCTTCAGTCTTTCTTCAAAATTCATGTCTCTCTTTATCCATACATCCTTACACTCCGCAGTTTGGGCTAATCTACTGGCTCTTGCTGTTATATTATCTCTTCCACTGCTAACTGTGATCTCATTCTCACTTTTAGTAGTCTTATATTGCCTTCACTGTGTTTTCCTATTCTGTGTGTTTCTTCAACCTCCTGGTCTAAATTCTGTATGTCATCTTGAACCTTCTTAATTACTTTCTTTACTAATTTCCTCTCCTCTCTTTCCCTTCCATATTTATTTGGATTTTTCTTTTCCTGTAAACCATATATAACCATACATTTCTTTCTGTCCACTGTCTCTCACTAAATCTTCCTTCTCTTTTATTATCTGAATTACTGTGTCCTTTGTTTTATCTTGAATTTGTTTTTTTATTACCTCTACAAAACTAATATTTTCTTCCTCCCTTTCTTTTTTTCTATACGCTCTTCAATTCTACCAACTTGTTTTCACTGAACGCTTTATCAATCTTTTCCGAGTCGTCTTTTACTTTTTCCTTTAATTGTTCAAGTTGTAGCTCATATGTACCACATTTATCCTTGAGAAGATAATTTTCTTTTTTCATGCTCCTTATTTCCTTTTTCAACTCGATGTTATCTTCCAAAAGTATGTTCATATTCCTGAAATTTATTTTTCATTTCTTTATTTTTTCTTTCAAGAGTGTCACACCTCCCCATGACACTTTCTGATACTTCCTTCATGAACCTCATCTCCCTTTCTAGTGTGTGTGTGTGTGTGTGTGTGTGTGTGTGTGTGTGTGTGTGTGTGTGTGTGTGTATTTACCTAGTTGTATTATACAGGGTTCGAGCAGGACTCAATGTCCTGCCTCCATACCTCTATACGTCCAACATTTCCTTGAATTTATGTATGTTGGTTGCTGTAACAACCTCTTCCTTTAATCCATTCCAAATATCCACAGTTCTATGTGGAAAACTGTACTTTTTAATATCCTTTAAACACTGACTTTTTAATATTCTTTTAATGTCCTTTTGTCTGTCTAGTTTCTTCCTTCATCATCACCAGGTCCTGCTTGTCAAACTTGTCAATGCCATTTACTATCTTGTATAAAGTTATTAGATCTCTCTCTCCCTTCTATCTTGCAGAGTTGGCAGTCCCATTTCTTTTAACCTGTCTTTTTATGTTAGAGCTCTTAGTTCTGATACCATTTTTTGTGGCTATTCTTAGGATCCTTCCTAATTTTTTGATATTTTTTTTCATGTTTGGTGACCACACCACAGCTGCATGTTCCAACCTCGGACGTACCATACTAGTTGAAATTTTTCTCATCATATCCTATCCATATAGTGGAAAGCCACCCTAATTTTCTTTAATATCTTCTATGCTGGTCCAAATAGTTGGCTTATGTGCCATTCTGGGCTCAGTGTATCTTGTATCATCACACCCAGATTTTTTTTCCTTGGTCTTCAGTATTATTTCCTGTCCCATCTTGTAACCCCATTCTGGCCTTCTTTTGCTTTTGCCTAGCTCCATCACATGGCATTTCTTTGCAATGAAATCCAATTTCCAACTCTTACTCCATTCATAGATCTTGTCTATATCACCTTGTAACTCCTGACAGTCATCAATGCTTTTAACAACTTTCATTAATTTGGCATCATCTGCAAACAGATCCATGTTGCTGGTTACACCATGCATGCCATTTACATATATCTGAAACATCATGGGTACAAAGACTGACCCTTGCAGTACTCCACTTATTACATTTCTCCAACTTGAAGCTATGTCCTTGATTGCAGTTCTCATTTCTCCATGCTTCAAATAATCTTGCATCCACTGTAATATTTTTCCACTCAGTCCACCTATGTGGTCAATTTCCATAAGAGTCTCCTGTGTGGAACTCTGTCAAACATCTTTATGATGTCCAGGCAGATAGCATTCACCCACCCATCTCTGTTTTTGACCCCTTCAATTACTCTTTTATAAAAACTTGCCAGGTTCATCATGCACCATTTTTCTTGTCTGAATCCAAATTGTGTATTTCATATACCAACTCCATTCTTTTCCAAATATCTCACCAATTTCTCTCTAATTACATAGTATCTCACAGATTTTGCTGACAACATTTGTTAGTGACACAGGTCTATAATTTAGTGGGTCAATCTTCTTTCCTCCTTTGAAAATGAGTACTATATTAGCCCTCTTCCACTCATGTGGCACCCTCCCCTCCTCTATAGAGCTGGTAATCACTTTCCAAATTGGCTGTATTAGTTGAAACTTACATTCCCTTAGTGTCCAGTCTGACACTCCATCCAGTCCCATTGCTTTTTACATCCAAACTTCCCAACAATCTGCCAACATCTTGCTTCTGCACCACAACTTGGGAATCCCTCATGTGCCTCTGACACATTTGGCTCTGTAAATCCCTCCTCTTATGAGAATACAGATTTGAAGCTCTCATTCATAATTCCACTCAGCTCTTCTGCTGTTTGGTTATGTTTTTTCTCCTTTTACTATCTTATCTATGGTCTCTTTGCGCTTCATCTTTCCATTAAAATACTTATAGAAGAGCTTGTGTTCATTTTCACACTTCTCTACCACATTCTTTTCAAAAGTTATTTCCTCCTCTCTTTTTATTCTGCAATACTCATTCCTTGCTTCCTTGTATTTCTCTCTTTGTTTTCATTTCTCTATTTCTCCAGTTTCCTCCAAGTTTTGTCCTTGGCTCTCTTTGCTTATGCACATCTGGCATTGTAGGCTACCATTTGTTTGCTATTCCTTACTTTGTACTTTGGTACATATATTGGTTAAATATGTAGGCATTGGTTCATATATAGGTAGACATTGGTTAAATAGGTAGACATTGGTTCACTAACAGAGTGGTGAATTACTGGAATAGGCTGGACAAACATGTAGTGAGCGCAGAGTCAATAGGTAGCTTTAAAAAATGGTTAGATGAGAGTATGGATAGAGATGATAGGTGGGATGGATAAATACTACTGATTAAAGGGTGTGTGTGTATGTGTGTGTATATGTGTGTGTGTGTGTGTGTGTGTGTGTGTGTGTGTGTGTGTGTGTGTGTGTGTGTATTTACCTAGTTGTATTATTCATGGTTCAACCACGGCTCATAGTGTCCTGTCCCCATATATCTAACATTTCCTTGAATTTATGTATATTGGTTGCTTTAACAACCTCTTCTTTTAAATAATTCCAAGTGTCCACAATTCTATGTGGAAAACTGTATTTTTTTGTATCCCTTAAACACTGACTCTTTTTTATCTTTCTTGAGTGTCCTCTCATCTGTCTGGTTTCTTCCTCCATCTTCATCAGGTTTTGAGTTATTAGATCTCCTCTTTCCCTTTCTATCTTGCAGAGTTGGCAGTCCCATTTCTTTTAATCTGTCTTTATAAGTTAGTTCTCTTAATTCAGGTACCATTTTTGTGGCTACTCTTTGGATCCTTTCTAATTTCCTTATATCCTTTTTTGCATTAGGTGACCACACCACTGCTGCATATTCTAACCTCGGACGTATCATACTGGTTAGAATTTTTTTCATCATATCATTACCCATGTAGTGGAAAGCCACCCTAATATTGGTTAATATTCTGTATGTTGATCCAAATAGTTGATTTATGTGTCATTCTGGGCTCAGTGTATAATGTATCACCACCCCTAGATCTTCGTCTTCCTTGGTCTTAAGTATTTCCTCCTGTCCCATCTTGTAACTCCATTTTAGCCTTCTTTTGCTCTTGCCTAGCTCCATCACAAGACATTTCTTTGCATTAAAATCCAGTTTCCACCTCTTACTCCATTCATCCATCTTGTATTTTCTTGTAGCTCTCGACAATCATCAGTGTTTTTAACAACTCTCATTAATTTGGGGTCATCTGCAAACAGATTCACATTGCTGGTCACGCCACACTGCATATCATTCACATATATCTGGAACATTATGGGTACTAAGACTGACCCCTGTGGTACTCCACTTATTACATTTCTCCGACTTAAAGTTGCTTACAAAGCTGATTACAGTTGTCATTTCTCTATCTTTCAAATAATCTTGCATCCATTCTAATACTTTCCCTCTCAGTCCACCTACCTATGTGTTTCAGTTTCCATAAGAGTCTTTTGTGTGGAACTCTATCAAATGCTTTTTTGATATTTAAATAGACAACATCCACTCACCCATATCTGTTATCAATTCCTTGAATTTCTCATGTATAAAAACTTAGTAGCTTCGTCACACATGAATTTCCTTGCCTGAATCCAAATTGCCTATTAGATATAACTTCATTGTCTTCTAAATATCTCACCCATTTCCCTTTGATTAATTAATATCTTACAGATTTTGCTGACAACACTTGTTAGTGACACAGGTCTATAATTTAGTGAGTCAGTCATCTTTCCTCCTTTGTAAATGGGCAATATGTTGGCCCTCTTCCACTCTTGTGGCACCCTCCCCTCCTCTATTGAGTTGGTGATCACTTCCCAAATTGGCTGTATTAGTTGATCCTTACATTCCCTTGGTGTCCAGCCTGACACTCCATCAGGTCCCACTGCTTTTCTTACATCCAAACTTCCCATTAGTCTGCCAGCATCTTGCTTCTGTACCACCTCCTTGAATCCCTCCTGTGCCTCTGTCATGTTTGGTTCTGTAAATGCTTCCTCTTCTGTGAATACTGATTAAAAGCTCTCATTCATAATTTCACTAAGCTCTTCTGCTGTTTGGTATGGTTTTCTCCCTTTATTATCTTATTAATGGTTTCTTTACACTTAATCTTTCCATTTATATATTTATAGAAAAGTTTGGGTTCATTCCACACTTCTCTACCACATCCTTTTCAAAAGCTATTTCTTCCTCTCTTCTTATCCAGACATCCTCATTTCTTGCTTCTTTGTATCATTGATGGTTCTTCTTCTCCTCTGAGCCTAGTAAATTCCTCCACTCATTGATCCAGTGTGTTTTCCATTGCTAATTGTAACATATCTTCACTCCATGATCCTTCATTTCCACGCTCTTCTATTTCTTTCCAATTCACACATTTGCAGTTAAAGTCTCCCACTAGTAGTACCTTCTTGTCCTTCCTTATCATGTCATCCAGGCATTTTAACACCTCCTGCTGCATTACTTTATGTTCTTCCAACTTCCACGTATTTGTTTTTGGTGGCACATATGTTACTATAATTTTTCTCGTTTCTCTTCCATTAGCTCAAATTGTCCTACCAATGACTTCTGCCATGCCATCACCATATTGCACTCCCTTCACAGAGATGTCCTCTTGCACCATTATTAGTACCCTTCCTCCTCCTTTTCCTTTTCTCCTCCAAATTTTGTATCCCTCTTGTCGAAAATTTATGTGGATTTCTTTCTTTAAATTTGTCTCTGCCATGCAGAATACATCTGGTTTTCTAATATTTAAATAATCCTTTATTTTTAACATACTAGATAGTAACGCATCCACATACGTATATGCTACTTTTAATTTGCTGCTCTTTTCATCACTTGTACCTCCTGCTGCTGCTGCTGTGGTTTCTCTACTTCCTCTTCCTTCTCTCTTTCCTTATTTTCTTTTACGATTAGCTCATATTTCATCATCATACCACCTTACAGTTCTTTCATAAGCCTCACTTCCCTTTCTACACTCACTAGCCTCCTCGTTGTTCCCCTGTTTTCATTTTGAAATCCTGAAAAATCTCCTGTATTATTTGAGCTCGTTAACCTTCTTATTCCGAGTGGTGCTTTCAAGAGATAAGTTCCCGTGGGTTTGTTCTACTTCAGGTGTGTGTGTGTGTGTGTGTGTGTGTGTGTGTGTGTGTGTATCATTCACCTATGGTCATCTGCTGGTCATTAAGCTAGCCATCCTCCTACAGAAATGGCTCAAAGCTCATACTGACTGCTCTTTGGGTAACACTGACTCAGTCTCATACACCACATACTGGAATAATGAGACCACAAACCCTTGAATTACATCTTGTACCTACTTGTTGATATATGAACAAGGAATAACCTTTAAGAGGCTTGCTCATTTTCCCAACTGTGTCTTACAAGGGATAACATAACATAAAATATATACATAATGAAAAATCAAGATGGTTGGGACATGGAAGGATAAGGGACAGAACAAAAGGCTAACTGCCAAGACCCCACATAAACACAACAGTAGTGTTCTTACCACTCCTCTCCCTTTGATCATCTACCTAACTCATTGATAGTAATGTTTCTCCATGAAAAATTTCTGCAAGATCCAATCTATTTTTTCTTATTAATTTTTTTGTTTAACAATGCACACATTAACAACATCTTTTCATGGGTAAAATATTTTCAACTGAGAACGGTGACATTATTATTGGTCCAGCATCTTGCCTTTTCCAGTGGTTTTAAGAAATGCTTTAATTCTCACGACATCTTTTGGCTTTCATAGCTCAAAGTGGAAAATTAGATCATTCATGACATTTTGTACAAGATATAGTCTTTGTGAACATCATAAGAGTGAGATAACTGGATGGCAGAAATAAACACTGCACAAGCACAACACAAAAACAAAGAGAAGAATGTAAGAGCAGGTTTATGAAAAAGATTATATGAATTGAAATCCCTCAATGACCAATAGAGTCAGGAGGAAAGTGCAACACACACTACATTTCTTCCTTGTGTCTTTGTTACATAGTAATTAGTTTAAAAAATGTTAAAAGAGAAAAATATTACATGTTCTACAGCTGGTGTTAATGGCCTATATTGTGAAACCCCTCTACAGCAGTACTACCTAGGTAAATCTGTATTGTACTGTGAAACATTGAGCATTTGATTACTGGCTATAATAAATAATGGACTACGTCTTTTATTTTTGGCAGCCACTCAATGCTGCCATGTGAAGGAGAGAGAGCCACTCTAATAGATGCAGTGTCATTGTTGATTATTACTAGAACTGTCCTCACTCTCCTCTTCATCACTTTCTTCCTCACTCTGCTCTTCATCACTCTCTTCCTCATACTCCTCACTTTCTTCCTCATACTCCTCACTCTCTTCCTCATACTCCTCACTCTCTTCCTCATATTCCTCACTCTCTTCCTCATATTCCTCACTTTCATCCTCGCTGCTCTCTTCCTCATATTCCACACTCTCTTCTTCCACCTCCTCTTCCTCACTCTTTATCTCTTCTTCCTCCTCTTCTTCTTCACTCTCTTCCTCTTCCTCCTCCTCACTCCCTTCCTCATCCTCTTGCTCTCTCTTTTCTTTATCCTCCTTTTCACTCTTTTTCTCATTCTCTTCTTTTTTACTCTCTTCCTCCTCCTCTTCCTCCTCCTCCTCCTCCTCCTCCTCCTCACTTTCTTCCTCATCCTCTTCCTCTCTCTCTTTTTTATTCTCTTTTTGACTCTTTTTCTCACTCTCTTCCTCTCTCTCTTTTTTATCATCCTTTTCCCTCTTTTTCTCACTCACTTCCTCCTCACTTTCCTCTTCTTCCTCCTCACTCTCTTTCTCCACTTCCTCCTCTCTCTCTTTTTTATCCTTCTTTTCACTCTCTTCCTTTCTCTCTTTCTTTTCCTCCTCCTCCTCCTCCTCTTTCTCCTCCTCCTCCTC
>CM035205.1:15978010-15993526 GCA_020233015.1 Callinectes sapidus | reverse complement strand
GAGAGAGAGAGAGAGAGAGAGAGAGAGAGAGAGAGAGAGAGAGAGAAAGAGAGAGAGAGACCAACATTACCAACCAACCAACTAATTTCATTCACTGCACTTCACAAATTAACAAACCAGATACAAAAAAAATAAAAAACAAACAGAAACAACACAGAAAAACACACAAAGAAAAAGAAGAAGAACAAAAACAAGAACAAGAGCAAGAAGAAGCAACAAGAGCGACAGGAATTAGAATGAGTGGATGGAGGGAAGGAGGGAAGAGAGGAGGAAGGAAGGAAGGAAGGAAGGGAGGGAGAGTACTAAGTACGGTGAGAAATACAGAGTGAGTGAGTTAAGATGATGCAAAAGAGCAACAGGGGTGTCTGGAGTTATGGAAGTGAGGAAGAGTGAAGGAGAAAGAGGGAGAACTTGGGAAGATAAGATTAAGAGAGAGAGAGAGAGAGAGAGAGAGAGAGAGAGAGAGAGAGAGAGAGAGAGAGAGAGAGAGAGAGAGAGAGAGAGAGAGGAAGAGAGGAGGACCCATAAATGGCTCCCGTTGGTCTCACAGCGAAGACAAGTCTGCTAATACGAGAGGACAAAACAGCAGGCTTAGAATATCTCCAGATTTTAAGACCACCACTGCTGCTTTTCACGACTGGTTTATTTTTCCTCAGTGCCTTAAATATCAGGGGTCCGGGATGGGGGGGGAGGGGGGGAATGGACTAACAGCAGCAGACATGTTGGTTCTTTAAGAGTGTGTTCGTGTGAATTAGACTCCATATAGGGACAAAAGAGGATAGCATAGGATATCAAAGACGAAAGTTCTTCTCCCCAATGATACAGTTTTGTTTCTAAGATAGACTAAAAAAAAGGGGGATTTAAGGAAACAGATTGAAATTTGATGGGGAAAAAAATATAAGAACACTTACTATTTCTACTGTTATCGGTTACTGGACTGTCAAAAACAACTTAAAAAAAAAACTGGCATATTAAGAGAATGAGGAATTTACACACACACACACAAAAGGGAAAAAAACACCATACTACTTTAACATAACCATAACAGCAACATTCAATGAACCAGTTACCAATAATATCTATGGTACGGCAGAAAGAGAGATAGAACATGGTAAGACTTTCTCCCCATTCACATAATATCCCTTTGCAAATATAAAACAGAAACAGAGCTGGGAGAGAACACGAAATACTTACAGAAAACAAGAGGAAATATTTTAGCAGAGAATAGGAGATACTGTTTTAGATTACAACAAGGGAGGGGAGGGAGAGGAAGGAGGGAGGGTGGTGGGGGGGGGGAGAGAAGGAGGCGGCTGTGGCGGTGGTGTGAGGAGACTAGATTTAGGAGATTGGGGGAGAAATATATATCCTGAAAAGGAACTCCAGAAGATCAGAGTGTCAGGGATGCTTTGTGTGCGACTTGGAGCCATCAGAGAGAGAGAGAGAGAGAGAGAGAGAGAGAGAGAGAGAGAGAGAGAGAGAGAGAGAGAGAGAGAGCCCTCCCCCCCCCCCCACACACACACAGATTGGGAGGAAAATAGACAAACAGACAGACAACCAGACACTCAGGCAGACAGGCAGACATATTATAGCTTCAGGCTAAGGCGTGTGTGAAGGGAGATGATGATATATGGAACGTGTGTGTGTGTGTGTGTGTGTGTGTGTGTGTGTGTGTGTGTGATTGTGGTTTAGTGGGTGGGTGTGACAGACATACACATATACACACACTCTCTCTCTCTCTCTCTCTCTCTCTCTCTCTCAATATTTCACAAGGTAAGGTAAATTTCATTGGTTTCCCCCCATACAATACAAGCTCATTAAGGATCATCTACCTGTCTATCTACCTTAATTAACTTTATGGGCAGGTAATAAAGGTGACTCTCTCTTTCTCTTCCCTGTATCTCCTCCTGCCTTGCCTCATTCACATCAATAGCAAGACCACCTCCACTCGGCCCCTCCCACTCCTACCTCTTCATTCTTCGCTTCTGTCAATGGAGGTAATGATGGTGTAAAAAATGGAAGGATGAAATGTAATTGGGATGTAGAGTGAATTGAGAGAAATGAGAATAAAAAAGGGGAGAAACCAAGTGCATAATCTGCGTTGGGGAGAAAAAATCGGGAAATAATGGAAATGACATGAGAGTGATTGAATGAAGGAATGGAAATGAAAGAATGAGACGCATAGACACACACACACACACACACACACACACACACACACACACACACACACACACACACACACACACACAATAGTAACACTAATTTAAATTCTAATACTAATACTGCTGCTGCTGCTGCTGCTGCTACTACTACTACTACTACTACTACTACTACTGCTACTGCTACTTCTATACTATTACTTCTATTACTACTACTACTACTACTACTACTACTACTACTACTACTACTACTACTACTACTACTACTACTACTACTACTACCACCACCACCACCATTATCATCATTATTGCTCTCATTTTTTCTTAAACAGCCTGCCCTCACTCATACCTTTAAAATCACCACTAATACATTAATACCAACTGTATCCCTCATATTTAGCCAATAATACCTAGTTCGACCTAATATTGTGGCGAGGTGAGACACTTGCCTCATATGTGTGTACTTTTTGAGATTCAGTCTTAATCGTATATATAAAAAAAAGGAAAATTCAAGCATATTTATGGCTAATATTCTTATACATTCTTTTCTTTTACTAGGAATATTTTCAGATGCTAAAATGACGACAACTTATATTCTCAGTGTCGTTTTTTTTTTTATTCATTGAACATTACATATTTTTCTAAACTATCGCTAGAATCGTGAGAGCACTATTAAAGAAACTCCAATAAATGTTCACTCCTCTGTTGAAGCAGTCGACATAAAACTCGGAAACTTGAGAGAAAATGTGTCAAAATATATGTTTGAATGTAAGCTGTGTGAAGAGGAAATAAGTGAAACAACTTTATATCGTTTCATTCAACCAAACCAACGAGATTATGAAATAAATAATAAGAAATAAAAGTTAAAAAAACATTACTACAAGTGTCAGATTTTTCATACTGTACATTATCATTAATTTTTGGTTTAATTTATTGGTGTTTGAAGGTTAAGTATGTGGTTAAAATGGCTGATGAGAATCCAACAATCATTCCTTCTATCATCATTATCGTTATTACTCTGAGAACGATAATTCTTTAATGGTGGTCACTTTCAGCTGACTCATCACCATCACCATTTACACTGTCACTCTTAACCTTTACACTTCCAAACAATAAATAACTGAAGAAACAATTTCTATTTTAAACCAATCTGACCAAAAGTTACCTTAACAAAAATTTCTCCTAACCACTCACTATTAACTAAACCACATCTTCCACTACTACTATTATTACAACAACAATAACTACTACTACTACTACAACTATTACTTCTATTACTACTACTACTACTACTACTACTACTACTTCTACGACTACTACTACTACTACTACTACTACCACTACTACTACTACTACTACTACTACTACTACTACTACTACTACAACTACTACTACTACTATTACGACATTTTTATGAAAGAAAAAACACAAGGAGGAACAAACACAAAACAAAAACACGGAAATAAAACTCCTGAATTTCTCCTCTTCCTAAAATATTATAAGATGAATAGACTAAAAACTGGAGAGAATCATTTATCGTGGTACTATTACTGCTGCCACCACCACCACCACCACCACCACCACCACCAGCGCAGCCTGTCTCCTCACGCCTTGAATTTCCCAACAATCGTCTTTTCTCACGCGCGTGTCATTATTATTATCCGCAAAGCGACCTCTGCCTCGGGCGCCGACTGATGCGAGCTGTACTGCTGCTACTGTGTGTGTGTGTGTGTGTGTGTGTGTGTGTGTGTGTGTGTGTGTGTGTGTGTGTGTGTGGGAATGAGGGTATGTGAGATGGGGAGAGAGAGAGAGAGAGAGAGAGAGAGAGAGAGAGAGAGAGAGAGAGAGAGAGAGAGAGAGAGAGAGAGAGAGAGAGAGAGAGAGCGAGCGAGAGAGAGAGAGAGAGAGAGAGAGAGAGAGAGAGAGAGAGAGAGAGAGAGAGAGAGAGAGACAGATAGACTGAGAGACTGACAGACAGACAGACACACACAGAGAGAGAGAGAGAGAGAGACAGACAGACAGATAGACAGACAGACAAACAGACAGACAGAGAGACAGACAGACAGACAGACAGATATATAGACAGACAGAGAGACAGGAAGAAAGAAAGAAAGAAAGAAAGACAGACAGAAAGACAGACAAACAGACAGAAACAGAGCAATAAGAAAAAAGACCAAAACACACACACACACACACACACACACACACACACACACACACGCACACTGATCCTCACCACAGCACACCCCTACACCCTAAAAATATCACAACTTCCATAAACAATTGGGGGAGGAAAGTCAATGCCACGGGAGCTGGGCGGGGCTGCGGGGGAACTATATAAGACAGACACATCCCCTCGTCATCACGTCATTCCGTCAGCGTCCTTCTTATCACGATGACCTGCAGGGTGAGACTCCATACCTGTTTACTTGTGTGTCTTTTTCTCTCTCTCTCTGTCTTCTTAGGATCTTCATGTTCTTGTGTCTATTTATTTTTTTTTCATGTGATCTGTTTACCTGCATCTTCTTTTTTTGTCTTTTTTTATGTTACGTTTTGGTTTTTATGTTGAGTTCAAATACAGTAGTCTATTCATCTTATAGACTGTCACTGTTTCTTTGTCTTTCTGTTTTCGTCTTTGTTAATTCTCTTTTCCACTTTCTACTTCTCCATTGATTCATTTCATATTTCAAATGGTGTTTTTTTATTATCTTTCCTCATCGTCGTTCTTTTAACCTTTTTCCACTTTTTTTTATTTCATCTTTCCTGATTGTACTTTTTTTCCTCCATCACAAACTAATGCTCTTCCTCATCATTATTTTTTCCTCCTTTATCATCACAATTATTCCTCTCACCTACCTTTCCTCCCCCATCATCTTACCACACACAATTCTTCCCTCCTCTCCTCCTCCTTTTACAAATAATAACATATCATTTTATGTAAGAAGGGGAACCTGGCCAGGGGCAACAAAAACAAAAAAATAATAAAAGCCCACTAATTTCCCAGTCTCCATATACCTTCTCTATCACAAACTTATCCTCTACTACACACAATTATTCTCTTTCCTCCTCCTCCTAGTGGTAATAACATGTTTGACTCTATATCTCCTCTATTATAAACTCTACTGCTGTTTTCTCCTCCTCCTAGTGGTAATAACATGTTTCACTCTATATCTTCTCTATTATAAACTCTACTACTTTACATCTTCCTCTTAGTAGTAATAACATCTATCACTCTATCCTCTATTATAAACTCTACTACTCTTATTTCTCCTCCTAGTGGTAATAACATGTTTCACTCTATATCTACTCTATTACAAACACTACTGTTCTTTCCTCCTCCTCCTCTTAGTGGTAATAACATGTTTCACTCTATATCATCTCTATTATAAACTCTACTGCTCTTGATCTTCATCTTGACAGTCACCTTTCCTCTCCACACAGGTATTCCTTCTTGCCGTGGTGGCTGCGGTGGTCTGGGCCGATCCTGAGGTTAGCTCCCACGTCAGCATCAGTTCCGGCGGCCACTCCCTCTCCCACGGATCTCACAAACCCCACGTCCCAGCCCACGCCCCTGCTCCACACCACCCTGCCCCACACCGCCCAGTCCACCCACACCGCCCAGTCCACGCCCCTGCCCCACACCGCCCAGTCCACCCACACCGCCCGGTTCATGTCCCCGCCCCACACCATCCTGCCCCACACCGCCCGGTTCACGCCCCCGCCCCACACCGCCCAGTCCACCGCCCCGTTCCCCACCACCCCGCCCCTCACCGCCCGATCCACCACCCATCCCCAGCCCCATCCTACGTCCACGAGCCCATCTACAGGCCATCCTACGAGCCGGAACCGACCTACCACGCCCCTGAACCTTCCTATCACGCCCCTGAGCCTTCCTATCACGCCCCTGAGCCGACCTACCACGCCCCTGAGCCTATTTATGAGGAGCCTACCTATGAGCCTATCTACGGCCCACCTGCCCCCACCTATGCTCCTCCCCACAGGCCTAGCTATTCCCCTCCCCCTACCTACGCCCCACCCAGGCCTTCCTATGCTCCCCCCTCCCCATCCTACGGCGCCCCTCATCACTAACGCTGAGGATGATGGGATGATTAGTGTGTCTCTGTGAGGATTTATTTATCGACGAAATTTCAACGAGCATCAATAAAACTTGTAAAAAAATGTTGCTTGTTATTTTCTTTATCTGGAGTTTTATGAGGGGTGAAGGAGAGAGAGAGAGAGAGAGAGAGAGAGAGAGAGAGAGAGAGAGAGAGAGAGAGAGAGAGAGAGAGAGAGAGAGAGAGAGAGAGAGAGAGAGAGAGAGTGTGTGTCTAGCAATATTAACCCCTTCAGTAATGAGAGGTGCTTTTATATCTATTCTGCTTATCATTAAACGATTTTATACAGCGTCAAAAACACATGTGGGGATTGAAATAGTACAGACTCTGGCCATTAATCTTCTGACCTCCATAGACCCTTCCAAATGTCAACATAATCGTCTAGTCATACACAAAACTCGTGGAAAAATATGTGTCCCGGTACTGAAAGGGGCTAAGATAACCTCCCATGTTACAATTGTTACAGATAAAAATACGAACAATATTAAGGAATCTTCATCCTTTAAATATCAATGATACGAGACACACACCATTCGAAGCAAAAATAAATGTATTACTGATGCAAGTATGTGTAACAGAACGTCGTCAAGAGAAAAGCTTTGAATTTTAACCCCTCCAGTAATGAGACGCATTTTTTACCTTGAATTTTGGGTACGATCAAACGATTTATATTGACATTAGGAAGGATCTATGGAGGTGAGAAAATTAATGGCCGAAATCTGGACTGTTCTAATCCCGACAAGAGTTTCTGAAGCTGTAGAAAATCGCCCAATACCAACAAGAATGAATATGAAAATGCGTCGTAGTACTGAATGGGTTAACGAGGTGAGTTAGTAATTGACTGGGAAGGCGCTGCTACGGATGCTGAGGCGTCTTGTGTTCAGTGTGTGGCGAGGCTTGGTCATCTTCTATTAAGTTGTTTTACGGGCATATTTTGTGTATCATAGATGTTGTTTAATGAGTAGGAAAAAAAAACAGAGAGAGAGAGAGAGAGAGAGAGAGAGAGAGAGAGAGCACAATGAATAATTTTACCTCACTCCAAACACACAAACAAGGATGCACGCACACACACACACACACACACACACACACACACACACACACACACACACACACACACACACACACACAAATAATAATAATAATAAATGAATAAATAAATATAATAAAATAAAATAAAAAAAATAATAAAGAATAAACGAATACAAAATAAATAAATAAAAATATAAATAAATATAAAAATGAATAATAGAAATGTTTAACTCTATACCTTTTAGACTCATCATAAAAATTCTCCCTCTCAATATATCCATTTATCTTCTGACCCATCAGTTTATTCTACTATCTATACACATATCACGAACGCACATCACGTAGAACGGTAAAAAAAACACATAAATAAAAGAAATCTAACTCAGAAGGTTGACTGTTTTGTATAGATCAGCTGTAATTTTTTGTCATTTTTCCTGTAATATGTCAGCCTGAGCCTCTCCTCTCCCCTCTATAAGCTGCCGCCACTTTCCCAGCATAATGGAGCGCTACACATTCTGCTATACTCTGCTATTAATTTCACGGCTATTGCTCAGGTGAACTTGATAGTGAGCCTCCCCTCTATCAGTGACCTCGCTACATTGAACTTTCTACTCTACTCTTACTCTTGTTCAGTCCACCCTTGTCAAAATAAACTTTCCGCGTCTTTGTTCCATTTGTCAAGACGTCTTCTACTGGTAACGTTGTAAGATATCTGTTTTTTCCTTGTTATTATTGTTATTTTATTCCCTGTAGGTTATCTTTATTGTTTTTATTTCCATTTCGTACCTTTTTGATTTCTCAAGTGTTTTACTCATGATATTTGATGATATTAACCCTGTTGTGTATTCCTTCAAGTCTTTTTATTGTTATTCATTATTTTCCTTCCCGTTCATTAGTTTCATTTTCCATTTCTATTCTCACTCGGCGTCTTCAAGTGTTTTTACTCATAATCTTTTAAGCTATTAGCCGTGTTCTTATTTAAGTATTTCTTTCCTTATATATTATTACTGAGTCAGGAACTCTCACGTGTATCCCTGGTGGCTTCTGGCAGCTTCCCTTATTATGCTATGCTCTCATCTTAAACTCTTCATTTCCTTATCTCTCTCCTCACTTACACCGCTCTTGTAATCTGTTTTCTACCCTCGCATCTTTTCTAGTATTTTCTTCTCATCTCCTGTTTTGCTCTTCGCATTTCTCTTAGTTGCCTTGTTCATTTTCCAATTCATAACACTCAATAAAGGAAAATCAACAAAAGAAGCAGTATCCATTTTACAGGAAGTGAGAGCACAACTAACGAGTGAAAGGCCTAACGAGGTGACCAGGAGGTGAGGCAACTCATCTCACATCACTGGCAGTCCCTAGTGAAGCACGCCCAGACTTTCCCTCCCACTACACTCGGCTTACTGCGCCTCCTACGGAATGCACAGGTATAACACACATGGGTCATCACAGCAGCTATTGAGTACATCCCTTCTGCCTCTCATATGAAGACCAACCACACCTGCAATACCTACACTGTGTTATGTCACGTCACGTTAAGTTAGAATAGCTTAAAGTTAAAATGAAGACAGTGGTTTAGCTTAAGGTTTGGTTTTATGATAGGTGGTACTAACAATGCAACCTTTAACCTGTAAACACACCCTTGAAAAATGTAATAGATGTAAAAAAAATAAATAAATAAATAAAGTTAGGGCGGGCTGGGTAACGCTAGGTAAATTAGATAAGATTATGTTAGGTTTGGTTTTGCTAAATATGTTAGGTTTTGTTAAGTAAGGCAGGTTAGATAGCATTAGTTAGGTAAGGTAAAGTAATGTATAGTAATGTATGGTAAGGTAAGACAAGATGAGATAATGTAAGGTGAGGTGAGGTGAGGTGAGGTGAGGTGAGATGAGGTAAGGTAAGGTAAGGTAAGGTAAGGTGAGATATAACATGGTATGGTATGGTAATGGTAATCTAGACAAAACTATGAGTACCTTAGACAACCTCAGCTAGATAAGATATGGAATTTAAGGTAATAAATGGTAAGGTAAAGAAAGTACGCTCAAGTAAGGCAAGTTGAGTATTGTAAGTTGAGCTATGGTATATATATTACGTCGGGTGAATAAGATAAGATAACCAAATGATATTTCATATATAATCTTTTTACACAATCTCTTCTCACTTCCATTATATTACTAAGAAGCGGAAACGACATGCGTGTGATATGAGCCATTGCCTCCTGTTATTTATTTGCGTAATGGGAGGCCAAAGAAACCATTAAGCTCAAGATCAAGAGTAAGGAGGTAAGTGATGAACCCACCACACCACCTCCATTACTCACATTCCATTACATTACGTGCTCATTGACGCGCTAAACGACAGCACATTCCACAACCATGAAGGCGAACAAGACAATTACTCAACCTCTTATCTAAAGCGGTTTCGTCTTCCTTCCCGCTCTGCCCTGCCCACCACAGCCCGCCAGCAACAATCGCCCTAACCTTCTGTCTGCAGTCCATCAGCCACACACCATCTCAAACAGCGCTTAGGAACAGTGGAACCGCTTGCGCCCTGGAGGCCTTGGGATCCCGAAGCGCGTGGGTTCGAACACTGACTACGGTCTGAGTGGAGATTGGGCGTCCACTCCGGGTAACGGTTCCCAAGTGGGTGGGCTTTCAGATAGGAGGTCTTCATTAGGTGGTCTTCTTTAGCCCATAAATTCCCACTAAAAGCCCATATTGTTTGAATAAAATAATAAAAAACGCTAGCCAACACTGCACCACTCCTCTGAAATGCTGTGTCAGTCTCATAAAGCAGTGGAACAAATCAAGGATAACTAAGTCTGTCACCGCCACCACCACCACAACCACAACAACACAGCCGCCGCTTCACGGTGTTAAATGGACTGTCTTCACTCACGGACATTTAAGCTATCTTTTCCCTTTCTTACAACTGAATGCGTAGATTACAGAACAATAATTTATGTGATAGGTAAATATGATGCGTAACATTTTGGTGGGGAGGGTTATTAGTAGATATTACCCAGTGAATCATTATAAGCTTTGATTACGTTCTGGTCACGGCAGTCAACACTTCCGGGAAATGCAACACGCAAGTAATCCCTTCACATAATTTTCAAGATACATCCAATCCATATTTTTTTATGAGTGAAAACTATAACAAGCAAAATAGGCAAGCAATGAAGTATGAGCAATTAATTACTGATAGTACTATTGTTGTTTTCAACGTCACCACTTTGGCTGATACGCCTGCTGCTGCTGCTGCTGCTGCTGCTGCTGCTTGGGAGACAGAGAGGAGATAGACACAGGATCCACAAAAGGACTAACTTTAAAGGCTACAGAACTGACGAGTCTGGTTCACAAGAGTCTCTCCCTTATTGATGATGCTGAATCCTTGTTAAAATCTCCCTTGACTTGCCCCCCAAAATCTTGAAAACCCTATTAACTTCAAGAATATTTTAGATCAAGTTCCATGAATAGCGAGAGTCAGGGTGCAGGAAAAGGGAGGATCTAGGATGTAACACCAGCTTAGTTAGAGGCAAGACATGTAGGAAGCCCTCAGCTGAGGAAACCAATACACCGGTCACTTTTGCATCCTTGGGCGACATTCAGGAGAGTAGCCCAGTCCATTCCTGTCCAAGATCTACTCATGTGTTTCTCGTCTAGTTTTGGCAATAGCAGCGGTGGGAAGAGTAAAGAAAAAGTGTAAAGTTTTCTTCTCGCTCAAAAACACATACCACACACTTTTACCACACTTCCAAGACAACACGTAGCCGTTGGGTAGTCTTGGGAAAGCTTTAAGAAGATTATCTGTGGAGTGTTAGTTAAAATGCTTCACGAGATACGAGGAGTGGCCCCAAAATGGATAAGATCAGAAATGAGGGATTTAAAGGAAAAGTGAAGGTGATGAGGGCACCTGTGGAAGCTGGCGAGGGAAGATAGAAGTGGAGGAATAGTGATCGATATTAAAGTGCACGGCAGGAAAGGAAGAGAAAGACAATGAGAGAAGGATGTGCATTGCAAGGCAAGACAGTTATTACTAATGCCCACCATGCATGGCCCGCTTTATATGTTTATCGAGTACTCCATTTATGACGCATGTGATGTATACCACTCCCGTGTGACTTTGTCAGGAATGAATAAGCTATAGATCTGAGACGTCACTACCGAGAGCATTGTTATAACGTCTGTATAATCACGTTGTCTTTCTTGAAAATCCAAGTAATATCTAATAGAGCCTACTGGTCTCAGTGAGTAAAAATCACTGCGGCGTTCGACACTGTAGTTCTAAGTAGGAAGTCCTGAAGGTGTTGTGAGACGGGGACATGGAGATACAGCACTCAACTCATAATAACAGTGATTTCTAATTACATCAACTTATCCCTTCTTTCCACTAAAATCTTCGACTCATGTTTGTTTTTCTAGATTTCGATTTACAGATAACCAATTGGCTGAGATGACGCGTTTTTATTCGGGCAATAAATACATTCATAAGCCAGTTATGAAGGCGTGTCGTTGAGCAAGAAGAATCGTCGCCAGAGCCGCTGTCAGTCAGCCGCCACGTCTCTCGCAGCGGCAGGAACAAGTGAGGCCAGGGCGGCAGTGGATTCAGGAGTTGCCATGGAGTCCCGCCAGTTTACCCGTAAGCTGGCCTGGGGGAGTAGGCGGGAGCAGGGACGTGGCCGTAGGAAGGAGCAGGAGCGTGTCCGTAGGAGGGGGCGTGAGCGTACTGTGCCTCTCCCTCGTAGGTGACCTCAGCCACGTAGCCTGAGTCACCGTCCACGTAGTAGGTGACGCGCTGCAGGCGGCCGTCGGGCAGCAGCACGTGGTAGGAGCCCTGGGTGTTGTAGCCGTCACGAGCCTCCTGGGCACCGAAGTCGTTGCCGCTGTAGTCGTCCTTCACAGCGTACTGGGCATTGTACTGTGGTGGGACCTGCGGTGTGAGGGAGGGACACTCTTGATTATCAGTGGCCAAGGGGCGCTGAGGCACAGGGCGGAGCGGAGAGAGGGAGCTTGGGCAGAACAAGCAATGTGCCTCCAAAGCTGTGCCGCGCCGCCAGCAGGTGGAAGGTGATTGATTAAGACTTAGTGTGCATCAGACGAAAGGCTGGTGTGACTGAGGGACTTACGTCAGCGTACTGAGCGGGGGCGTGGTAGGAGGGCCTGGGGGCGTGGTAGGAAGGGGCAGGGTGGACGGGGGCGTGGTAGGAGGGTGCGGGGTGGACGGGGGCGTGGTAGCTCGGCAGGTTGCTGGGAGCGGCGAGGGCGGCGACCGCCAGGGTGGACAGCACGGCAACAACAACCTGACGCAGAGAAGGAAGCAAAGTGAGAAGTGAACACAGACGCCACAGTGGGAGTTGTGACGCCACAGTGAGAGTTGTGACGCCAGAGGGAGAGTTGTAACGCCACAGGGAGAGTTAAGGCACCAGAAAGCATAGCCAGGCGAGGCCCACCTGGAGGGACATGGCGGACGGGGAGCTGCAGTGGCAGTGACTGCCGAGGAACGGCGCCGCAGCGTTATATAGCGCGGCTGCGTGACGCCCCAGCCCCGCCACACCCTGTGTCACGCCGATGAGGTAAATTTAGACGTCCTTTCATCGATGGATCAGTGGACACACCCTGGCCGCCACACCCGCCACAACACACGCCCTCGCCTCACCCCTGTACGCCGCAACAAGGCCCGGCTACACCTCAGCGCGTCATATCTTTCCCAACAGTCACCGTAGCGTCGGCCATGACACATTGAGCAGCTTTTAATGAAGACAAACACCACAAAATATCTTGCAATAACACATACACCAACACAGGCGCTATATTCCCCGCCTTCCGAGTCATGGGAGGAAGTGTGTAGGCCATGGGTGGCGTGGGAGCGAAAGTAAACACCGTGACTAAGAAGTAAACGAGCGAGGCTGCACTGCTGAGAAGATGAGGGAAAGCCTGTGTGGGATGCTGGCGACGTGCGTGTGGAAAAAAATGAGATAGAGATGAAGTAAGACTGCAGGTTTCTAGTGAGTAAACCATCACAGCCTGTAATAAAAGATAAGTTAGGCCTTCGCTCTTAACCGCCTCGCGCGTCTCCCTGTTTATTGTGATAAGCACTGTTAAGAAACCTAAAATAAAATTGCGTATTTGTTTTTACTGAATGAGAGAGAGAGAGAGAGAGAGAGAGAGAGAGAGAGAGAGAGAGAGAGAGAGAGAGAGAGGAAATGTAAGCAATATATTTTGTGACCAACATAGCACCTGCCTTCCACGTTCACACGAAGACACACCCTTAGGGAACACAACGTGCATTACCCACCATGCTTCCTGACGCACACAGCACTCCACGGCCCAGCTTACCTCACCCTTACACAGACACACCACTGAGACATTACCAGCGAGACGTAAACAATATCAGGTGTTGCTAATGGAGATATACTGATCAAATTTCTACTTCATGTTATCAAGTGTTTCTGTGTCTTATCTCGAATGTTTTAATTTTAGTTTTGGTAGAAGTTATTGGTGTTTCCAAGAGTGTTTTCATGATTTCATTAATAATTTGACATACTTTAGGGAAGTTACGATTTTCAAGAGTGTTTCCAATGTGTCAGAGTATTCAGTCGTTCGGCAGACTTTGGAAATTATTAGAATCAAGAGAGTTTGGTGATTTCAATGGTAGCTTAACACGTATTCAAAACCGTCAGTGTAAGAAAACGTATTCAAAAACTAATAACCTCTGCTACGGTTGAAAAATAATCCCGGTGAGAGAAGAAAGCGTTCAAGAAAGACGCCATGCACGAATAATACAATATAATACACTTTTTATGTAATATGCAAACTTGCAAATCGAACCTTAATCTCTTCGCGTGTACGTTACCCACAATTGAATATGTCTTTACAAGCGATATTTTGATTCCGTATTAGAGGAAATAAGGAATTTTTAGTAACTGTGGAGGGGTGTAAGGTCTAAAATGAGGTGGTGTTCAGGTACGAAATAGTAATAAACACGTAAATTACACCGGAAAAGGAGCTGAGTGAATGACAGACACGAGGAATGGATGAGTGAACGAGAAAATGAGTGAGTGAGCGAGTGAGGGAGTATATGAGTAAAGTAAGAAAGGAAAAGCATAGACAAATAAATAAAGGAAGGAGTGAATGAGTAAAAATAAACTCTCTCTCTCTCTCTCTCTCTCTCTCTCTCTCTCTCTCTCTGAAACGAAACCTATTCTTGCGTCATATCCTCTTCATATCAGCCAGTCGCCACTTGCTGCACTGCCTCACACCCGCGGGCCACGGAGCTGCAGCGCTGATGAGTAACCAAAGCACACAATACACACATCACACGCCACACACGCCACACACACCGCACCAGTAAGCTAAAAGTAGAGCACTCCATATTTACACTCACTACGTGTTTGCAAGGTATGGCATTAGAAAAAATAATAAAAAAAGCTTAAGAAAAAAAATGGATCTATTGAGTGTTCTGAAATTTCTCACAGCGCCTCCTTCTCTTGTTGTGTCATTTTATTTTACTTTTTTTTTTTTTTGGTTACTTCACGATACTGAGAGATGAGAATACGGGGAAAATTGTTGGTATTCTAAGTTGTGGCAATCCGAGGTTAGATTAAGTATAAGTTAGGTTTGGGTTGGGTTAAGTTAGATTAGATTAGGTGACTATCCAATGTTAGATTAGGTTAGGTTAAGTATAAGTTAGGTTAGGGTTAGGTTAGGTCAGGTTAGGTGACTCTCCATGGTTACTTGCAGTGTATTTATAAAAGGGTTAAATATAAGTTAATACACATTATGTACGAGTATATTTTCCACCGTCTACAATATGGGCTTCTTCAATCGCCTCAAGACACTCGTGAAGCTAATTTAATCATGTCTCCATTAGTTATCCTTTTTGTTTGTATTTTTCAAGGAAACTGTACTGCAAGGGGAACTTTTATTAACTTTATTCTTTTTTTTCCTACCAACACTCTTCCAGCTATGATATGAACTGCTTCAAAAGAACTTCAAGACACATTATGTAGTAAATTGGTTGTCTCTCATCTGGTTGTGTTCTGTTTCTTTGGTAATTGTATCAAGAGGTGCTTTTTGAGTGATTTCAGAAAATTAGTCAATCATCTCCCTCTTTTGGCTCTTTTTTTCTAATTGCAAGATGTTTTTTTCTATATCGCTCTTTCTTTTCTGTGTACATTTTATTTCCTTTTACTCGACCGTTTATAGACA
>CM035205.1:15969067-15977078 GCA_020233015.1 Callinectes sapidus | reverse complement strand
GGGAGGAAGGAAAGAAGGAAGGAAGGAAGGAAGGAAGGAAGAAAGAAAGAAAGGAAACAGGAAAAAAATGTGTGAGAGAGAGAGAGAATGAAGAAAGGAAAGAAAAGAGAGCCTGAGATTAGGAATACTGGACGAAGTGAAAGTAAAATGGAAACCGGGGATTGAGAGAGAGAGAGAGAGAGAGAGAGAGAGAGAGGTATCTTTAATATAACTGAAGTACGACCTTAATATTACCCAAATAAAAACATTTAACCTGCAGTAAAGGAAGGGGAAGCAGAACCCTCTCTTTCTTCCTGCCGCCTCCTCCTCCTCCTCCTCCTCCTCCTCCTCCTCCTCCTCCTCCTCCTCCTCCTCCTCCTCCTCCTCCTCCGCCTCCTCCTCCTCCTCCTCCTGCAAGAGAAGAAAGGGACAAGTATTATGATCTGTTTAATGGGAGAACTATTTTTTTTATCCATTTTTCTTTTTCAGTTTTTTTCGCATGTAGAACTTGACTAATGAAAACAAATGTTGAGGACAGTCAGTGCGTTGCAAGGAGGCTAGCTAGTGTTGCAGAATAGTGTTACGGAATAGCTTCACAGATTTGGTGGCGCAGAATAATGTATTGGGCTGAGTTGTGTTGCTGTGAAGTATTGCAGAAAATGTGTTGGTTGCATCATGGTACAGTAAAAAGTGTAGTTTGGCGGGGAAGTGTTTCGGTAACAAGTATATATATATGAAAAAAAAAGAATAAATAAATAATAATAGTGCAGTTGATGAAGGTTTTTCTCTTCGACCCTCTTGTTCTGCAGCAGAGGGAGGGAGGGAGAAGAGGAGGGAGGGAGGGAGAAGAGGAGGGAGGCAGGAAGGGAGGGAAAATTGGTCATTGGGAGGGAGGAACTGACATGTTCTGTGTGTTCTGACTTTTCTATGCGTATATTCAAGTGATGCATGTTTAATATGTGTATTTTGTCTGTGTTGGTGTGTGATTTATGCTGTGTGTGTTTTGTATCTTGTGCTTTATGTCCGGGTGCTGTGTTGCGTGATGGTGAGAACTTGAGATGATGATAATGATGATGATAATGATGATGATGATGATGATAGTGATGGCAAAATCTGGTGGTGATAGTGACTTGTGTTAATGGTGAGGATACCAGTAATAATGACGAGAGACTTGCCGTGATGGTGAGGTCAGGCCTGTGATGATGGTGAAGAGAAAGATGATGATGGTGAGGACAAGATTGTGATGAAAGTGACCGTTGGACTAGGTGATGGTGATAGTAGGAGAGAGCCAGGGTGATAGTGACAGTAGGGCTGTGATAATGGGGAGGTAGGCCTGAATAGTGATAACAGTATAGTGAATGTTTTATTAATATTCAATCTTTTTTCTTTATCTTGTCATATTTTATACGTCAGGAATCAGAAATTTGCTTTCAGTGGTCATTCACTTATGTTGCGTGGTGGTGGTGGTGGTGGTGGTGGTGGTGGTGGTGAAGAGAAACAGAGAAACACATGCTTTTTTTCATTCTTTTTTTTTGTGTGTGTTTCTATGTAATCCCTCACCACATATTTTTTTTTTCTCCCCTTTTAATCTCCTGTCCTGTTGTGCTATATTTCATACCAGGATTGTCTCTCTTTTGTGACATATAGAGAATTATTGTGTATTTTTACCGTGTTTGTCTGTTTTTATATGTGTGGTTGTGGTGTAATCATCGTGGTGGTGGTGGTGGTGGTGGTGGTGGTGGTGGTGGTGGTGTGGTAATAGTAATACTGTGATGTAGTTATGGTATAGTGCACTGGTGGTGACTGGTGTGGTAGAGATGATATGCTATGATTATGGTGTGGTGAAGGCGTGTTATAATAATGGTTTGGTGATGGTATAGTGTTAGTGTGGCTTGGGAATAACAGTGACGTGGTGACTGGTGTGGTAGAGATGATCTGCTGTGGTTATAATGTGGTGAGAAATGTTATACTGATGTTACAGTGGTGGTATAATGTTAGTGTGGTGGTGGCAGTAGCTGTGGTGGTGTTGAGGTCGTGGTGAGATATGGCTGTGATCCTGGTGGGGCCCTGGTGTGGTCGCGAGCCTGTCTGGTAGTGGAGTGGAGTGGAGTGGAGTGGTAATGATGGTGTGGCGGTGTGGTGGTGGTGGTGGTGGTGGTGGTGGTGGCAGAGCAGATCGCGACACCAAACTTGCTCCATCCAGGGATCCTTTTTATCTTTTTTGCGTGCGTGATTATAAGGGGGATCGACCGAGGGGTTACGTATAGGAAAAAAAAGCAGGAAAAAAATACTGGTTAATGGCCATTCTCCTCAAAAAATACGTAGCGGAAGAATTTGGAAAGGGAGAACCAACTGAGACACAAAGGAACACAAAGAAAAAGACGAACAGAAGCACCACCACCACCACCACCACCAACAACAACAACAACAACAACAACAACAACAACAACAACAAACACGGTGGTTCTAAGAAGACTGTTTGCGATAAGGTAGATAAACACTTCCCATCTATTCGCTCCGGGGCTTTTTTTTTTCTTTTTTTTTCTTTTTTTCTTTTTTAGAGTGAGTTGTTTTCTCTTTCAACTTTTCCCTTCACATTCCACGACTGATTTCCCGTACATTTCTTTTTCCTCTTTTTGACTCAGCGAATGTACAGTGGAAGTATAGTTAGTTACACAGACAGTCTTGTTAGGCTCAGCAGGATTATTGTGTCCATGTTTCTTTGTATTTATTTAACCCTTTCACTTACTTGTATTTGTTCCAATTTTCCCCAATAATTGATCACTCTGCGACATTTTTACTTGTTCCATATTAACCTGAAATCTTTAAACTGGGTAGAAATTGCAAAACATATTCTTTTTTCATGCATTCCTTTCTCCGCAGATGCTGATAAAGATTTCATGCATTGCTATTCATATTGTTCATTGTCTCGTATAGAAGTGAGAGAGATAAAATGTACAAACACCAAGCCATCCAAGCTAAAATAATATAAAACATTAAACCTGAACACCAAAAAAAATTCGAAAGGAAGTAACGGTGACAACATTAGGAGGCAACTTATGATTACGAGATAGCGCTACCTCTTCCACCGAGAAACTGCCGTACGCTACGATTGAACTCTGAAACCTTATATAGGCCGCCGCGAGTGGAACATTGTACGACAGAAGCTTCCGGTGGGCCCTTCCCCCTGCTCTTAAAGGAGTCCAGGTCATAGTGTCTAAGGGACGCCTCGTTTGGTCCTCGCCTCGCTGACCCTTAGTGCTGTGGGGGACCTCGTGAAATTTCGTGTGGGGCTCGTGAAACCTCGTGTCGCGCGGCATAACATTGTATGACCTCGTGTGAATTTTTTGTGACCTTTTATGACCTTTTGTAAATTTTGGTGGCCTCGTGTTTGACCTCTTGTAAGTATTTTGTGACCTCGTATGCCGTGGTATAGCATTGTATGGCCTCGTGCAATTTTTTGTGACCTTTTATGACCTTGTGTAAATTTTTGTGGTCTCTTGTAATAATGAGTGACCTCTTGTGACCTTTGTGACCTCGTGTAAATTTGTATGACCTCCGATAACCTTATATACCTTACTGTGACCTCTCGTAACCCTGTGTGACCTGTCGTAACTACATAATGACCTCGCATGACCTCGTGTAATATTTTTTGTGTCCTCGTTTGTTCTTCCAATGTGATCTGTTGTAACTTTGTACGGACTATGTATGACCTCGCATTGCTTGATGCCGCAAAGGGAATCGAGGAGAGGAGGTGGTGACGTCATGTGGTATTAAAACTTCTTGCTCTGGCTCCTAGTTACTTAATTCTTCGAGTTGAAAAAAATGGAAAAAAATATAAAGTTTACGTGATATTATGCTAAAGGTGTCAGGTCTCGCCGCTGCTGTGTTGCTTCTCCCGCCATCTGGTGCTGCCATTGCCTCGGTTACTGGGCTCATCACCTTGCTAACTGCCTCCTCCATGCCTCCTTCCCTCCATCGCTCCATTCCTTCTTCCCTCACTCTACCCTGTCTTCCTCCTTCTCTCTCTGTAGCGACTTCCCTCTCTCCCTTCCCTGCTCTTCCCCTCTCGCTTTTCTCTGCCTCTCCCTTTCTCTCCTGTCTATCTCCTTCCCTCTGTTGCTTCTTTCATGATTTACTTATTTACTCCCTCTTCCTTCCCTGTCTCTCTCCGTTCTTCTCTCTTTCCTATTCAGTCTTCCTCCTTCTCTCTCACTCTCTCTGTCGCGCTTCTTCCCTCTCCCCTTCATCAATTTCTACCTCTCTAGTTCCTTGCCTTCCTCCTGTTCCCTCCTTCCTTCTGTTCTTTTCTCCTTTTCTCCTTTCCTCATCCATCTTTCCCTTCCTTTCTTTTTCTGTCCCTTCTATCCTTCTCTTCCTCCCTTCCTCTCTGCCTCCCTCCCTCCCTCCCTCCCTCACCTTCCAGTGCAGCCTCCCTCACACCTCACTACTCATTATCATGCATATTCCTCCCTCACTTCAATATCTTCAGACATTCTTTTGTCTCCTTTACGGTTGAAGTCTGCAACAGTCTGCCGCCCTTTTGCATCCATCTTTCTGCACCCTTCCTTGCACCCAATTCACACGTAATACGGAGAATTAGCATTTTAAACTTGAACCTCACTCATTTTCTCTTTGCATATTATCGCTTAGTATATTCCTTCACGTAATCTTGCAAAAGTTCTCAATCTCATAATACCCAACGTACGTGTGTGTGTGTGTGTGTGTGTGTGTGTGTGTGTGTGTGTGTGTGTGTGTGTGTGTGTGTGTGTGTTCGTTTGTGAAGGCACTCGTGTTTAATCTTTTAGCTGCAATGTGCAACCGTTTACAGCACTCGAAACCGTTGTATAAAATCTTCTAAAGCACCTTAAAAAAAATACGGTTAATAGAATAAGAATAATTCATAAAGTGATTTGTAATGGAATATTTTGAGAAGTATAGGAGGGTCAAGAAACAGGATATGACACACCAAAATCTCAGCGGGTCATCGGGTAAAAATAACACGTGTAACTAACGAGTCGATTCTCGGTACACAAAGTTACCTGTTTCTGCATCAACGTAAGCAACCCAACCTAACCTAACCTAACCTAACCTAACCTAACTTGCAAAAGGGACTGGCAAATTAGTGGGTTTTTATTGTCTTATGTTGCCCTTGATAAGCTTCCCTCTCTTACATGAAAAGACTCGTCTAACTTTCTTTGCTGCGTTTTTCGTTGTCTTGCTTTCTTCTACATAAAACAAAACAAAAACATTAGAGTGTATGTCTCTACTAACACTTAATCAGAAAAATAAACGTTAACATTTTTTTTCTTTTATGGGAGGCACAATTAGCAAACTTTTCCTGAATTTAGTTTTTCTTATGACTTTTTTCTTCTTTCGTGCATAAAGAAAAGTTCTAAATTATCAAGATAAAGAACTAACATTACTACTAAGGACATCTACGGTAGTTCTCGACGAAAACTTCTCCTTTTAGTTAAGATCTCACTCTTTTTGCATTGTCCTTTAGTCAGACCGTGTTCCAGATTTAAAGAAGAGGGAAAGAGGAGCAGAACGAGTCATCAAAGAGACGCCACGTAATGCAAAGTTTAAATTAGATAAAGAAGAAAAGAATATATAGACTTTATGTATTACCGGGCCGTGGGTGTGTGTGTGTATGTGTATGTGTGTGTGTGTGTGTGTGTGTGTGTGTATCTCGTCTTCTAATTCACCTTTCTTCATACTGTTTATTTTATTTCCTTTACTAATTACGGAGATAAGAACACGTAGAAGAAGAAGAAGAAGAAGAAGAAGAAGAAGAAGAAGAAGAAGAAGAAGAAGAAGAAGAAGAAGAAGAAGAAGAAGAAGAAGAAGAAGAAGAAGGAGGAGGAGGAGGAAAAAAAAAAACACCATCCTAATATCCTTTACAAACACCCTCGTCAACGCCACCAACAAGTTTACAGCAGTTTTTCTTTTTCCTTTGCGTCGCTTTGTGTCCATGTCACGTTTGATGCCGCGAGTGTAACCTTTCCCCCAAACTATCACAAAAAAGCTCCCACGCAGATGTTTGCCAATAAAAACCCAGTAGTGTGCTATTGCTGGCTTCCGGTAACCTTTGCTTGACCTGACGTGACTCGGTGACCTGACCTTTGCTCCCTTAATGTATTCCCTCCTCATTTACGGGAGTCTTCTGTAGGTTCAACCCCTTCATTACTGGGACACCTTTTCACCTTGAGTTTTTTGGTGTAATTAGACGTTTTTGATTGACATGAGGAGGTGTGTATGGCAGTGAGGAGATTAATGGCCAGAGTCTGTACTGTTTTAATCACCAAATGAGATTCTGAAGCTGTATGAAAATCTAAAATAGTAACCAGAGTGAATACGAAAACGCGTCACTGTACTGAAGGGACTAATGGAGGAGGGCTGGAGATCAAACCCCGGACAGGCCACTCTCGGTACACATCTCTCACCAGCAGACCACAGTACTCTTCGTGGTTCAAGTGGAGATTAGTCAACCGTGCTTGTTCCCCCACTGGTTCGTGTCCTTGAGTGTTTTATTCTCTCATTATGATTGTTTTCAAGGGTTCCAGAGAGGATTAATTAGTGGGATTTTTTTTTTTTTTTTTTTTTTTTTTTTGGGTGGGGAGGGGGGTTGATGGCGTATTGTACTTGTTAAACCGTCACTAGCGTCATAAAAAACATCCTTGAAGAAAGTAAAAGGTTGTCCAATAACGTCCACTTTTAAAAGCAATCGAGATCATAAGGCTAATTGAAGAAGTTTTTTTTTTTATTCTTTGTAATCTTTGCTTTGTATTTTCACCGTTGAGGATGCAGAATCTTTGTCGAATTAGCGTAAAGATCATGGTAACGACTTTGAGAGCTTCCGTCACGTACACTAGACCACGTTTAAAGTAGTTGAGATATACGCTATATGTGTAATAATAAGGGCCTATCCTTGCATCATTACATCCTTTCTCTTGTATTACTAGTGTTTGTCCTCCTTCCTTCCCTTCTGCCTTATGCCTTCTCTTTTTTAGTATTTTCTTTCTCTACACCTTCCTCTTTCCTCTATACTTCCTTTCCCCTTATGTTGTCCATTCCCTTCCTCTTCTCCTTCCTCCCCACACCTTTCTTTCATCCACTATTTTCTCCTTTCCTCTTTCCTTTCCGCTTTGTTTTCTTCTCATACCTTCCTATCGTCTACACTTACTTCAATACCTCCTTTCTCCTCCCTCCATCTTCGCTCTCCATCCCTGCTTCGTCCCCTTCTTCCCTATCCCTTCCTTTGGTTCTTCCTGGGTATCGGTGGCCGCGTCTTCATGAATAAAAAAGAGGCGCCACGCAACGCTAGGAGCACTGTTTGCGACCCGGGTAAAGCCTCAGTAAAATATAGAGACACATTGTTCGGCGCAGAGACGTGGACGTGTTTGTTTATAATGTTAAGGTGTTTTGTTATGTTGATATGCTTAGCTGTAGCGTGGAAGGGAAGCTCAAGCCACGGGGAAGCGAAGGGAAAACTTAGTCTGTGTATTGCCTCGGTGTTTCAGTACCTGTCTGGATCACAAATATATAATTATGGAGTTATTCTGGGACAGGCTCAGCGGTAGGGAGCATCAGGGAAGTGTAGTCGCCTTTGTTGGATATAATAGGGGTTCGTGGCAGTAGATTCTGCTCTTATTTGTTTTGAAATTAGTATTAGTATTTGAAAATCAATGTGTTCCTTTATTCTATTTCTTGGGAAGACTGATTAAGGAAAATAAATGTAGTAAAAAGTAAGGCTCTCTTATAAAAGTGTACACTTCCAAAGAAAGAGGCAAATGTAAGATCTAATAGAGAAGTTAATCATTAGTATCTTACTATTTTACCTTTGTCACACCTGTCTTTTCTTTTCCTTACCTTCACCCTATCTCCTTCCTATTATTGTCTAAACCTTATCCTACTCTAATTCTCACATTACCCTTCTCCCATCCTTACCCTCATCTTGCCTGCATCATCTTACCCTCATACCCTATCCTTTTCCCTACTGTTATATTAACCTTACCGTATAATTATTACA
>CM035205.1:15961567-15964067 GCA_020233015.1 Callinectes sapidus | reverse complement strand
TGAAATCTTTTAGAGGATTCCATGCTATTTTTGTGACTGCGAATCGTCAAGTGAGGAAAAAATAACTCCCTCAGGAATGCATTTACATATCACTTCATCCTCCCTCTTGTTTTCCTCCTCTGTTTCTTCTTCCTCCTCCTTCTCCCCTCCTCCTTCTCCCTCTCCTCCCTCTCCTCCTCCTCCTCTTCCTCCTCCTCTTCCTTCTCCTCCCCTTCTTCCTCCTCCTCCCCCTCTTCCTCCTCCTTGTCCTCCTCCTCCTCCTCCTCCTCCTCCTCCTCCTCCTCCTCCTCCTCCTCCTCCTCCTCCTCCTCCTCCTCCTCCTCCTCCCAGGGACATGTCCTTGTCGCCTCTGAATTATTTTCTCACTTGTGTCTGAATATTTCACAATTGAACAAAAATCCTTTCCTCTCCCAATCCTGCCTCACCCAACACCCTGCACCCTGCCTCACCCAATACCCTACACCCTGCCTCACTCATCACCCTGCCTCACCCAACACCCTACACTCTGCCTCACTCATCACCCTGCCTCACCCAACACCTTGCTTCATCCAACACCCTGCCTCACCCAGCACTGACTCACCCGATACTCTGCCTCACCCATTAACACTGCACCCCTCAGCCACAACACATCACCCATCACCTCACTGTAATTGACGGTTCGTGAGAGCAAAGGGACACCCCAAGGCTCTCTCAGTGAACAAGGTTACCTCCCCTGCCTGGAGTGGAGCGAAATTGTAATGGAATTGACAGATGATCGAAGCGACTCGCCCCTACCTGCCGTGTACCTGGGTTGGTGTGGCGAGGGAGTGGTGTTGGTGGTGGTAGTGTTGTTGTTGGTGGTGGTGGTGACGGTGTTGGTAATATTGTCATTGCTGTTGTGATGGTGGACGGGGTTGTGCTCCTGTTCTGTGCCTCAGAAGAATGTTCCATCAAGAAAGGTGAGGAGGGCGGCCGTGCTTTCATGAGGGCGCCATAATCCCGTGAGGTTCTCGTGGCCAGCGACACGATGCCTGCCCCTCCTCATCAGTATTCTGTGCTGCCGCAAGAGTAATTTGCCGCGATGCCTCTTGGCCATCAGCAGCGTGGTCTTGATGGGCCGCGCCGTCCTGCACCGCAGCGCCAACTTCGCTGTAATTTGCTGCGAGGCCTCATGACCATCAGCGACCTCATCTTGATGGCCGGCGCGGCCCCGCACCGCCTCTCCCTTCCACTGACACGCTCCTCCAGCCTCTGCCGGTGCCTCTTGTCAAGAATTCATGGACCCCAGTCACGGCACTCTCGCCCCCTCTTTGCTGAAGCCAAAGATTCATGTTCCTTTGATCTTGCTTTGCGAGGAAAACTTGTCATGGTTGTGACCCACGCACGAAGCCTCCCAGGACGTGCCTTCACTTGCATGTGGAGAGAAAGGGGAATGTTGGATTACTCCGGTCACGTGTGAATACCGTGTGTCTTGGCCGCCACATTCCCTTGATGCGTGAGACAAGGCGTTCCTGTGATGCCTCAGGCGTGCTGGTACTCCCAGGTGCAGGTGTTGGCGCGCCATCTAGGGACACACACACACACACACACACACACACACACACACACACACACACACACACACACACACACACACTCTTCTCTCTCTCTCTCTCTCTCTCTCTCTCTCTCTCTCTCTCTCTCTCTCTCTCTCTCTCTCTCTCTCTCTCTCTGTCTCTCTCTCTCTCTCTCTCTTCCAGTAGGTCAGCGAAGCGGCCTCTCAAGTAACACAGGGGAAGGGAGATGGGGTGAACAGCAGATAGATTCTTGTGAAGTGTTTGCCGAACAACGCGTCAGAGGCAGAGAGAAAGTGAGAAGGTGGGGGGGGGGATGGGGCGGAGAGGAAAGATGATTATAGAGTTACACACCAAAATAAAGAAAGACAATAAACACGGAGGAAAAGTGTCGACTGTAAAAATGCCAAGCGACAACAAAAGAGAGAAAAGAGAAAGAGAAAACAAAACAAAAGAAAGGAAAAGAAAAAAAACAGAAAACGAAACTAAGTCAAACAGATGCAGATAAAAACAAAACAAATAAAAGCCAACCCCTTAAAAAAAGACACATTTCAACGTTTTGCAAACCCAGTCTGGCCCCCATTAAAAAAAAAACACTCGTTCTTCTTTCCACCTTTTTCTTACCGCTGGTTGAAAGATGCGCTTGATCAGAGCACCTTCCCTACTTCCTCTCCCTCCCTCTCACCCTCCCTCCCTCCCTCCCTCCCTCACTCACTCACTCACTTTTCTCCCTTTCCCTGATTCTCTCTCTCTTTTACCCAGCATCCCTCTCTCTCACCCAGCTTCCCTCTCTATTCCTCTTCTTTCACTCTCATTAACTGTTCTCTTCTGTTTCTCTCTTCATCCAACCTCACTCTCAACTCCCTCTTATACCACGCTACCTTTCTCTATCCTTCCCCCTCCCTCTCCCTCTCTCTCCCCTACCTTCCTTCTCCCTCTCATCCAACTTCCCTTTGTATCCTCCCCCC
>CM035205.1:15950073-15953064 GCA_020233015.1 Callinectes sapidus | reverse complement strand
CTCTCTCGCTCTCGCTCTCTCTCTCTCTCTCTCTCTCTCTCTCTCTCTCTCTCTCTCTCTCTCTCTCTCTCTCTCTCTCTCTCTCTCTCTCTCTCTCTCTCTTCCCTTCATTTTTGTAGATATTTAAGTATCGGATGGCTTGTATTTTTTTTTCTTCCAGATTCCACGTCTTACTCCAACTCTTTTTCATTTCCAGATATTTTTGTTTCCATTCTTTTCCTTCCTTCTCCAGTCTGCTGGTGATGTATACACACTCAGTGACTTATTCTTGGTCCATGTTGCTTTCACACTCCACTTTTCTTACCCAAACCCGTGTGAGATTTTACGTTTGTGATGCTGTCGGAGTGTTGACTTTTGCTGGTGTGGGGAAATGTTATTAAACTTGTCACAATACCACTTTTTTCCTTTCTTTTTTTCGGTATTCAGTCAGCCAGTACTCATTTGCAGTATCACACACAAAAATGAGAATAAGGGGGGGAAAGAAAACATTGAGTATTCATTATCGAGGGAATAGCAAGTTGATTTTGTACAACGGTATCTTTTGGGCACAACTTATTTTCTGTACTTTTATGAATGAAAGGTTGCAAATATTGGAACCAGTATTTTCACCCCTTTTTTTCATCAAAAAAGCTCAGGAAACACACACACACACACACACACACACACACACACGCCACGTAGTGGTTAGCACACTCAGCTCACAACCGAGAGGGCATGGGTTTCAGTGCCGGGCGCGGCGAGGCAAATGAGGAATCCTCTTAATGTGTATCTAGCCCCTGTTCACCTAGCAGCAAGTAGGTACGGTATGTAACTCGAGGGGTTGTGGCCTCGCTGTGCCGGTGTGTAGTGTGTGATGTGGTTTCAGCCCTACCCGAAGATCGGTCTATGAGCTCTGAGCTCGCTCCGTAGGGAAAGGCTGCCTGGGTGACCAGCAGGCGACCGCAATAGTTTATACTCTCTCTCTCTCTCTCTCTCTCTCTCTCTCTCTCTCTCTCTCCCTCTCTCTCACACACACACACACACACACACACACACACACACACACACACACACACACACACACACACACACACACACACACACTTTTTTCAGATAAAGAACATCAAAACACCTCAGTAAAATAGATTGGTGGACTCTTTTGGACTTTTCTCCCGTAGTTATCTCTTTGGGGACGTCATATTGTAAGGGCTTTTTCCTCTCCTATTTTTTCCCGCCCTTGACCAGATTCCTCGGAACGTATAAAACAACGTGAAAGATTTGAGACCAGTGGGGAGCGTTAGATATTTTCACCCCACCCGCCCGCTGGCATCCAGTAAAGTAAACTCAGGGACTCTGCAGGATTCTGTTTTTCCACCTCCCTAGGACTTCAATTATATCAGGACACCTCCAGAATTGAATTGGCAAACCTGATTGGACCACTTTTCTACTCACTTTTTCTTTGGGGGGGAAGTGGCAATTAAACAGACTTTTTAGTAGCCCTTGGTGTAAAGAGTATAGAAATTGTGATGCGAACTTGTGCCCCGCGCTGCCGCTTCTTTGATGTGCCGTATTTGCAGGAAAGAAGACATTGGTGGTTATCATAAAAGAAACAGTGAACTCTCAAAAAAAAGAGATCAGGTATTTTCCAAACCGTAAAGGAGAACGGCAAAGTCCTATAAGAAAGCAAGCAAACTAATAAAAGGCGCCTGTCACTACCCTGAAAATGCTTCTTGATTGTCCCTCTCCTAGAACGGTTAGAGGAAGAGGATATCAATAGGTCAGTATGTATAATTCTGCTGTTCCATTGATTCTCTTGTCTTGAAATAGTCAAAGTCTTGGTGAGATGAAGTTTACGGAATCACGCTTTCAGTTTGGTGTATCGCCGTCATATTGCAGCATTGTAACACTAATTAGGGCAAAATATTGACAGCACTCAGCCTCCGTTTGGCTGCGTTATTGTTGATGAAATTGGTTTGTTGCTTATCGAAGTCTGTCCTTTCATGACGCATCTGTGTTGAGCCAGACCGAAGCTCACATGATTATTAATAACTCGGGCGTCTCTCTGTGTTTGGAATGAAAGCGACGGCGTGTAGTTGTTATGGACATGTTGCCACCAGCGATGCTTTCAATTACTTATATGTGACACGTGTTGGCCGCTACTTTCTGGGAAAAAAAAATACTTTAACATGAAACATATGAAAAACAAATTAAAAAGATTGAAAAAATAATTCATGGAAAAAATTCTATTGGGTGAAGGGGAGACTGGAGCTTTGCAACTTTTAATTCAAGTAATAGATTGGGGATGCCAGAGTATTTTTCATTATATGTATTTTTACTGTGGAAACTCTCTCTCTCTCTCTCTCTCTCTCTCTCTCTCTCTCTCTCTCTCTCTCTCTCTCTCTCTCTCTCTCTCTCTCTCTCTCTCTCTCTCTCTCATCAGAATGAATATGCTACACTCTATTTAACAGCATTTCTCTTTTATCTTCTATAAAGTACAATTTGATTTCTCAGAGGCTACGGATACAAAATGCAGTCAAGAAAAATCGTCATCAGTAGATTAAAGTATGACTTCCCACATGTGTGATATGTTAAAAGGAAAAACATAAAGACAAGACATGGAAAACTTGACTAGAATCATTCCCATCACATGTTTCAATATATACGCATACAGTGTGTGTGTGTGTGTGTGTGTGTGTGTGTGTGTGTGTGTGTGTGTGTGTGTGTGTGTACATATACATACATGCTAGTCTAGTCGACCATTCCATCCTCTCATGAGTTTTGTATTAGCTCTCTTCGTAACTCGTAACAAAATTATACGTGGGTGTCGTGAATCCAGTGATACGTCATGCAACTCTTGACTAAGCCATTACCGTCCCTTGTGAATTTTACATCACGTCTCCTCATCCACGAAACATTTCGCGAGTGTAAACATTGATCTGCAATCTCAGGAACACTTCATTCCACTTGCTGTGTTCCTTACCCATTCCGCCGCCTCCGCCTCCCCCACCACCA
>CM035205.1:15925073-15947573 GCA_020233015.1 Callinectes sapidus | reverse complement strand
TCATTTAACTCATTTGCTGGCTAGTTGGACAGAAAATAGATTGATAGATAGTTGGATAGATATATGAATTAATGGATAAATAGATATATGAATAGAGAAATCAATAGATAGATGAGGGGGTAGATAGATAGATTGATAGATAAACAAATAGATGAAAAGATTAATTGATTGATGATTAGTAAGTTAGTTGCCATGTTTGCTTCTTTGTCAAGCAGTCAGTCAGTCAGTCAGTAGGTCAGCCAGTCACTCATTCACTCACTCACTCTCTATTAATATGTCAGTTAGTTTGTAATTTCGTTGATTGGTTAGCGATAATAAGTAGATTAGTTAGTCAGCCAGTCACTGAAGCTATGAATAAATAAGGCAAAAAAATTCATAAATAATGGAAAGCAAATTTCATTAACTATATTATTTTATTCTGGATGTGAACCATTTCCTCTCTACTTTGTACTTGTAATATTACGCTTTATATCGAGTGCTCACCTTTCTTAACCAGATAGTTTATTCACTTTTATTTTGGGGATAAGATTAGACAATGGTATAGAATTCGCTGGTCCTTGTGTTAAAAGTTAGGGCAATTATTTTTTTCTTGCAAAGTCCTTTGTTGTGAATCTTTAAGTTTGTACATTTCTAACAGTTTAAATCACCAAAAGCCCATCCAGATCCTAGAAGTTAATATGTAGAAATATAAATGCTTTGGTAAATATCACGAACACACCCAGGAAAATCTTTTGTTTACAGTGAAAAGGTCAATGTTCTGTGTATACATTGTTTTCTTTCTAATACTTAATGTCGTAATGCATTCCTTGGTTACCCCATCAATATTAAGTAATTTTTACTCATTGCGAAAGCAAGATTGTTTATGCCTAGATTTCGATCTTCAATACATATGTCAAATGATTGTGATTAACATGATTTTAAATGAAAATCTGGTTATGAACACCGTGGATTTCATTAGAACTTCACTTGGAATTTAGTAAGTATTGCACCTTTAGTGCCAAGACTAGCTTCTTAAAGCAATTTTTTTTCTTCTTAATTAGGCAAAATCATGTCATGATAAGATTTTATACACCAGTCACCTCTCAAACAACACGAAGATCTAATAAAGAGTTCCAGTTTCCTGGAAAGCCTTGCTTGATAACAAAATACAATGATGCCTAAAGATTTTTTCATATATTTCGTCGTAATCATATTCTCCCCTCGCTGTTCAGTTAGAAAAGAGAGGGTAAAAAAAACAAAGGTATATTCTGTCTTTGTGTTTCACTTCAGTGTTTAATATCCAGTTAATATTTCATGGAAAGCTTGCCTACTTTCCTTTGTCATAGCGTTACGTTAGCTTCGAAATACGACGAAAATTTATTAGACTTTATTGTGCGATTCAGCAATTCAAAGTCACCTGGGAGGGAATGTATCAGCGTTTTTATTTATAAAGAGAAACTGGCAGGTAGATATGTGTTAGTCTAGCAGGAAAAATGCATGAAAAAAATTTATTCTGTATACACATTTTTTCTTTAAAGTCCTAATTCAGCTACATTATTTAATTGACAAGGCACGCACTCGTTTATTACTTAGTTCATCTGTTTAATTTTTAATTTTTATCCCTTTATATTTCACTGGCAACAGAGCAGCAAGGTTGTGACAATATAGATATATGAGAATAGTGCTTTTTCGTTAAAATTGTCGAAAAAACTTGCTGAAAGATTTTTTGAACTTATTTACGCTTCATCTGAACCTTCGACAAACAACTTATTAGTCTGCTTCATTTATAATCATACCTAGAAGACTTTTCATAAACAATGACACTTATTTTTAACTTTTTTCCATCAGAACTGTCCAATCAGCGAATTATCTCGTAGAAACACAAATACTGGCAACTGTTAAATCATCGGGAGATCGGAGAACTTACCGTGACATTGAGAGGTGTTGTAATACTTACTGAGATAATAAGTCCAGCTTGTTATCATCTCACAGAATTTGGGAACTGTCAAGTTAGCAGCAGATTTGTAAACATGCTATGATATTCAAAGGCATTTCAAACACAGTAACAGTCATTTCATCCCCTTACTGGAGGTGACTGTCTTCGTTGGCACATGTTGAAAAATTACCAATTAACTAGCAAATGCGCACGAAAAACGCTATTTGCTAGATTGATCCCCACACCTCTCGGAAATTATTTGAATTTGTCTTAATTAAGCAGGGAAATTATATTGGTTTCAGTAATAATGTGAATAGTAGAACCTTATTAATACTCTCAACTTATTGGGGATACATTGTTATGCTTGACTTCTCTGATTATGTTATGGTCAGGCTTTGTTTGATCTGGCTGTGGTATGATCAGGCTAGTGTTTTCTAGTCATCGTATCATTAGACTCACGTTATGATGAAACAGTTGCTAGTTGCTTTATGACCACTATAGTTGTCTTATAGTCATGTGTATTATGATTAAGTGTAAATGAAAATGTATCTTCCTGTATGGGAATCAGTACGTTTAGGAATAGTTAACTCACCGTATATGAAAGGGGGAATTCTGGTCACTACTTCAAAATAACATAGTAAAATAATCCCTTTCTGTGTTCAATAGGTATTTCAACAAAGGAAAAACATTATCTGTATTATAACTTGCCTTTTTCTATCTCTTTATCTCTCGACTGAAGCTTATCAGTTCACCTATTCACCGACTGAGGACAATCTCAGGATATTTTTATAACATGATTAAATACTCTCTGAAAACTATATTAGTGATGGAGAAGTAATATAGGTTACACACACACACACACACACACACACACACACACACACACACACACACACACACACACACACACACACACACACAGAGAGAGAGAGAGAGAGAGAGAGAGAGAGAGAGAGAGAGAGAGAGAGAGAGAGAGCGCTCAGCTCGGATTAAAGAGAGCAATAGCTTGGAAAGACATGAACGCATAAAAGCTCTATAAATTTGAAAAAGCCAGGGTTATGCATAAAGAATCAAAAGACGAACTAAATAAAAACGTGGCTAATAAGATGAAGGGAATCATCTAAAATGAGAAAACAACAATTGGAATCTAGAAGCTACGAAACAACATCAGAAATCATAACTCAAATAAGACTTGTCTCGATTGAAGGTTTATAATGTTATTCGTTGCTGGACTTCCCAGAAATATCCCTAAATTATCTTATTTGACAACAATGTCTTTTTTTTCTGCTCAATGGTCTGCACTGCCTGCTCTTCTTTTCCATTGTACTATCTTTTGTTCTTTTTCATTGTTCGATTTTTTTCATTTATTTTTTTATCCATCACTGACATCTGTTTGGTCTCATTATGACAGCGTTGTTGTGTAGACACTGTAGAGTAAATATTAACAGTCACTGATTTCTCTCTCTCTCTCTCTCTCTCTCTCTCTCTCTCTCTCTCTCTCTCTCTCTCTCTCTCTCTCTCTCTCTCTCTCTCTCTCTCTCTCTACGTTACTTATATAAAATCCTTCTTTTAATCTCGCCTTTCAATTCCTCGTCATAAATTTCAGTTAGCGCATCACATCTATCCTTACAAGAAAACTTACAAACCTCTTTCTTTCATTACTTTTGTTACTTCAGTGACATTTCTTTTAATCTTGTTCTTTATTAGGTCCACATCACATTTTTTTCTCTCTCTCTTTCGCGAGAAGATTCTGATTACTGTTATCAAAATGTTTAGTGCGCCGCGGTTGCACGTATATTCTTATGGAGAAGAATTAAATCGCTTCTTTATCGCTGTACTGCACGACTTCCCAACAAGGAGATACCGCCTTCTCAAAGTATACAGACTACACAGTACAAGTTTCTATACATCGATATCCTGTCCTGACAGGGAATAACTTAGGTCCTGAGTTGCGACACGTCTTAGGGAGTTATGACAAAAACCTTAAGGTTTATGATAGTATCTTAAGTTCTTTCACCAAGACCGGCGTGGATTAAATCTGACGCTACTTGAGGTAGCCTTTCAGAATCGAGGGAAGGCAGAACACAACGCCTCTTCTTTATACCTTTGTCACTATTGTGGTGACCCTGCTAAAGTGTGAACACGTGGAACAATCTAAGGGGATTCTGGTAAGAACGAGGCGACTGGGTAACAAAGGAGGTGCGGTGAACGGAGAGCGAAGTGGCAGGAAAAGCGCGAGGTAGTGAAACGCGAGTGGCATTTACCGTAGACTTTCTCATGCTCGTCACCGTACATGAAATATACTTTGTTTCTAATCCCTCGTTGTGAGTGTTTCTTGTCACAATATACCAATAACAATCCTATTATTCAAGTGTCAGACACATGACAAATAAACGGGATTCAACAGTTTTGTGTAAAATTTGTTCCAGTGAAATCAAAAGTAATTATTTTTTCATTATTTCTTGTTTTTACATGCGCACTCTCTTCTTTGCTTATTTCTTGAATAATTTATTATTCTGACGTAGTTGCAGAAGCCTAAAGAGAATGAAGTAAAAAAGGAAAATATAAAGAAGTGAAAGAGGTGAATAAAACGAAAGAAGTAGGAAAAAATACAAGGAAAGAAAGGGGAAGACAGTTGAATAAAGGTTGGGTCAAAAATTAAGAGAAAAAAAGGGGAAGGGAAAAGCTCGATGTAAGTGTCGAAAGAAGAAGGGTGAATAGAAGAATAAGAGTAGAAGAATGATTAAGAAGATAAATTTTGGAGAAGGAGGAAAGTGAGGGAATGTAAGAGGAGAGTGAGGAGGCAGGGAATGAGTGTAAATGAGTGGCGGCAGATGTTGGAGAGAGAGAGAGAGAGAGAGAGAGAGAGAGAGAGAGAGAGAGAGAGAGAGAGAGAGAGAGAGAGAGAGAGAGAGAGAGATCCGCGTTATTGATCTATTGTTTATCCAGCATCGTATCGCAGCGATGAGCTTTCCATCGTGACTGAATTATGACTCTGCTGCAAAATCACTTAGGTGAAGGAAAACATTTTGAATTGAAAACACACACACACACACACACACACACACACACACACACACACACACACACACACACACACACACACACACACGGCAAACCACGAATCCTCAAGGACATTCAAGACAACATTAGAATAACCTCATCGACACATTGAATATAAACACACACAACATGAAATCCCATTAATCCTCTGAGTTCATCCATATCATATAGCTCAATTTATTCACCTAAATATGCAATTAATTACCAGTGCAGCGAATTTCCTTATTAATAGCGTCACTCCCTTCTCACAATACGTCTTACTGCTCGTGTTGCGACTAGAATTACTGTCGCTCTAAATAGTTGAAGATTTATTTATAAAGCGAAAGAATACTGAAATGTGTGTGTGTGTGTGTGTGTGTGTGTGTGTGTGTGTGTGTGTGTGTGTGTGTTGTTGTTGCTGTTGTTGTTGCAGAAGTGCTAACAGATCTTCCTGTTTTACCGAAGACCAAGTGACAGCTCATCCGGCGTGTGCTTTTTAGCTGCAAGATGAAACTGAGGCATTTTATTATGTTGATGGACGTGTATATTAACGCTGGGTTGCTCGAGAGAGAGGCGCGTGGGCGTTGTTAGGGATGAGCCCAGAAAATTAATTAGCGAGCGTGAGCGTGGAGCATGAGTGTGGATGATGAGCGTGAGGAAGAAGGCTGCAGAAGGGAGCGTGTGAGTGTGTGCAGCGCGGGACCACCACTTGTAATATTGCGTGTGTGTGTGTGTGTATCTCGGTGAGCTTTGCAAGGGGCATTCACGGCCTCACCTTCTGATGCTAACACGGCCAAGGCACAATGCAAGATATCTCATAAATCCTCAGTGCTCGTACCAGCAGCGTCTGTGTAGCTCATCCTGGCCATAAAGTGCTCTCGGAATGCCCCACTAAGTCGTAGCTCACTGTATCCTCCCTCACACGGTGATTCGGGCGAAGGGAGAGTGTTGTGAATGTGGTGTAAGTGACAGATGTGCGAAGCTATAGACGTGTGAACAGAGAGTGAGTGAATTGAGTATACTGAATACAGTCCAGCTTATTATGGATCTACTCCTTCCACTGTTTTTGATGGTGGTGGTGGTGGTGGTGGTGGTGGAGTGTTTCGTGGGTGGTGGTGGTGGAGGAGTGTTTCGTGGGTGGTGGTGGTGGTGGAGTGTTTCGTGGGTGCAACACAAGGCTACCCTCCCCCCGCAGTGGCGTTGTCTGTCTGTCTTGCTCTGTGTACAAAATTGATTCAGCGACCCTCGCCGCCCTCTTCTGGCCGTGTTAGTAATGCAGGAGGCAGCTGGAGGCGAGACCTTCCTCTGTTGTCCGTTACTTCTTTCTTCATCCCGTCCATTCCTTTCCTGATATTCCACAGTGAGAGTTACCTTTTTCGTTATGGCTGCTTTTCACATTTTATTTGTTATCGCTCTAGTTTGTTCTTTATACTGTTTGCACCTCGAAAGTGTTTGGTGGGATGTGAGGATGAGTCAGGCTGAAAAGGTATCAGCTGCTTGACTTTTCCCTCATTAAGAACCAAGGTGCTTTGTGAGGTAAGGAAGTTATCCTCCACTTGATGGGGCGATTTCTTTAGATGGAAAACCCCTTTATGCAAGTCACAGGTTTACACGACGGGTCGATTATGCGCTGTATTCGAAAATTTCTGTTTGTCTGAATCCTTTTAACCAGAGGCACTGATGCTGGCTGTAATGAATTGTTTTTTGTGTTAAAATGTGCAGCTTTGCAATACCGGCGACTTTTCAGCATTTTCCAGTCCAAATGGCGACTCTCAAATGTGAAATGAAAATTCAGAAAATTTGTATCTGTGGAACACAACAATACGTATTTGCATTACAATTTGCTGCTGAGAATCACTTTGTTTTCATGGCAGGCTTAGAGACTGTGTGTGTGTGTGTGTGTGTGTGTGTGTGTGTGTGTGTGTGTGTGTGTGTGTGTGTGTGTGTGTGTGTGTGTGTGTGTGTGTGCGTATTGTATAACAAAGAGCAACAGGCAACTTTGCACTAACGCATCTTGAGTGTCATATACATATCACTGGTAGCAATAGTAAAGAAATGCCGGAACAAAAACACTTTTGGTGTCTACTGAGAAAAGCAAAAAATAAATAAATAAAAACTCAGTGAATGTGCGTCACTGCATTTGTGTTTATCAAAGAGCATTGTTTTCTGTGCTCTGTTTATAGCAAAGAGAACGAGGATTCTGTATATGTTCTGAAGTGCCTGGCTTGTGGCTTATAGACAGGCAATGGTGTCGAACATATATATACATAATGGGCACCTGACTTGTGGTTTACAGCACAGCAGGAATGGGGAGCATGTACAGGTGTTGAAGCTTGTGGTTTGCTTCGCTTCTCATTAAGACTTAATTATTCAGGTTTCCTGACTAAACACAGCACACCTACGTCATTTATGTTAAGATAGTTTCCTCCAAGACGGGTTGCTTGCTCGTGATACCAGCGCTGCTGAAGGCGTGGCAGTATGTCAGAGTCAGCTATGTGACATGTGATACAAACCGATGGGCAAATTAGCAGAGATTGCACCAGTCAGTGACACTGAATGCTTCACTTATGGCAGTTATTGCCACGTTTATCAGTTTAAATCCATGTAATTCAATAGTTCTTCATATCATTCTACTGTCTCTTTGCCCTAACCACTCCTTTGTGAGGTCAGCGGTGATGAGAAGGCGAGATGATCCGCAAATCATGATTCTGAGCCTCCAGCTGTAGGAATAGAGATACTGTACAGGTAATCAGAGGAACTCTCACAACTCCAGTTAAAGTTACATTTCGAAGAATTGGATTTTTTTACTCCTAACGTTAACACAAATATAAGTTTGCAGATATGAATAAGTCATAGACGAATTAAACGCATTTCACTCTGGTTCCTCATCACTGTTGAATATCAAATATTTTCCTTTCATAAATGTCAACAGAAGAAGAATAAAGTTGTTCAAAAAACATGTTTCTCTTACATTTACATCGTATGTGACAGCCGTATTTCGTTTTATCAAACTTACAAATAAGGCCACCGTATGAATCTTTTCTTTAGCATTCATAAGGAAGGCGAGCCTCTGCCATCCTTTTGTCGAGGTGCAGTCTTTAACTGAAAATCTGGAAGTGCTTCTCCACCAAGTTTTAACTCAAGGGACGCAGCCGCCTTGATGTCTGGCCGCCCTTGTCACTTCGAGTTGTGTTCAACACTAGGCAGCCTCGCCCTGCTTCTCACCGAGCCCACATAGTAAACAGAACTGCGAGGAACCAAGTCAAAGTGAAACTTAAAGCATACTCGTATTCCTAACTTCTAGGAATTCCTGACTATGGCTTCGGGTCTTGCGTTTTTCTTGCCTCCCTTATACACAAGCTCCATGGGTGTCTGCACTTAGAAATTATATCCTTATTAAATGAACTCACAGTGTTAATGAATATCGTGATGGTATTTCTATATTAGCATTTATAAAGTGTTTTCTTTTAGTTACATAAAATCTTATCTTTTTTGTGTTCTAGTAAAGAGCTGAAAATCCCTCTGACTGTTTTTTACTTCAATATTTGTCACCTGAGTCCATACAATAATTAAATGGGTAGCCGCTCACAATGGCTTTAAAGTAAATGTAAAAAATGTACAAGCTTTTTTTTTTAAAGGTGCGTTATGTGCCACGATGAATACCAGGGAGGGACATTTTTGCAAACATAATTGAAATGAGTTTCATTTTGTGTAAGCTGCAGCGACCTCCACAACTCCCACAAGGCCTTCCGCGCCTCGTCTCCTGTCGCCGTGATCGTGCTGCTTCATATTGTGCGCCACTTCAGTCTCAACAGATGTAGTAATGTGGTCTCAGCGCGTCCCTCACTACACAAGGCCGTTAGAGACGATCCCACGCTCGTGCTTCATGCTGGACATGTTTTTATTTTTTATTTACCAGGGCTTAAGTTGTATATTCTTGGGCTGCAGGTGAGGCTGGAGGTAAAGCATGTTTTATTACTACCAATGACCTGTTTTATGAGGATACTTTGTAAAGACCAAATGACATGACCAGTGGCACCTGAGACAAGGCTGTCGGCACTGCGATGTGGTGGCGTGCAGATGGCGAGACAGACAGACAGACAGACAGACAGAGAGAGAGGTGCGGGGAGGAGGGAGGGAGGGAGGGAGGGAGGGAGGAAGGAGAGAAAGAGAACTAAAAATAACACAGTAACGCGTTCATAACAGTAGAGCCGATCCCTCCTTCCCTCCTTCCTTCCCTCCCTCCCTCCTTCCTTCCCTATCTCCCTCCCTCCCTCCCTCCTTCCCTCCCTCCCTCCCTCCGTAACATTCCACAGGTCACGCTGCCACCGAGCACAACGTCAAAATTAGCCGCCATAACATTCCTGCAGCTAAAGAGGCGGAAGCATTTCACGATCCCGATGTAAAGGTCACGAGTCTGCCAGGCCAAGTAGGGAGGGAGGGAGGGACGAAGGGACGAAGGGAGAGTAGGGTCTGGCCACCACACGTCACTCATTCTCACCAAAGGATTTTTTCATTTCTGCTTTTTACATTTTTTTTTTTTCACGAAGCAGCATTGTACGAGTGAAAATTGAAAGGACACACACACACACACACACACACACACACACACACACACACACACACACACACACACACACACACACACACACACACACACACACGTAAAGGTAAAGCAAGTTAAAGGTCACACATTGCCAAGCAGGTGTACCCCGGATGACGTCACGGGCGGGGGAAGTGATGCTCTTCATTTCTGTGGGAACGAAAAACTGACGAATATAGAACTGTGAAGGGTTTCGTTTCATGGTGATGCGGGGTGAGTGAAGGCGAGGGATGCGTGGGCGTGATCGAGAGCGAAAATAGAAGCAATAATATCAATGGTGGTGGTGGTAGTAGTAGTAGTAGTAGTAGTAGTAGTAGTAGTAGTAGTAGTAGTAGTAATCAGCTGTTAATATGTGTTTCTTGCTTTTTTATCTTTATGTGGGAGTATTGGTATTCCTGTATCTGTTATTCTGACTTTATACAACTAACTCAAATTCACATCTTCATTGGGAGTAGCTTAAGTAGTAGCATCAATTGTTATAGTTGTTATTATGGTTATTGATATTGTATTAGCAGCAGCAGCAGCAGCATCTGAGTAGAATCACGCAACCGGAACACATATACTGCAACTAAAAAAAGGAATAGATGGAATAGATAGACAGTCAATTCTTGTCACTTGCTCTCTACCACACTACAACAGTACAACACACTTACCAGTACACCAATACACACACTCTGACTTGATAGTGTTCATCCCGTTTCTTTTTCATTCTTTTCTCTTTTTATACCTTCATTTCTTCACCATTGTACTTACTCGCTCCCACTCACGTGTACGTTTCCTACTGCGGCATGAAAAAGAGTGAGAATACAAAGATTCCACCTATTTTCCATGACAGACTTTACTTTACACCTTAAGTCACACATTCAGTCCCACTTTCACTCCATATTCACCCTGTCCTTTTCCATTTTCTATCCCATTTCCATCGTCATTCAGATGGGTTTTTTTTTTCTTTCATCTCGATCTTGTTTGCTACAGTTCCCACTTTTACTTGCGAGAGGCTCAGATCTTACACTTTCCGCTTCAGACTCACCGTCTTTCACTTCACTTTCATCACTATCTCTTGCAATTTTTACACCGTTCTGTCTCTCGAGTTCACTTCATTTCGTCACCATCATCGCTTTGTTTACTTCCACCTTCTCTTGTTTCCATCACTGCCTCTCTTCAACACCAACCCCATTCCTACACTATCTTTTCCCTCTCATTCCACATTCATTGCTAACACCACTCTCAGCTCCATTCGCTTCCACTTCTCACTTTTCCACCTCCACCACAAATCCCACCATCTCCGCCCCTACATCCACTTCCATGCTTCAGTTCCACCACTCAATACCTTCCTCCTACACAGAGCAAGCGAGCGTGGAAGCCAAAAGGCGGAGGTAGAGATGGACACAAAAATCTGAACCCTATAGAAACGTAACCTTGAGCCCATGTACAGAAGTAGCCCGCCAGCTTGCACCCCGCCCTCAGTCGCTCCGTGTCGCCCAACCCCCTTCCCCCGCTTCCTTGTCGCCTCCGTCCCTCGCCGCCCCTTCCTCATTACAGGCTTTTTGTCGATCCACTCCTCGCCGCCTGCCTTCCGCGTGGCCGGCCGTGAATGGTGCGCCGAATGATCATTATTCGCGCCAGAACCAGTTTGTCATTCCTTTTACCATTTGTCATTCGTCTTTATCTGGCTGGGAATTGTTAGGTTTGTGTGCATGCGTGTGTGCTATTGATTTTTATTGAAGTCTTTTGATGTTGTTATTATCATTATTGTTGTTGTTGTTGTTGTTGTTATTATTATTATTATTATTATTATTATTATTATTATTATTATTATTGTTGTTGTTGTTGTTGTTGTTGTTGTTGTTGTTGTTGTTGTTGTTGTTGTTGTTGTTATTTTCTTCGTCTGTCTTATTCCAATGATTTATTTTTAAGTTTATTAGATTGCTTTATTTAATCTTTATTATCTTTATCATCTTTATTATCTTTTCCATCCATTTTTTTTCAGGGGAGGGTATTTCATCAGTGTGTGTGTGTGTGTGTGTGTTAAAGTGAGTACCTGCACACGCTTACGTCTTTTTTTCGATCTCTTCTTTACTTTTTACTTTTAATACTTCTTTGTCAGTCCCTCGAGGCGGCAGGAAGGGCGTGTCTGATCCTTTTAAGGGAGCTCACTTTTTTCTTCCTCCTCCTCTTCCTCCTCCTCCTCTTCCCCTTCCTCCTCCTCTTCCTCCTCCTCCTCTTCCTCCTCATCCTCTTCCTCCTCCTCCTCCTCCTCCTCCTCCTCCTCCTCCTCCTCCTCCTCCTCCTCCGCTTTGTCCACTTCCTTCTCCTAGGGCAAGCTTCTCTTACGCAGTTTCAGCTTTTTATTCGTAATCCCGAAGTTCACCATAAGATGTTCGGCGTTCTCTGCTCCTCGACTTAAGACAATGTGATACAGACGACTCGACCAGACAAAGACGAAGAGACACAACACTGGTGACTAGAAACCGAAACACACACAACAGCATTAAACCACAACACAAAGACACAACACACCACAACAACTTAAAGAAGCAACACAAAACATGACTTCAATTACAACACCCCAGCAATGTAGAAAACAGCATTGAACTACGACACAAAGATACAACACACCACAACAACTTAAAGAAGTAACACAAAACATGACTTCAATTACAACACCCCAGCAATGTAGAAAACAGCATTGAACTACGACACAAAGATACAACACACCACAACTACTTGAAGACGCAACACAAAACATGACTTAAATTACAACACCCCAGCAATGTAGACAGCAGCACTATAACAAACTACATGTCTCCCCTCCTTCTCCTGCCTCTCCCCTTATACTGTCCAACTCTAATGCAAGACTTAACCGGTACTCTCAGTCATCCATTCTTTTATATGGTAAACTCTGGAACTCCCCACCTGCCTCTGTATTTCCAACTTCCTGTGACTTGACTTGACTTGAGAGGGAGATTTCAAGACATTCGTCCCTATCTTTCGGCTAATTCTTTTGATCCTGTATGGGGACTGGCAAATTAGTGGGGTCTATTTATGTTATTTTTCTTGCTCTTGGCCACTTTCTCCCTTCTTACATAAAAAAAACACAAACAACCACAACGCAACGCAGACACAACAACCCCCAACACCCAACCTGCTAATCTGGAGTCCTGTCACCGGTCTCGTCACGCCGCCACACCCGACACATTTCTTCCTTTCACAGTGGGTGGGGGCGACAAAGGGTATGGGACGGGGGTAGAGGGAAGGAAGGAATGGGGTGGGGGGGATGAAGCTTCGGGCAATCAGGGGCGCGCTGACCCCTTCTGATTGAGTCCGTGGTGGCGGCAATCAGGGAAGCCGTCGAGACCTGAAGGCAATCAGAGCGAGTGTGAGGTTTTGGCCCCAGTTCATGTCTGTCTGCATGTCTGTCTACCTCGTTCGCCCGTTCGTCTACGCCTGTCTCTCTCCCTTCACGTGGGCGACAGACAGACAGACAGACAGTTGGCACTCCTTGTTTCAGAGATGGATAGCCATGTGCATCTCTGGTAGGCAGTGGTGGTGGTGGTCATGGGGAGAGAGAGAGAGAGAGAGAGAGAGAGAGAGAGAGAGAGAGAGAGAGAGAGAGAGAGAGAGAGAGAGAGAGAGAGAGAGAGAGAGAGTCAGGCTGCAGGTGATAGTATTTAAAAAGAAACGCGTTAAAAGGTCAAAGAGATAAGGTGTGGAACCTGTGAACGTCAGGAAATAGTGAAGACTGCCGGGCATGGTGAGTGTCTAGACTGGAGCGCGCAGGAGGAAGGGGGAGTGCTATTTGAGAGCCTAAGGATCGTTTATTATAACACATCAGAAGGTCATTCAGTATATCCACCAGTGCAGCACAATGCACATGCACCAACACAGGAAGATATAGAAACAGAAAAAGAATGAAAACGAAAAAAAGAGAAACGCTTCAATCAATCTTCTATGAGACATTTTTTGGGGGAGGACCGACACCTCATTGAAAACTTTCTAACCACTTTCATTTATTTTATCCTTTGTTCTTTCCCTTCTTACGTAAAAAGACACAAACATGAATATTTAAGAAATCAGGTGTGTTGTGTGTATTTCTGGACGAGCTTGTTAACTAAGATGATACAAGAAGGCTCAGTGAAGCCACAACGATCCCACGTGTAGTAAATAAATCACAGAAGGAGACTCCCTCATCCCACCTGCGTATTAAAAAAGAAGGTGGTCTTTATATTTCATTTACTTAAAGTCGAGAACCTTCCACAGACGCAGTTATAGAGGAAAGTTGATCGACTTGCTGACTTTTCTTGGTACAGCAGCAACCAGATCACCCAGCATTGTTGTTGTTGTCAGAGAATAAAGGAAAGCAAGACGTGAGGGCAGGAGAGAGAGAGAGAGAGAGAGAGAGAGAGAGAGAGAGAGAGAGAGAGAGAGAGAGAGAGAGAGAGAGAGAGAGAGAGAGAGAGAGAGTGCGTGTGTGTGTCTGTATGTTCTCGCTATTCACTAAAGGAGAAATATGGTAGTTAACTGTTGTGTCTGTTCTGCTGTGTCTAATTAGTGTAGTGTTGTCTTGCTCGCCAGGAAGTAAAGAACACGATAAAAAAAAGTGAATAATTGGAAATCATATGAACCGAGACATTTCGTATAAGATAGACCGAGTGAGAGTGGAATTTCCAGAGATACTGACTGAGTTGTGAACATTTGGCGTCACAGCAAGAAGGTCAGGAAACCATCCATCCAAAAATCATACAACTTGGAACATTTCATAAGAGATAGACAGACTCACACTCACACACTGCCGAGCTGACTGATTGATTGACTGAATGAGTGATTGAATGATTGATTGATTGATTGATTGATTGATTGATTGATTGATTGACTGACTGACTGATTAAATAAATGACTGATTGATGGACTGACTGATTGATTGATAAATTGACTGACTAACTGACTGACTGACTGACTGACTGAATGAATGAATGAATGAATGAAAGATTGATTGATTAATTAATTGACTGACTGATTGACCGAACGATTCACAAAATTACCAGAGATATTGACCGATTTACTGATATTCGACTCCTCAACAACAAGATTACACCAACATTCAAGCAAACTACTTATCAACACACCTTCTCCACTAACCTCTTCCTCCTGATTGGGACTCTTTTCTACTCAACTTTTCCTGGAGAGGCAGTTAAGCAGGATTTCTGAAAGTCCTTTGTAATCCCTGAGCAGCTTTCTTCACTTTCTTTACACAAGAGAATAGAAGCACCCGGTGGAAACGACCCAGTGCTCTTGATATAAAGTACGGAAGCGGAAGAGATGACAGCGGGATAGGAGGGAGAGGAAGATGCTCTTTAACCCCTTCAGTACAGGGACGCATTTTTACCATAAGTTTTGGGTTACCATTAGACGGTTTTATTGACATTAAGAAGGATATCTGAAGGTCAGAAGATTAATGGCCAGTGTCTTCACCGTTTTCATACCAACTTAGGTTTCCGAAGCTGTATAAAATCGCTCGATAGTAACCAAAATTAATATAATAATGCTTCATGGTACTGAAGTAAAAGAGAAAGAGAGAGAGAGAGAGAGAGAGAGAGAGAGAGAGAGAGAGAGAGAGAGAGAGAGAGAGAGAGAGAGAGAGAGAGAGAGAGAGAGAGAGAGAGAGAGAGAGAGAGAGAGAGAGAGAGAGAGAGAGAGAGAGATAATCCAAGAGAAAACACAAAGGCTAAACTCGTCTTGATATAAGTAATGCAGGTATCAACAAGTCAAACAAGTAGTAGTAGAGAAAGTAAAGTGTGTTTTAAATCCAAACAGATAATGCTGGAAGTGCAAGATAAATAAAAAAACACAAAGGCTAAAGCCGTCTTGATGTACGTTAAGTAATTCAGACGTTCACGAATCAAACAAGTAGTAGAGAGAGAGAAAAGCGTGTCTTGAATCCAAGCAGATAATAATGGAATATCTTTAAAGACATAGCAAGAGAAAACACAAAGGCTAAACCCGTCTTGATGTAAGTAATGCAGGCGTCAGCAAGTCAAACAGGTAGTAGTAGAGAGTGTAAAGTGTGTCTTAAATCCAAGCAGATAATACTGGAAGTGTTTTTAAAGTAAACACGTGTGATATAAGCAATGAAGCTTCTCTTTAAGGCTACATCAACTCCAAAAATGGTGATAGCGCGTATCTCTTTAAGGCTTCACTCTCGCGGACCCCTTGACTTCATTACCTTCATAAAAGTATCATAGGGTTACGTCAGTGTCCGCCGGGAGGTTTTATTTCCGTCCTTCTTTGAGCGTGAATGTAACGCCGCCACCTTTACCATGTTGGCGTGTTGGGTTCATCAGTCACTTGCCATTGCAGTTCTGTTAGTTTGAATACTGTTGCGAGGATATTACCAGACTGACACCGCCGGGAAGTTTATTTCCGTCCCTTTTCCGTCATTCTTTCAGCGTGAATGTAACACCGCCACCTTTACCATGTTGGCGTGTTGGCTTCATTAGTCATTTGTCTTTGCAGTTCTGTCATGCTGTTAGTGTGAATACTGTAACGAAGATATTACCAGATTTGCGCCGCCATTACCTCACCATGTTCACGTGTTAAGTTCATGAGGACCTGTCTCTTCTACTACTACAGGAATGTGAAAGCAGGAAATTAGTCTTTGCAAATCCTAGTGCCGTCCGTTCATCTGTCAGAGTGTAACAAAGACGTCACTCAATTTACGTCACCATCACGATCACCATGTTAACCCCTTCACTACTTGGACTTCTTTTTATATTCATTCTGTTGATTATAATGCTGTTTTATATAGCTTCAGAAACTCACGTATAGATTGAAATAATGAAGACCGGCAATTAATCTTCTGACCTTTATAAACCCTTCCTAATGTCAATAAAATCGTCTAATAATATCCAAAACTCATGGCAAAAACACGTCACATTTTTGAAGTGGTTAAGTGTAATTTCATGTCTTGTTCAGCCAAAAGAATAAATACTATGATTGGCCTTCTGAAATCTTACCTAGACAACCTTAAAATGCAAGACATCAAAAATCAATAACTTTTCGCAATTTTGAGAGATATTCCATTTTCCTGTAGATATTTTCATTCGTGTAGATGTGAAATAGCTAGATTACTACACGTGCGGACCAAAGTTTCACCTCTAGCAGCCAGGAAGCCACCACCCTGGAACTCTGATAAAGCCTGAATAAGAAGCCACATCCGTCCTTGCTCCTGAAGCCTGCCACTCTCGATGGTTGTGCTGCTTCATTGCTCCTGTTGCCTCCATGTTACTCCAAGTTACCCCATTACTCTTGGCCATCGCGCTGCTCCACTGCCCCTGCTGGCTATGTGCTACTCTGCTCATCTAGTGATCAAAAAGTTATAGTTCGGTCCCGGTTGGCTGCACTTTATCAATGGGAATGGTAACGCTGTCTCCCTCGCAACGTAACTCAATAAGAAGACACTGATTCGCGGGAGATGCTGCATAGATGTCAATCAATAAACGCACGTCACCCTCATCTTCCTCTGACGTCACTCTTTTGTATCTCTTTGCCTGTTTTTCCACATGCGTGTTTTTAGCCTCGGATTCTTTTTTTCCGGTTTTAGTTATTTATTTGTAATTGTGACTTTTGGGGGGTGGCCAACGTTTGTGTGAAGAGATAGAGGGCAGGGGATGAGAGGAACAGCAGGTTGGAGAAATGGATGGAATTGAAAGGAGATAAGTTGCCGGGAATGATTATATAGAGAACAGCTGTCGGAAATATTTGATCCTACACTGACGTTAGAAAGCTTAGAGAGGAAAACATAACTAATCAAAAGAGCTAATTAACCCATTTAGTACTGGGAAGCATTTTTACCTTTAGTTTTTGGGTACGATATTGACATTAAGAAAGCTGCGTAGAGGTCAGAAGATTAATGTCCAGAGTCTTCATTATTCTAATTCCCACATAAGTTTCTGACGTTGTACAAAATCACCAAATAGTAAGAAGAATAGATATGGAAATGGGTCATAGGAGTGAAGGGGTTAATTAATAAGGTCCTGCACGTGCCACTCACATCTATGGGGTGAAGAAGCAACACAATTCACGCTTCAACTAGTGAGCAGCGTTGATTTAGTCTTGAGAATCTGTAGGAGAAAGAAGCAATGCAATCAACGCTTGGAGTGGTGGTGGACTGCCTTCAGGACTGCACCACCCTGTTCTCGCACCGCTTCATTACTCCGAGAGACACACCCACACCTCAACACTCCGCCTCGCCGCATCCCGAGGCTCGCCTGACAATTACTCCAGCGTCGCCTTCCTCATTGTCGCCAGGAAATTACTTTACGACAAATTTACTAGCGTGTCTCTGCCTCGTTCTCCCGCGCAACGAATGAGGCAACTTTAGCTTTTATTACATCTCTCAACCTGCTAACCTTTTCACTACCGGACAAATTTTCCACGTAAACACCTGTGAATTTTAAGAGAGGCAAATTTTTGTTTTGTATGCGTCTCAGATAGTTTTTGTAGTCTTGAAAAGTTAAAGATTCATTTCCTGTCTCGTTTTCTGTGTTCATGCAAAGGACTTTTTTTTTTTTTTTTTTCTTTTTTCACTGTGCTTTGAGTGTCAGTAAAAGACGATCGTAGCGTTAAAAAGATGAAAGAGGTTGGCTGAGAGCTATAAAACTTTTAAAAATGCCCACCTAATTGCTCATGACCCAAAAGTTAATAGAAAATACGTTCCATTTAAGTTGTCGGGGGTGTCTTGATGCTCATCTTTTTGAGCAGTTTCAAGGCACAGGGACGTAGAATAAAGAAAACCAAAATAGTCAAGACATTCCAGAGTTTACATGCCTATGTCGTCTAAATATGTTGCTCTCTAATATAAAATTTGAAAGTCACTAGAAGAATAAGTTGCTGTTGAAATAATGTCAACGTGTTGCATTTTTGTTTAGTGGAATGTCAATAAAGAGATTCTTTGCTTGTATATCTCTCCTTTTGTTTTGGTATTTGATATTTATTTTCATGTCAGTGCTAGGATTACTTAGGAAAAATTAGCTGCCGTGTGCTTTCCATTTACATTTATTTAAGTTATTCTTGCTGTCTGGATTTGCATTTGCATTTGAATATTTTTGTTTTATTTCATGCAATTTCTAAACTGACAGAATCCTGTAGTAATGGTTAGCTGCAGAGAGAGAGAGAGGGGGAGTGTTCTTCATTGACGTATATCAGGAAGTCTTTTGCACAGATTTTAATGCTTTTGAAAATGTTTGTACGTAAATTGTATTTCTATTTGGATATCTCGTTTTATTTCGTACGATACTTGGGTCACTGGAAGAATGTTCTACTGATGATGAGGTGGAGTGTCTGTGTGTGTATGTGTGTGTGTGTGTGTGTGTGTGTGTGTGTGTGTGTGTGTGTGTGTGTGTGTGTGTGTGTTCTTCACTTGAATATTTTAGGACAACTTTTGCATATTGTATTTGCATTTTCATTTGGATATTTTCTTCCATATCACAAAATTTTAAGTCACAGATGATGATATGTTGGGAGTGTGTGCTTTCATTAGAGTTTATTAAGGTGAGTGGCTGTGCATATGTTTGGATTTTCATTTAGATATCTTATTTAATTTCATGCAACTTCCAAGTCACTGGATAATGGTTTAACGTTGATAAAATTCCAGTGAAAGTGCTGTGTTCATTGCTGTTCATTAGTGTGTCTTGCTTGGGAAGTTTTGGTGACTACATAAACAAACATTCATATATTTTTAACTCTTTTATCTTGCTTTGTATCACGAGTCTTATGTTGCGAATGCAGAGAGTGTGGTGCATTCATTGGTGTTCATTAGTTTATCTCTTGCTTATAAAGTTTTATTGTAGCATATGTATTTTTTCTCTCATCTGGTTATCTTGCTTTATATCACGAGTCTTGTGTCACCAATGATGAAGTGCAGAGAGCGTGGTGTGTTTTTCACTGACCTTTGCCGAGGCGTCTCTCCTTTAGCGGCTTCTTAGTTAATACTTAAATGTCGTTGGTGATGAGATCCCTCCCACCTGTGACTCTTCTCTCCTCGCCCCGCTGCCTCCTCATTTCGCTGCAATTTGTCGTGCGCAGATGTGATTCAGGTATGCCCCGCCACCCGCCATCCGCCCACCGCGTCATTCTTGCTTCTCTCTTATATAATTCTTCACTTCTTCCACCCTCATCCCTTCATCTCTGTCTACGCGGTACACTGACATACTCCCTCACTCATACACTCACTCAATCATCCACTTAACTCACTCACTCCATCACACGCTGTTGTCATAATTGCAGTCTTGTCGTCCGCATCTCCCGCCTCTGATCTTGTTATTTTTCATTCCGGTGCCGAAGAGAGAGAGAGAGAGAGAGAGAGAGAGAGAGAGAGAGAGAGAGAGAGAGAGAGAGAGAGAGAGAGAGAGAGAGAAAGAGAGAGAGAGAACATATCATGCAAGTTCCCGTGCTCTGCTTCCTATGTATTATTCCGCCTAGAAATGTCATTACAAAGACAAAGTTTTCACTCTTTGATCCCCGAACTGTGATGAAGTGGCGAGGCTTTCAGGCATTTATCTTGTGTGTGTAATATATATATGTATGTATGTGTGTAGCCTATCTATTATTTTCCCTGTGTTATGTGTTGTCGATCGCACGCTGTAATGATATTTTCATCTGTCCTCTTTTATCTTGTTAACTTGAAAGGTGGATCAGTAGAGGAAATGATTAAAGGAAATTTATAGATTCTCTCTCTCTCTCTCTCTCTCTCTCTCTCTCTCTCTCTCTCTCTCTCTCTCTCTCTCTCTCTCTCTCTCTCTCTCTCTCTCTCTCTCTCTCTCTCTCTCAAACCAACAAGTTATCACAAAAAACAAGACAGTTCACTCGCTTTGCTCACTCCCTCCCCAGCTCACTCACTCACTCACTCGGTTACTCGCTCACTGGCTCCCTCACACACACACACACACATACACACATCGCTGCAATGCCCGCCAACATTTCATATCTTTCTGAATCATTCCTGTCTCATATTGCGTCCCATTCACCCATGTCTGCATCGTAAACACTGCCAATCTGTCTGGAACTCCGATATTACCAACAAACTCCACTCTGTCAAACCTTCAAATTTATCCCCTCACATTACTTCGATGGGTAACAGGTTCAGCTCGTTGTCGCGTACGATACACCCGCATATTTCAAGGTTATTTAATGTTCCAAGACCCTCCTCTTCCTCTTCCACTTTCTCTTTCTCTCTCTCCTTCCTTCCTTCCTTTCTTTCTTCTTTCCTCTCCCCCTCTCTCTCTCTCTGTGTTTCTCTCTCCTGGCCCTGTCCTACCCGCCTACCCGCCTACCCGCCTGCCCACCTGCCCGCCTGCCTGCCTGCCCGCCACCGCATTGTCATTGTCCACTGGTAATAAGTTAGCTGTTTCTTGATTGCCTCTAGACATTATCACGCCGTATTTCAGCAGGCTTTCCCTTCCCCTCGCCTTCTAAGTCTTACGACACCGCCCCCTCTCTCCCTCTCTCTCTCTCTCTCTGTCTCCCTCTTTCCACCCCTCCCCCCTCCCCTTCATCTCTCTCTCTCTCTCTCCCCCTCGCTCTCCCTTTTGATTTTCAGGATAGCTCTTAATTTCAACTCTTTATTCCTGCATATCAAGTGTTAGTTCCTTTCGTCTTGTGTTCCATGATCGGGATACTGTGTGTGTGTGTGTGTGTGTGTGTGTGTGTGTGCGTGTGTGTGTGTGTGTGTGTGTGTGTGTGTGTGTGTGTGTGTGTGTGTGTGTGTGTGTGTGTGTGTGTGTGTGTGTGTATGTGTGTGTGTGTGTGTGTGTGTGTGTGTGTGTGTGTGTGTGTGTTCTTAGAGTCTTTTGTTTGTCATGTGTTCTGTTGTATTGATGGATGTTTTTTGGTAGTAATGGTAATTCTCTCTCTCTCTCTCTCTCTCTCTCTCTCTCTCTCTCTCTCTCTCTCTCTCTCTCTCTCTCTCTCTCTCTCTCTCTCTCTCTCTCTCTCTCTCTCTCTCTCTCTCTCTCTCTCTCTCTCTCTCTCTCTCTCTCTCGTCTCTCTCTCTCTCTCTCTCTCTCTCTCTCTCTCTCTCTCTCTCTCTCTCTCTCTCTCTCTCTCTCTCTCTCTCTCTCTCTCTCGTTCATTCGTTCACTTTTTATTTATTCGTTTATTTATTTACTTTAAGTCAAGCACGTTCTGTTCCCCACTCACACCTTCTCTCTCTCTCTCTCTCTCTCTCTCTCTCTCTCTCTCTCTCTCTCTCTCTCTCTCTCTCTCTCTCTCTCTCTCTCTCTCTCCCTCTCTCCCCTCTCTCCCCTCTCTCCCCTCCCTCCATCCATCCCTCCCTCTGAGTAAACACGAATGTTTTCAATGTGTGGTACATTTTATACGGTGGCTTTTATGTATGCTTTTATATCCCTAGTATAGATTTATCCTTCTATTTATATCTTGGGGGAAATGTCAATGATTTTTTTTTTTTTTTTTCTTTTTTTTTTCTTTTTTTGGTTCCTCTCTGTTCTCATCGGCTTTAATGTTTACCAAATTCCATATCGGGTAGTTTATGCATGTGCGGTTGGTTATGGTATGGGAGATTTATTATGGTGGGGGGCCCTTTATGCTTTGCTGAAATGTTATATATATGGGGCTTTCTGTTGATGAGTTTTGGATTTTTATGTATTTCTAGATTCCTGGTTCATGATTTATTCGTGTGTCGCTCCTCTTCCTCTTCTTCTTTTTCTTCCACCTCCTCCTCCTCCTCCTCCTCCTCCTGCTCCTGCTTCTCCTCCTCCTCTTCTTCCTTCCCCTTTCTGCTACTGCGTGCTCCTCTCTTCTTTCCCTTTTTCCCCTTCCTCTTTCATCCTTCCTTCCTACTTCCTCCCTCCCTGATGTGTTTCTCTCTCTCTCTCTCTCTCTCTCTCTCTCTCTCTCTCTCTCTCTCTCTCTCTCTCTCTCTCTC
>CM035205.1:15912671-15923175 GCA_020233015.1 Callinectes sapidus | reverse complement strand
GTGTGTGTGTGTGTGTGTGTGTGTGTGTGTGTGTTTCGGAAACTGTTTTAGATATCAGAATGTTGCATCATTTAGCGGACATGCAACAAACTATTCTCTCTCTCTCTCTCTCTCTCTCTCTTTCTCTCTCTCTCTCTCTCTCTCTCTCTCTCTCTCTCTCTCTCTCTCTCTCTCTCTCTCTCTCTCTCTCTCTCTCTCTCTCTCTCTCTCTGCGCTCCCCTGTGTGCGTGAGGATGTAAATTTGGAGCAAAAATAGATCACTAACGCTGCTTCACTGCGAAAATAGAAAATGCAACGAAAAAAAGAAGAAGAATGCAATAGAAAAATAATAACTTAACAAAAAAAAGAAAGAAGGATAAAAATAAAACAAAACAAAAAAAGAAAATCCATTTACCTTTATATGAAACAAGAATAGAAAAAAAAAAAGAGAGAGAAACATATGAGAAATTTACGTGAGATTCTTCGTATTTGTGTGTTCCGACAAAATAAAAATAAAAAATAAAAAGAATGGAATCTTTTATATCCGTCTCATCGATACCAAAAACATTTATGAATTTTAATATAGTTGAGAAAAAGCCGGATTTCCGCTCCCCCACTCTCAGCCTCTTTCTTTGCCGTTGAAGAGGATGATTCGCCCTTCCTCGTGCAGTGAGAAGTCCCGCTGCGTGTCAGACGGAAGGGGTAAAAATAGAAGTGGTGGTGGTGGCGGCGGTAGTAGTAGCAATAGTAGTAGTAGTAGTAGTAGTAGTAGTAGTAGTAGTAGTAGTAGTTGTAGTAGTAGTAGAAGTAGTAGTAGAGATTGTGATATTGAGAGTAGTAAGTCCGTAGTAGTAGTAGTAGTAGTAGTAGTAGTAGTAGTAGTAGTTGTAGTTGTAGTAGTAGTAGTAGTAGTAGTAGAAGAAGAAGCAGTAGTGGTAGTAGTAGTAGTAGTAGTAGTAGTAGAGATAGTGATATTGAGAGTAGTAAATCTTTCATAGTAGTAGTAGTAGTAATAGCAGTAGTTGTAGTAGTAGTAGTAGTAGTAGTAGTAGTAGTAGTAGTAGTAGTAGTAAATATAGTGAGAGTAGTAAATCTTTCGTAATAATAATATTAGTAGTAGTAGAGATGGTAATAAATCTTTCGTAATAAAATAAGTGTTACCATCGTCATTATCAGTACCACACCTGAGAGCTTAAGAAAGTACTAGGTAGGGCAAGCTGCAAGGTGTCATCAGTCTTACAACCATAAAACAAAGGTATAATAAATATCTACCTATCATCCCAATCCATTCACTTGTTAAGGCGTATATTCAAAACCCAGCATTGAGTCTAAATTAATTTCTTGGATATTGGTTCTATTTCGTTCGTCTTTCACGTTATATTAGAACAATTTTTCTTTTCTTTTTTTTCTTTTGTAACCATAACTTTTTCGAGCTTTACCCCTTATTATTTTGTGATTCTGTGCAGCTTTAGAAATTTATGTAAGGATTAAAGTAATACAGACTCTGGCCATTAATCTTCTGACCTCTATAGACCCTTCCTAATTTCAATAAAATCGTCTATTCATAACCAAAAACTCGTGGTAAAAATGTGTCCCAGCCCTGAAGAGGTTAAAGTTTAAAATATTATTACAGCTCAAGGAAATTTAGGATATCAGTGTTTCCTTGACCTTTATTATCGCTTTTTTTTTTCTTTTTTTTTCTTTTTCCTCGGGATTTCCTTAATTTACTTCCCCTCCTCCGCGACACGTCCTGTTTCCTCATTCTGTTGCCTTCCGTCGCCAGCCACCACTCGTCCTGTCTTGCTCTCCTCCTCCCGCCGGTCCAACTTTTTATCTCTTTTCCTCTCTGATGCTCGCCTGCTCTGTCTTCGCTTTTCTGGTTTCCTTGTTTTCTTGTATTTGTTTTTCTTTTTGTTTTTTTCTTCTCGCCAAAGTCTATTTTCCTTGTGGGTTATTTTTATCTTTTTTGTTTGGTTACTCTCTCTCTCTCTCTCTCTCTCTCTCTCTCTCTCTCTCTCTCTCTCTCTCTCTCTCTCTCTCTCTCTCTCTCTCTCTCTCTCTGTCTCTCATTCATCTCATTCATCTATCAGTCTATCTATCTATATATCCGGCTTTTAATCTATCTATCTACCTACCAATTCACTGCGTACACATCTACCTAATCCTTCATCTACTTGCCTATCCCTCTATACATCCCTCTTCCTTGCATAATAGTTACCAAAGTTCCCACCAGATGGCGGACCCTCAGAGCACCCTGCAGCACTTTCCACTTTGTCCTTCCTGTAGTACTCTTTCAAGCCGCAGCCTGACCCTTACGCCATTGGTCTCAAAATGGAGGTATTGCGCCCCTAAAGCTGTGATCCAGATGGCAATTTGGACTTTTGACTCGTTTTGCTTTGATGTGTGGTGTGTGTCTTTCTTGGTCTGCTCTGGTGGCTGGCTGGTGGTGATGTATTTTGTTTTATTGTTTTTTGTTGTTGTTTGATTTTTTTTTTTCTGGGGTTTAGCATTTATTCCGTTTTCTTTTTTTCTCTTTTTTTTTTTTTTTTTTTTGTTCTCTCGTCCATTTATGTACCTATTAATTTTTTGTTTTGTCTTTTTCCTTTTTCTTTTTTTGAGTTCTTTTATTATCTCTCTCTCTCTCTCTCTCTCTCTCTCTCTCTCTCTCTCTCTCTATATATATATATATATATATATATATATATATATATATATATATATATATATATATATATATATATATATATATATATATATATTTCTTCATTCTTCCTTTATTTACGTTTGTGATGGATTACTTTCATTTCCTTTCTGTTTTCTTTCTTCACTGTTTCATTTTTGTTTCCTTTGTTTTTCGTTCATTATTTTTTCTTATTTTGTTTCCCTTTTTTTTATTTGTTTGTGGGCGTAAACTTTTTATTTTCTTTCAGCCGTTTTCTTTCTTTTAGATCAACTGTGTTCATATTCTTTTTTTTTTCTTTTTACCATTGGATTTTCTTCTTTGTCTCTTAGATTTTCATTTTCAATTCGTGTGTGGTCATATTTTTTCCTTCATTCTTGCCAGACTTATTTTTCTTATCATCTGTTGTGGTAATATTTCCTTCTTTCCATTCCCTTTCCTTCTTCCCGAGCGTCTGTAGTCATGATTCTTCCAATTTTCCCGTCTTCTCATTTTCTTCTCCCCATCTTTTATTTTCTCATACGTGGTCATGTTTCCTCCTTTTTTTCTTCCTTTCCTTCCCTCATTTTTTTTCATATTCTATCTGTCCGCGGTTTCTTCTCTTTTTATTTAGTTTTTTTTTCTCCGTCTCTCTCTCTTTCTTAATGCCTGTGGTGGTAATATATTCTGTATTTCCTGATTTTTTTTTACTTAATGATCGTGCGTAGTAATAACATTTGCTACGCTCATATTACCTTTTTTATTTCGCTTTTTATTCACTTGCCTTCCCCTTTATTAACTCTTCATTTTCCCATTCAAGATGTTATAGTGTTTCCGTTCTTTCTCGTTCAATCGCTCATTTATTTCCTTGTTTTATATTTTTCCTCTTTATCTCCTTTATCTCTTCACTCTCTTTTCTCTTTATTAAATATTTTATTGATGCATAACAGGGTTGTATTGTTTTCTTTTCCTACCCACTCACTCGTTCATTTTCTCATTTTTCCTACATCTCCTACCCTCTTTTCTTCTCTTACCGTCCCTTAATAAATCTTTCATTTACTCCCATCTGGCGGTTATAATGTTTCCTTTCCTTCCTCATCCATCCATTCATTCATTCTTCCTCTCATTTTCCCTCCATTTCCCACGCTTTCATTTCTTATTTTCTTCACTCTTCCTCCCTTTTTTTTATCAATCTTTCATCCACTCCATCAGGCGGTTATAATGTTCCCTCTTCCTCCCCATCTATTCATTCATTCATTCCTCTCCTTTTCCCTCCATCTCCTACTCTTTCATTTCCCCGTCGTCCGTGTCGCTGTTCCTCTCCATCTCTGTCTCTTTTATCGTTTACCGCGCGCCCCGTCGGGTTGTATTTTAGCGGTAATGGCCCAACCCTGTACCAGCGCGGCCCGTGTTCCCCGCCCGAGCCTCGCTGCTGCACTGGATTAAAGTCACACTCATATAGTCAAGGTGAATGGGTCATGTGCGCTTGACTGTCAGCCACTCTGCGACATGCAAAAAACACGGCCGGTGCTAGCGTGGCATAGCGGGTCGTTGTAGCTTACTCTGCCTTACTCGTATGACAGTGAATAGAGGATATGTTCCCTCTCTCCCTCTCTCCCTCTCTCTTCCTCTCTCTCTCCCCCTCTCTGTCTCTCTCTTGCTCACTCTCTCTCTCATTAGGGCCACTGTCGCCCGGAGGAACACTGCCCAGCGAGCGCTAATAGGCGAGTGTCTTGTGCCCAACTCGAGTGAGGCGCAGAGGGACTGAGGGACCAAAGCTGAGCTCTTGAAGGACCTGAGAGTTTAGAGACTGCAGGACTGGAGGACGTTAATGCTGAGCGGCCGAAGGATTGTAAGGTTAAGGCAGTGAGCGAGTGAAGGATAGAGACGGAAGAGTGAAGGATTTTAACGTTAAGACAGTGAAGGAGTGAAGGACTTCGAAGCTGAAGGAGTAATGGATTATGAGGATAAGATAGAGAAGTTAATAATAATTGAAGAAAAGAGAGAAGGATTTTAATGTTGAGACAGAGTGAGGGATGTAAAGGCTGAAGGAGTGAGGAATTGTAAGGTTATGACAGCAAAGCAATAATGATAAAGATTGAAGAGATCAAAAGAGAAGGAATGAAGGCCCCTCTTTGATATTCAGGCTGTGGAAGGAATGAGGGAAAAACCAAAGGAATGGTCCACTGGAGAAGCAAAAGCGTTGAAAGAATCAGACATGAAGGAATGATAGCTTAGATAATGAAGATCTGCACAATTGACACAGTAAAGAAGTCGAGGAAGGTTAAAAGATCAAAGAGTCAAGAACGATAACTGAATCACTAAGGCTGGGAAGGAAGTGCAGGGTGAAGAAACTCGAAAGTCGTGGAGAGACAGGACGAACGGATGAAGTAATAGACTCAACAAGGAAAATTTGAATATCTGGAAGAGTCAAAGGTCGTCCACTGTCAGTGTATCATCGGATTAACATTCTACTGTCAGAACAAGGTTGTGATGTCTTCTTTTTTTGTGTGTTGGAGATATTGTAAAGCCTCCATCTTTAAATAAACTTCGGTATATCAGTCCGGGTATTTTGGTTTTCAAGTTCGTAGTGATTTCATTATTCACATTTCTATATTTACTGATTCCTTACCATTTTTAGGATTTAACTCTGATTCTTCCCCTCCTGCTTAGACTTGAGATTTTAAGAACTTTTTAGGATCAATCATACTTTGAATACGTATAGTTTTCATCCAGTATGTGGTGTTTTATTCATTCATAATATATTGGTGTATTGAAGTCCACGAATATCTAACGCCATTTGTACATTGATTATTGATTTCCTTTACAAATGTTACAAATGGAAGCACCCTTTCATCTATCAAATTACCGTCCGTCCATCTGCCTGTCTGCCCGTCAATCTGTCTCCCTGTCTGTCTATATCAAGCTGTCCGCCCGCATCCCCAGACTCAATGTGACAACACGAACATGTATTGATCTTATGCAACTTTCTCTCCATTGCCCCCTCGTGCGTCGGCCGGCCGTAGTGGCAGCGTTGACTGACTGAGACCCATGCACCACTGGCTCTGAAAGGGCTGTACTAGGAGGAGTGGTGGTAACGCCAACAGTACCAACAATAGCAGTAACAAATCAACAGCAAAACAACAACAAAACAATAAGAGTAGTGGTAGTAATGATAGTAGTTACAGCAACAGCAGCAATTCGGCGAATATAATCATAATAAGTAGTAATAAGGACAACAGTAAGAGGAGGAGGGGGAGGGGGAGGGGGAGGGGGATGGGGAGGAAGAAGAAGAGGAGGAGGAGGAGGAGGAGGAGGAGGAGGAGGAGGAGGAGGAGGAGGAGAAGGAGGAGGAATAATACCAACAGCAGTCCAGCAAATATGATAGTGATAATAATAGCATTAATGTTAACAACAACAAAAACAACAATACAACACCACTCTTGGCCCAAGCCTTTCAACACCACAGCCTCCAATTACGCAACACAATGACTACCGCAGCATTCAAAGCGCCGACACACACACACACACACACACACACACACACACACACACACACACACACACACAGACACACACACACACACACACACACACACACACACACACACACACACACACACACACACGGTGGCGGCGGCAACATTCCCAAAGCAACAGCGTGTACAATTAATGCCGCTTTTTAACTCATTAATCTGCTCGGCATTACTCATTAATTAACGAGGCAGCACGTTCGTCTGATTGGTGGACGACAGCAGGCAACCATGGGGAAACGGGGTGCGGGGGGGGCGGGGTAGAGGGGTGGGGGGAGAGAGAATTCAAACTCTTATCCTCCCCTCCTCCACCTCCCAGCCTCTCTGCACCTCCCGCCCTTTCGTCTGCTCCTTCACCTTTTCACCGCTGGGTAATACTTTCTCATAATCATAACTTGCACTTTTCACCATGAAGTTTCTTTAATATGTTGTGCGTCTTGGAATAAAGTGAAGTATCAAGGTTTCTCTCTCTCTCTCTCTCTCTCTCTCTCTCTCTCTCTCTCTCTCTCTCTCTCTCTCTCTCTCTCTCTCTCTCTCTCTCTCTCTCTCTCCTGTATTTTCTCATCTACAGCTTCAATTTAGACACTTTTGCCTCTACATTAAAAGTCGGTCGCTCTGTAGTTTAGAAAATTTCGATATAATCTATTTAATTTTTCTTGCTGTATCTAATACTTTTTTTTCATAATCATCTACAACTTTCGCGACTTTTATAAAACTTCATTTGCTTCACTATGTAATTTTGTAGGTTAGGAAAGGCAATATTAACCCTCTTTCCCATACAAATCGTTTCCATTCACAGTGTTCAGAATGTTAATGGACCATGACTATACCAGTTAAAAAGTTAGAGTTGATGAATAGCAGTGATGTATTAATATTGAGGGAATAACGCGTCGCATGGTCTCGGGAGGAACGAACTAAACATACACAACATACTTAACTGAGGACAGGTGGAGCCGCCCTTAACCCCTTTAGCACTAGGATGTATTTTCGTATTTATTCTGCTTATTATTCATCAATTTTATACAGCTTTAGAAACTCATGTGAGGATTAGAATAGTACAGACTCTGACCATTACTCTTCTGACCTCCATAAACCCTTCCTAATGTCAATAAAATAATCTAGTCATATCCAAAATTCATGGTACAAATGTGTCCCAGTACTGAAGGGCTTAGCAGGTATTAGTTAGGTTACCTGCGTGTAATGTTCATCTTTGTCATCTGCATTGCCAGTCACTTTGCGTTCCTATTGGCCATTTCTCCTGTGTCCCGCTCTCCTTCACATAGTTTATTAGTAGCAGTGTGTTTGTAGGTTCAGTAGACACTTCCCTTATGGATCATTTTGTGTTCTTTGTATTTCTTGTAAACGGTGATGGAAGAGCAATAAAAGAAAGAGATTATTAAAAGAAGACATTGCTGTAGTTTGGCGTTCTAATGTATATCGACTATTTAAAGATCTTTCATACAGAAGAAACTGGTGTAATAAGATCATGAGAAAAGATTACTGTATTGAGTATCACCTTTGCTTTCTAAATATTTATTTTAGACGGAGCTACTATGTAAATCAAATGACTACTGGAAAAAAAAAAAAAAACTGTATTGTACATCCCCTTTCCTTTCTTGAAATTCATCTTCAGACACTATCTAATATGATCAAAAAAAAAAAGCTACTGAATATCTTTGCTGTTAAAACATCAATCACCAGACGTATATACTTTTTTTTTTCCATTTAAATGCAATATCATCTCTTGCAGCAGCTGTGTAGCGGTGGTTCTCCTCATAGGGATATTTTTGATACGTGACACTCCTCGAAGTATTACATCTCTTATATGAGTAAGAAATTGTTCAGTATTTTGTCGTAATAAAGTTTTCGGACTGATTGTTTATTCACGGTAACGCGAACAGACTTCCACTTCAATTCACATCAATGAGGCTAATTCTACATTAAATGAGACTGAGTTAATTGGGTACGTCTCAGATTCAAAAAGATCTGTGGGGTGTAAAAAAGGAAAAAAGAAAAAGTTTGAGAACCATTAATAAAGAACTTACGTTAACGCTTTTTTCTTCTCTCTCTCTCTCTCTCTCTCTCTCTCTCTCTCTCTCTCTCTCTCTCTCTCTCTCTCTCTCTCTCTCTCTCTCTCTCTCTCTCTCTCTCTCTCTCTCTCTCTCTCTCTCTCTCTCTCTCTCCATTACCTGAGTAAGATCGTTATGGCTTAATGATTATTATCCTGATTGTCATTTTTATGTAAGATGGGATGGCTGGCCAAGGGTAACATAAAGCAACAAAAAAGACCCACTTAGTTGCTCTTCATCCAAATGTTCGAAGGCGCTGCGGTCTCTTTATTCGCATTGCATCACCTCCCACTGTCTTCATGGAACTTTTACACAATGTGCATTGGTGCAATCAGCTCAGTGGATGGATGGGACGTCATCACTTTGCCTGACGAGAAATTCAAGCGTTATCTGCTAAGCTCGAGGATCACACATAAATTCCAGGAACCAAACAACTATAATTCTCACAGCCTCGCCAGGCAGCCTTCCTTCCCTCCTGCCTCCCTCGCCCTTCCCCGTCTCCACCAGCTGCCGTGATTGCGGCGCGTCGCGACCCTCGTGGCATCGAGCCGAGCACTGCTGCAGATCCTCCGTGACCTACACCCCGAGGGCATGAGTGTCTGGACAGCTGGATAAAAGCGACAGGTTTTGCAAGCTGCATGACACAAGAATTTTATGACTATTACTATCATTTTGAGTTTCCTCCTTCGTTGTCTTAAAGAAACGAAGCAAGGCAACTAAGGGAATTTTACCCTCGCCCACTGGCCTGAGGACGCTGCTCCACCTCATCCGTTGAGGGGCGCCCATAATATGTCCTGCATCCCATAAAACCTTTGCCTTAGCGTGGCATTACAGCTGCGTCACTCCCCTCTATTGCCTCATGATGCTAAGCAGGAAATTAAATCTCATGACACATATGCATACAATGTCAGGATTTCTGGTGAAGTTTTCTCCTCCTCCTCCTCCTCCTCCTCCTCCTCCTCCAAGTAACGCAGCGTGTCCTAGGGACCTGGGCACACTACGACCATTTCTTCCGCCGGCAGCAAGGCTTTCTTGAAGGGCGTCCTGGTGATGACATTTTTCCTTAAGAACATTTTGGTGGAGCTCAGAGAGGGGCCTCAACACACCTGTCACCTGTCACCTGTCCGTCACAAATCACAAGCTATCACTGACGCGAAAACATCGAGAACTGAGTCGAAAACCTTCATGTAGAGACATTTATTATTACCATTAGCACCCTGGACCTGTGTGTGACCTGGCGGACATCCACGGACACCTCACCAGCATTCCGTTCACTCCTACCATTCCTCTCCTTTCACCCCCTCTCACTTGATATCCTCCCTCTCTCTTCCTCCCTCCCTCCCTCCCTCCCTCCCTCCCTCCCTCCCTGCCTGCCTGCCTCATCTCCCTCCGCGTGCTGTCCTATTACAGATCACCTTGATGTGCCGCGCTCCAGAATGGAATTTCCGCCATAGTGTCCCTGGAGTCTTGATATTGCAGAGGGCCGGTGCCGCGCCCATACCTCGGTGTCACCTCCACGACGCCGCGCACGCCCGCCTCACTTCCTCAAAGACGTTTACCTCTTTGTTATTCATGGATTTTAGCGGCCTTTGTTGCATGGTGGATTATTGCTCCTACTCAACACGATACATTGCGACGTGAGTGAAGTTGGTGGTGGTAGTGGTGGTGGTGGTGGTGGTAATAGTAAGGCCAGTAATAGAAGTGATAGTATTCATTGTTGTTACTGTTGTTGTTACTGTTCATTCAGGCAGAACAGCAGAAGCAATATCACCCGAAGCACTACCAACAGAGGCAGCAACAGAGGCAGCAGCGGCAGTAAAATAAGAAAAAGCAGGAGCAAATCTTGTTAGTCTTCTGTCAAGCAACAAAGACGGAGGAAATTGCTTTTGCATTTTTCTTTGACCTTCACACCTGCCAGTCCGTGTGTCTGCCTTTCAGTAAGCAATGGACGGAATTTCAAAACTAGGAGGGCAGAAAAGAATTAAGGCAGTGCCAATCCTTTTCCCTCCCACACCACCATATTTTCTCCCATCCCCATTTCCATCCATAACTCCATACTTCACGCCCTGTTCCATCCGTCCCTCCTTCCCCAAAAACTTACACTGCATTCATCCCTTCCTTCATACCACTTCTGTCTCATCTCCTTCCCGTTTTCATTACACTCCTCATATATATTTTTTATTGTACTCCTTCCGTTTCATATCCTTTCTTTATATTTACCTTCTCTCTCTCTCTCTCTCTCTCTCTCTCTCTCTCTCTCTCTC
>CM035205.1:15860905-15890939 GCA_020233015.1 Callinectes sapidus | reverse complement strand
AGAGAGAGAGAGAGAGAGAGAGAGAGAGAGAGAGAGAGAGAGAGAGACGAACAGAATAAGTGGTCAAGAATGGATGAAACAGAAATCCTTTGCTAAATTGGCAATGTAAAATAAAGAATAGAAAGAAAAGACTGACAAATCCTCTCAAGTGAAGAAGAAAAGTGACGTTGTTGCTCACAGCTTTGTGGAAAATATGAGCAGGGTCTGAGTGGCAAGCAGGGTAGGCATCAGCACCGCGTTAATTCTCTCTCTCTCTCTCTCTCTCTCTCTCTCTCTCTCTCTCTCTCTCTCTCTCTCTCTCTCTCTCTCTCTCTCTCTCTCTCTCTCTCAGTAAAGTGATGCTGTGTTGTTACTCCTTATGCTTTTCTGGCTTTTATGTTCTTACTTTTTCTCCTCCCTCTCCTTCTCGTCCTCGTTCTTATCCTCTCCTTCCTCCTCCCTCATCATAATCCTCATCATCTTCATATTTATCTATGTCAAGCTTCATCTTTATCATTTTTCTCTTCGTCGTTAACCTTGTCTTTTATTCCTGTCTCTGGCCATACCATCCTCTTTTGTCGCCATTGTTTACCTCGTCCCTTCTCAAACCAACTCTGCTCTCCGGCATCACACGTACCCATCTCGTCCCGCAGGTAGTGCTGGTCCAGCCTCCGGGGAGACCATGGTACACTCCCCCACCGACCCTAAGCCAGGCACCACAACACACCGCCAAAGCCAGCCTGATAACCCGCCGTCTCGCCAGGAACACACCCGTAGCAAACCCAGCTCGGTAAGGCACCAGTTCCTTTCATCCACAGTTTATTGGCTCGTATTCAGAAAGGCTTTGCTCTCTCACCACGACTATTCCCCATGGCCACAGAAATTATTAGCCTGGTTCTCAGGAATGTTTGTCTTTCTGATTATGTAAGAATTTTGTTAATCTTTAAAACCTTTGTCATTTCAACTATGGACTTTTGAAAGTAGAGGTGTGGCACAAAATGGTTTCAGAATATGTTCCTTTGTTTGCTTTGGTGGAGCAGCTCTCAGTATTTATCTATCTAGTTGTTTACCTACTTGTATTATACTCGTACAAAGCTTGAGTCATTCTCTCCATGCCTATGTTTATCTAGCCCCCCTCTTCAATTGATGCAAGTACACTTCTCACAGTTATCATCTTTTCGTGTAATTCATCCCAGAAATCCATAGCTCCGCAGGGAAGTTGCACCTTATTTCATTATTCAAGAGTCTTCTCCCTCTCTCTCTCTATTAACTCTTTCTTGTATATCCTCAATTATTCAACCTCTCTTTGATACGACTGTTACTGCCAGGGAAGACATGGAAAAAGAGGCTGAAAGGAGAGACTATTTTATGCCTCTGTGTTTTTTTATTTTTTATTTCATTTTATTTAATTTAAACGTAGGTAGACTTCACTCACATTATAGGCCAACTCAGCTCCCTTGTTGATATCTGAAGTGGATTGGTCTGAGCGCAGCTCGTAATCCGCTGTGGTGATATGTCGTGAATATCCCCTTCTAATTTGATTTGAGGTCTTCTCAGTTACTATCGTTGAAAATTTATATTAAAATGATAAGGTGTCGTATTTATTTCTATCAGTTATTCGCATTTAGATAGTGTGTCGGAGAGTTAAGTTCGTCTCTCAGTAAGGAAAGAACTGGTGTCACTGTTCTGCCTTCCAGTCTCTCCCGAGAAAATCGAGTGTCAGGTTATTTGTTACTATGAGTTAGGAAGTATGATGTGTTTAGGTTTGGAGGTGCATCAGGTGCATTTGAAAATCACAATTTTCGATGGAGCAGTTAGATATACTGACATTTGTAATTACGCCACTTCGTTTGTAAACTTAGGAATGGTAGCCAAGTGTGTGTGTGTGTGTGTGTGTGTGTGTGTGCGTGCGTACATGCGCGCGCTAAGACGTGACCCTGTCTGTCCCCAGGGAGGCGCGGCAGGCGGGGATGACAGCAACGTGGACACTGTGTTGGCAGCGCTTGTGGATTACTCCAAGGACCCCAAGTTGTGGCGCGTCGTGCACAGTGTTGTCGGTAAGTACGGCTCTCCGTGGTATGTGAGGCCCCAGCCAAGGTACAAACTTTACTTTCAATTTCCATGCGACTTTGTCCTTTATTATTTTGCAGTGCGTAGTGTGGGAGGCACTTGGTCGCCACGCCGCGTGATCCTCAAACACTCCCTGACACAATCCCGAATATTTACAGAACGTGTAGGTCGAGGGTGCCACGGCTTGCCCAACACTTTATGGGTGTGTGTGAATAGACGAATGTATACATGGCGAAAAGTGCGAGCGATGGAAAAGTGGGATTAAGTCGCTGAAAAGGCGATGTCGTGTAGGATTTAGTTCGCCTGCGAGATTGTGTCCTTGCCGGTTGGTGGTGTTTCCGCTTCACACTCATTTTCTCTCTCTCTCTCTCTCTCTCTCTCTCTCTCTCTCTCTCTCTCTCTCTCTCTCTCTCTCTCTCTCTAACCTCTCCATTGATGCTGCAACTGTGAGATTTTTAATCGTGTCTAGGCAGGAAAACTCGCTCTCGTGGAAGGAAGCGTACTGTTTTGTAGCAGTCAAGTACAATATGGTACTGACTTATGATATGTCCAATACCAGGGGGAAAAAATACATTAAACTAAAACACAGCACCCTTAGTTATTTCCATAATCGTGGTGTGGATATTTCAGTTCAATTAACATAACAAGGGAGACTATTTAAATCGTCATAGATAGTATCCATGAGTAAAGGAGAATTTGATGGGTAGTTTGAAGGCTTTCTCGGACTAAAGACTGAACCTTTTCTGTCATCAAGTAAAGCAAATGGTAGAAAATGAGAGGTAATGGCGGGGGATGGGGGGACTCAGAGGCAGGGGCTGAACGGCGCTCCGCATCACAAACTGAAGCGCTCGAATCGTTGAGAATCTTGTGGGAGTTAAACAAAAACTTACTACTGACATCACTTACTAAAAATCGTCCACAATACGGCGATGTGTTTCGTTAAATACATGAAGTTTGTAAATCATAATAAAACACAAACTCATCCACAGTACAATGATGCAAAAGTAATGAAGACAGCGAGTATGCAGCCATAACGCAAACGACCAGTTCAGGTATTAAAGGTTTATTGCCGCTTATGAGCTGCGGCTGCGGTTGGCGAATGGCAATGTAGCTCATTTTCAACATTTTTCACGAGCTTGTCTGCTGCAGCCTGTGAGTGTTGTTAAAGTTGTGTATTTCCAGTGGACCGCCCGTGAAGCCTTCGTGTATCTCCTACCTGCTTGTTGGTAACTTTTTACTGAGTTGTGAAGTACGGTTTTCTCTCTCTCTCTCTCTCTCTCTCTCTCTCTCTCTCTCTCTCTCTCTCTCTCTCTCTCTCTCTCTCTCTCTCTCTGTCTCGATTGGTAAATTATTATCTAATCTACTCGCACACCTCCCATCACTTTTCGCTCGCAAAGTTTACCAAAGTATCATGACGCTTCTGAAAACTTCTCATCATTCCAATCGCAGGAAGGACAGTCCTTGAGGTGCGGCTACCGCTTCATATTGTTCTTCTTCTTCTTCTTTTTCTTCTTCTTCTTCTTCTTCTTTTTAACATCTTGAGGAATAAAGTAATTGTGAAATGAAAATCTCACAGATCGTAGAGAATATGTACTTAAAATTGGGGAGCTCACCTTGATTATTGTTATTCTGTTAGAGTAAAGAACACATTCCCTTTAAGTAATTATGATTAAAGTCATTTTGGCAAAATCTCAGACTGTAATTGATGGAAATGGTCCACCTGAATTTAGTTTATTGTCTCGCTGCATGTTTAGCCGCTTTGTATCGTCACACTCTCTTTACTCATCGTCATCATCATCAGCAGGTTACCAACAGTTACAGAGGCACAGAGACTCTTAAGACTTACTGTGGGTGCTTGGAAAAGTGTCATCATGTGCTTCATCCTGAAATCCTCACCAGCACCTCCTATAATCACCCTGTGCAGAGAGGCTATCATCATCAAAAACAGCGACCCCTATATAGAAGCAGGATAATCATGTTGAAAAATATTAGTGTTTGGATTGCCACTCGCTTCCACCAACTAACCAACATCTGTAGGACGTGTGAGTGGTGCTGAAGACTGGGGTGTGTGATGGGAGATGGGAGGAACCTTTTTTATTTCATTTTTTCAGTGTGTGGTTGGTGAAGTTGTGAAAACGAAGTGTCTGTATTAACCTCAATGCCCTATGGTAGTAGATCTCTGAGTAGTCTTGGATCTGAGGGTAAGAACATGTTCACTTAACCAATAAACTATTGCGCAAGATTGGTGGTGGCGATGGTGAGGAAAGGACGATCGCCATGAGGAAGGGAAAAATGTTAGAGAGTAAGAAGAGTTCCTGAATTTTAGGTTTTAATGCCTTGCTACATTACAGATGAGCTTGACTACAGTTTACGAGCCAGCCACCCTCAAGCCTCAGCCAGTCCCCATCGACCCCGGCCAGCTCTCCACATTACTCACCCCCACACCCACTGGGGGAGGACATCAGCTGGTGGGTGGCTCTTACGTGTATAGGAGAGTCTTATATAACATATTCCTACTGTTTTCTCGTGTGTGTGTGTGTGTGTGTGTGTGTGTGTGTGTGTGTGTGTACCCATCAGTTGTAGCACAAAGTAGGTAAATATGCACTATGTAAGCAATAACATCTTTAATATTCTAGTATAAGATCTGCAAAGAATTTTTTTCACTAATAATTTTTACAACTATAACACAAAATATATAGTGATAAACTCATAACTAAGAGTGGTACTACAGTGTCTTCTAATTTTGTGAAGTGTTTTCATCACTTATAGTGCAGCATTAATAAACTGTAACATTTTTGTAGTTTTTGTGTCTGGTGAGCGGGGTTCGTGCTGTTTATGCCTATTGCTGCTGCTACTCTCTCTCTCTCTCTCTCTCTCTCTCTCTCTCTCTCTCTCTCTCTCTCTCTCCTTGTAATTATAGTAGCGCAGCACAAACTCAATATAGTCATGGTGATGCAGTCAATTGTGTTGCCTGTACATAATTGACATCAATTATCCTGAAAAAGGCTGCCAGTAAATATGCATACTCCATGTAATAGTGTGGGTGACTTAGCTTACATAGTAATGGAATTGCACACTGACTAGACCATTGCCAGAAGCATGAATCAATATCATCTATTGTTAATATATCACAAAAGTTATCAAGACACATTAATTTTGTAGCCATCCCCAACTTCATCTTAGTAAAGTTTTTAAAAGTTTATTAATGAGAACACACTAAGAGCTATGAAAATTTATTTACTGAAACATTCTGCTGATTACTGCTTCAAGAAAGAAAAATAAGGTTTAAACTCAGAAAAAAAACATCTTATGCACTTCAGAAATGTTAAATTGAATGATAGATGAAGAATGAAGTTTTTAATTGCTTCACTGTCAGTGATTTATTTAGTTGAGAGTCAGATTGTGTATATAAATCTTTGTAAATTGTAGTAACATTAATGGATGGGGTGTGAATCTAAAGTTATGCTTCTGTTTCAGGTGGAAAGCATGACACAAGGCAGAGTGACAGCCACACTGACATGTGGAATGATGACCATAAGGGCTACTTAAGCAGAAGCAGTTCAGATAAAGTCATCCCTACAACCTCCACCACTGCTACACCTTTGCTGCCATGGCTACAGCAGCCCCCAGAGGAACCTTTCATCGGTGGCCACACAACGCAGGACTACAACATATCCTCAGATGTGTCTTCTCAAAGCAGACCCAACAGAGTCAATTTTGTGAAGAGTGTGCCACCTCCCTCCACACACTTCTTCTTTCACCGAGTGTTTCTTGACAAGTCCTTTGACAACCGCACTAGACAACCATACCACCGACCAGTGCTGGCTCTCACAGCACTTGATATAGGTGCAGCAAAGTCCTCAGTAAATAAAAAAGCCAACATATCTGATACAGCAAACCACACAGCACATGAGTCAGATCATGGAAATGCTGCAAAGGAGTTTACAGACAAGTTTGACTCCCTGCCAGAAGCACCAAAGCATTCTGATAAATCAAGTCAAGGCAAAGAAGTCTCCCAAGATGAAGATGAAAGGCATGGTGGTGATAATGACTCAGAGAACATTATACTAGATAAACATCACCACCATCATCATCACCACAGACACAAATTACACACTTTTAAGGTAAGCATAATTATTATTGTCTACGAGGACGAGATGAATATTAAAGTGTTTAGATAAATGTAAGGCTTTATAGATTCATATATATACGAAATACATTTACATTTTCAGTTGCAATTTAACTTTGTATCGAAGAACATGCTTCTCATGAAGTGGAGTTGTATGTTGCTGGGTAAACCAGTTCTTCTGTCAGGCCTTTATATATAGAAAGCCTTTATGATGCACACCTGGTTCTCTCATTGTGCAGTACATAGATAACTACAAGGATTACTCTTGTTCCATTCTAGAGGCTTAGATTAGATTTTATTCTAAGGTAATTTGTATATATACATTATCTCAGCTTCACAGAGACATCAACCTAATCTATAGATTGAGAAAACAACTTAAATATAGTACTGTGTGTCATAAATTTTCTGCATTAATGACAAATATTTTTCAGAATCAGCTTCAGTATTTGCAGCGATGGGAGGAGAGGCTGTGGAGGCGAGCTCACCTGCAGCCCCGCCACCACACTGCAGGTGGCCTGTAGCAACTGGCAGTCCCTCCTGTGCCTCACCTCAGCGCCAGTGGTCAGGTTCCTGCACAGTTATTACACTGGGTGTAGTGTTGATCTGATCTCCTTTGCCTGATCAGAACTGGTAACACACTAATAGAAGAAGACTAACTTATCTCATTGTGCCAGTTTTGTAAGTAGAGTTTTGTACTGTACTAACAAAAAATCACTCATCCTTAAACATTCATCATAACTGTGCATGGAAAAACCTTTTCTAGTGAAGATTTTAAGGAAAGATGGATAAAGTTAAATTTTTCAGAGTTTATGATTAAACATAAATAGGTATCAGAATAATGCAATGATCCCTTGTCAAATGGTATGACATGTTGTGTAAAAGAAGCCATCACTCTGTGGGCCATCAATGGGTATGCTAGTGAGCCAATCACCTGAAACTCTGATGCTCACAAGACATCAGTGGCTTTCATGTAAGAGTCACAAGTGTGCAAACATTACAATCCCTACTGGTGGAGCAGCTCCTAAAACCATCTGTAGAAAGTAAGCAGTCTACATTCTGACATTAGGTTTATGTGATATATTTGGTGATTATTGGGGCAACACTTAATAGCCCTGCACACTAAGGATGGTTGCCATATAATGTGACCTGAGAAATAAATTACCATGTAAGTAAGTATCATATCAAGCCACACATACCAACCTTACTGACACCACACGTTATCAGGCAGCAGGTTTCATAATCTCCATTATGCCACATTTTGCACCACCCTTTAAAGAATAGCTTAGGAGCAACTATACATGTGTAGACTATAACTTCCCTCTAACATTGTGAGGGATAAGCATATTTCTGACTACTGCAATGAAATTTCTCATCCTCTTTGTCTTTTGGGGAGAGCATTCGTAATGTGTGAATGAGTCAATGGGAAGGCGAGAGATCAAAACTAATTTGGAATGTTACTGATCTTTTTTTTAGTGAGCTGATTATCTGGCAAAAAGGTTCCCTAGATTCTTTTTTTCTATGTAAGAGAGGAATTGGCCAAGGGCAACAAAATTTGTATAAAAAGGACTCCACATGGTTTCTTTTTTCTAAATAACAGAATTTTGCAAATACATATACCATTGCTAATCAAGTCATCAATGTGAAATTGGTAATAGAAAAAGCAAAACAATAATCATTCTCTCCATGTAATTTATTTAGAGGAATATAGAATCATACATTTGGTAAGGGAGCATTGCAATGAGATTCTGAAGTACATACTTACCTAGTTGTTATGGTGCCTAACAAAGGTAGTCTCCATACTACCCTTACACCAGCCTTCATCCTGCATATCTTTACTGGAACACCTCTGATCCCAGCTTAAGCACTTCACAGTTTTTGTTTGTGTGTTTCATGTATGTCTGTACTTGGGTATAATCTTCCTGGTGAATTGTGGGGCTTCTTGACATGTTGATGACATTGGCTTGTCCTTATCCACAGGCCTCAAAGAGCAATAATAACCCTCAGTTAAATATTTTTCATTAAGCCATTGCAACACTTATCCATCTATCAAGCTGACACATGAGATAAAATGCATACATTAGAATTTGTCTCCTTACTGTAAGATATTTCTAATTAACATCACTCGAAGTAAAATCAGCTCTGGATTAATATTCTGTAACTGAAGATGTTTTGCAACACAATATTGACAGCAGATGTTATTTGCTGGTGAAAATTTCAATTTTGAAAGATAGTTGGGAGGATTAAAGGAATGGTTTTATGCCTTTTTTTCTTATTGCTTCACTGAATGTGTTTTCTCATTACTAGCAAATATTTCATACAGTGTGCAAAGGAATCCCAATGATTGGTGTGATAGGCCAACTTGTATGCAAATATCTTTGATGAAATTAAGACAATGGTTAATTCTGCAGTCTTCAACAATTTACAATACAAGAATACATATGGTTCATTTGCAGAGATATAGATAAAAGTGACATGGCAAAGTGATAATAGTAACATGTCTAGTTACAAATGGATTGTGGTATATACATTAGAAGTCTGTGATCTGGGCAATAGTTAACTTGAAATGCCTGTTGTGTGAACAGGTAATAGGTCTGCATATAGAAGCATTATCTTTTAAGTGAAATGTGGAATGATGGTGATGGTAAAGCTAAATGTATTAACTTCAAGTTTCCACCACTGTATTGAGTTGTAACTGCCTACTGTGTTGGTTAGCATGGCCAGGAGATATGGAGCAGTGCAGAGGCAAGAGTGGAGTGAAGGCTTGGAGTGCATAGGTGTAAGTTTTGATAATTATCAGGTCATGGATTTCTTGGAATGAAATGCTTATGTAGACTCAAGACATGTATGTTCTTGGCAATGTATAAGCAGGACGACATAATGAAAGTGGACAATAGTTGATGTCATGTGGCTTGGATAATGAGTGAAGAGATGTCCAAATGAATATGGAGCCAGCGAGAGAGGGAATGATGTCGGGCCAGCTCAGGAGTGAATGTCTGTGTGCAAGCAAAGGTGAGGTTTATAAGGGAGGAGAAATGACTCAAGGAAGGGATGAAATTGACCAATCAGTGTAAAAGGATGAGATGAGATTTTATTCTGAGTAGGAAAATGTAGGAATGTAGCAATCAAAGATACAATGATGCAGGGGTGCTTCCAGAGAGAAAATGTGTCCATTTGTAATGAGAAGCTGGTGTTCCATGGGCAGCCAATGTCCCATGGGTGAGGAGAGACAGATGGTGGAAGTATTTTTAGTAAGAGAAAGAGAACAAATGGATGGTAGTAATAAGGTAACAATGACTGATACATGAGTACTACTATGATATGATTTCGTTACTTGGGAAGAATGGGAAAAAAATCAATGAAGTAAAGATAATCATTCTTGTATGTAGTAAAGTGGGTTTTGGAAGAATATAAGTAGTGAAAGAGAAAAGCAGATGAGTAAGGGGATTGATATATACTAAGGTAAAGTGTATGGACAATAACATAGTGGAAGCAATGGACTTACCTACATCAAAATAGATGTATTTTTCATCAGCCACTTGACCTGTGTAAAAATATAACTGTTAGAAGTGATTCATCCCTCGTACAATATCTTAATTAAGGAATCAGCAAGCACTGAAGTTATCCAGCTGAGAGACTTTCCAAGATTAGACACCACTGTAACCCACAGACTACCTCACCATACTGTAGCTTCATCTCCACATCAGTATTAATTCCTGTCTTTGGCCCACATCAAGCCTTATTAGTCTGGAGCTGTCCATATCAAACATTAAGTATATAATGGTATGATTGGTATGAATGCATAAGGAAATTATTGTTTTATTCTTCTTTTCTACATAAATGTCCAGACAGACTGTCAGGAAAGAAATTTGGAAAAGTGTATAATAGATTTATAATAACAGAAATCAACCCATGATCAAACCTTGATCCAATGTTGATTTAGTGAAGAGAGTTCGTATTGCCAATCACAAAAGAAAAGAATAGGTACATATAAGTAACCTTAGTCTATTGTTTTTGGACCAATGATTGGCCTTGTGGTTGTGAGGTGTGTGTGTCTAGTCTGTGTGAATTGTGTAGGTGAGGAGTGCTGTGTTGTTGCCACTCACTGAAGACACCATCATCTTAGATAGAACTGAGCATCTTGTGTCATAGTCTTCTCACTTTATTTCTGGATGATAGAGGATTTATCTCAAAAGTTATTCTACATTAGGCTGGATACCAAGTCCATTACTTTTTATAGTCTGAAGTGATGGAAACAGTTAAGACAGTGTATAGTTAGGATTTGTTCCAGGAAAACACTTGTAAAGTTTGCTGTGATCTGCTGGAAATAAGTATAATCTTCCCTATTTGAAGCATACCTCAGCATGAAACTATGAAGGCATTGATCATTCTGCTTAGAAAGTATAGCTTGTAGGTATATAAAGTCACCTGTGTAATTGGGTATTCATGTTTACAAGTGGTTGTGAGAGGCACCAGTTTGTAGAATTATTTGATTGTATGAACTGCTAACCAAAGATGAACTTATGACAGAACAAGTCAGTGAAGTCCTCCAACAGGATCCTCAAATCTTTTAATGGATAAGAACCTCATTACCAGCACTCAGCCATATCATGTGTAGCCAGTATTTCATAGAGCTTCATACTGTGGAAAAATGGCCAGGTTGAACTGAATGGAATTTGATCATTGTACTTTATAAAGCAGTCTAACTTGTAGTGGTCTGTCAGTCTTTTTTCTGTGGAGGAATAATTGAAAAGAAGATATTATTGCTGAGACACAAACAGGTCTTACTTGAGACAGTGTCCAATCAGCAACCAAAGTCATCTTGTAGGTTAAGAAGTGAAATGCTCACCTCAAACCTGGCCTACGGAAGGACAGGCAGCTCATCAGTGAGTCATGGTTGAGGAAACGCTGCATTGTTGAGCACACACAACAGAAAACAAATGTCAACAAGTGGCCATTCCTGACTTGTTGCATTAATGACACTTAGTTCTTGCCTATTGCTATGTTTATCATGTGAGGCTTTTTCATTGTTTGTGAGAAATTTATATATATGTATAATCAACATTCACTTATATAACTGAAATAGAAAAGGTTGAAGTGAAACTAAGAAAAATAATTAAATAAATAAATCTAAAGCTTCTTTTGTGTATGTGTGGAGAATCTAAGTCATGATTCATGTAAACTGTATGTATGTATTATTTCTATGTCAGGAACTGTGAACAAATGATGAATCTAAATCATGATCCATATAAACTATGTATTGTTTCTATGTGGGGAACTGTGAACAATTGACAAGTATATTCAAATGATGACCATTCTAGGATACCTTGGAAACACTAGCTATGAGACTATAGTGAGTCCCCTTCTGTGTTTACCTCTCCATGTCACACTAATTCCTACCCCTTCCATCACCACTAATTTAAGCATCTCTTGTTCTTACGGTAAATGTGTGACTGCCAAAGGAATCATACAATTAGGAAATATTGGTTTTATAGTGGTAGATAAACAAGTAATGTAATGTCAAGTTTGTATAGAATTTGTACTTATAGTAGATCAGAATGTGAACTATTTTCATAAAGGTGAAGTTTATTTTAATGTAAAAGTATATAATGTTACTATATATAATACATGTTAAACCTAATAGATTTGTAGAATGTAGTAGTTTTAAAGATATTACACTATTAGTACATATTGTTGTTTATTAACCTGGACTAACCACAATAGTATTTTAAGGTGATGGATTTGGTGCATGAATGGCTGCATACTAACCAACTTAATAAACAGGATGCATGAATCTAACATTTTTCCAGTTCTCATTAATTACTCAGCTGCTTCTATGGAATTCTGATGTCATGGAATTGCTAAACTCGTTTACTAATCCTAACATATACTAAGTGATGAGAATAAAGTGGAATTTTTATCCATATAAATTATGAGACTCTTTGCCTCACCAGCACATTGAGTGACATTGTTCAGTCTTTCTCCAAACTCATTTTTTTACAGTACATAGTGAAACTATCAAAGATATCTTTCAACTAAATCAGACTCCTCACATACCATCTTCTATTCTTTTGCTGGTCACTGCAGGAGGTCTCCCATTCTCATCATTACATGAATATTTTAATGATTTTATTCACTAACAACCTCTTCTTTCTTAACTTACAACTAATACAGAGCTTTAACAGACAGGAACATTGTTTTGGATAGGAGGAAGTGGCATCTTTAATGCCATGTTTACATCTTCATTAATTTCATGGAATATGCATTTTGTTATCTACGCTTGGCATGTTTAACTTGTACTAACCAGCAAGCTCATGTTGACTGCTGTCACTGTTACTAATAAAACTTGTTATTCCAGCAACACACTATCCACTCCACTGTACTTTCCTTAACAAACAACAGAGAAGGAAGAAAACTTGCTTGATGCTGTAATTTTCTTAAAGTTTCACCCTTTTTTCTTTTGCCAGCTGCATATTATCATTAACATCCAAGGCAAAGGGAAAGTAAACGGCCAACTTTATATTTTCTAACAGGTTTATAAAAATATATTTATAGTAAGTATCAAACAAAACTTTACACGGCTATTACCAAACACACACACACACACACACACACACACACACATATATATATATATATATATATATATATATATATATATATATATATATATATATATATATATATATACCATATTCATAATATTCCTCCTTCAATATAAAAAGCATGTATTGCAACTATATTTGATCCACAGTTTTTTTCAGGAAGTGCAGGATCTTTTGGTAGACATCAGCTTTCCTGAAATCAAACAAAATTCGTTATATACTTAAATTATTATGAATTTACTACTTTTGGTCAAATTCATATGGATATCATTGTTATGTCATGAAGAAGAATTGATTATTGACAAGGATGAGAGTACTTAGAACATTGTAAATGATTACAGCATACCATTTCTTTAAGTACATATGACACTTCAATTTAGAGCTCTATAAATGATATCAAACTCACAAAAGAGAATGAATGGATGTTTTAGAAGAATTAAGTGAGCCATTGGTCACAAAAAGAGAAGTCCAGGAAGTACTAAAGATGGAAAAGATACAGATTTGTACTCATCAACAATTTATCCTTTACATGCACCTTACTTCAAAACACTTGTACTCCCATCACACCCACGTAAGAACATAAGAAAATAAGGGAAGTTGTAAGAAGCCATTAGGCCTACATATGGCAGTCCCTTCATAAAACATGTAGGAACTATCATCCCCTTCCATAAATTTTTCTAATCATCTTGAACTCCTTCAGTACTGGGACACATTTTTATATTTATTCTGCTTATCATTTGTTGATTTTATACAGCTTCAGAAACCCATGTGGATATTAAAACAGTATGGACTCTGGCCATTAATCTTCTGACCTCCATAGGCCCTCCCTATTGTCAATAAGATCATCTAATCACACTCAAAACTCTGGTCAACATGTGTCCCAGTATTGAAGGGGTTAAAGCTCCTTAATGAGTTTGCACTAACAATCTGATTACTGAGTACATTCCATTCATCTACCACTCCATATGAGAACCAGTCACTTCCTGTCTCTTTTTCAATCTAAATTTTTAAAGCTTGAATACATTATTTCCTGTTCTATCTTATGAATTTTGCTTAGATATACTCACTTAGTCAATCAGCACCAAACATAATATATTCCACAGTATGACCAGACTCTCTCTCTCTCTCTCTCTCTCTCTCTCTCTCTCTCTGCCACCACCACCACCACCACCAATATGCATCTAAAAGTGGTGGCTTGACAGAAAATTGACAAAACACTTGCCTGTCAGTTGGTTTGCAAATGTCACGGTGTGTTGTCTCCACTTCGCAGAATTCACCCACTCCAGGATCTAAATTGTGAAAAAGTTAGGTACTGTGCCATCAGCATCTACTGGTGGAAATAATATTTTCTCTCTCTCTCTCTCTCTCTCTCTCTCTCTCTATATATATATATATATATATATATATATATATATATATATATATATATATATATTATTTTTTTTTTTTTTTTTTTTTTTTTTTTTTTTTTATTTGACTAGTTTTCATAACACTAAATCAATGACTTCTTTGTAATATGCCCAATAACTTAGAATTATTTTTTCACTTAACTAGTCTCAAATGTTCACAAAATTTGCACTATAGTGGCCACTAATGAAATTAAGTAATCAAATCTGAAAATTGTATCTTCGAATCTTAAACATGAAAAAACTCACCTGCAAGATGAGGCAGCACAAACTGTAAGTCCCACCAGAGCATTCCATGTTTGGTTGGTTCAGATTCCAGCAGAGATAACACAGCCACCTGCTGATCCTTAGCTAAACTCATGAATGACTTGTGGATTACTTCTAGTTGTGGATTATCTGTGGCAAAAATATAGTAACCTAGAAGTACAACTCAAACTTCTAACTATCATAATCTCATATAGTACCTAACTATTTATTTTAGTGATTTGCCTTCCATATAGTGTTGGCCCATCATTTTGGCTCATCCATTCCTGGTCTCATGGAGCAAGCTAATGTACATGGAAGGATAGGTTTGTTAATCTCTTGCTTCCACTGAAAAGTAAGATCACAACCTACCTGTTCTCATCTGCCAGATTTCATAGGTAGGCTGCAGCACCAAGGTAAGAGGCCATGTGGTGATGGCATTAGCTAAAGATGAGCCGTGGTGAGGAACACTGCAGAACACAGCAGCTAGTGTCTGTTTTGCCAATGAACCACCACTCTTCTGAAAATCGATGACACCTTATTTCCATTTCACTTTTCATCTGGTATATTAGAATTCCTATGACTCAAAGAATGACAAGTGAGATGATGTAAGGATAGGTTAAGACAGCTACGTATGGGTACCCGGCCTCTTTCTTGATGCACTGGTACTGAACTACTCAGAAGTGCAAACTTTGTCTTTTTTTCTATTGTCATGAACATTAAATCTTGGGGGGGAAAGTATAACTGTTTGGAACATTTATAGAAGACTAAATTAATATATATTGAGGATAATTAAGTGACTGGTGAATCATGGGAATAAACAGTGAAAGTAGGTACTGTACATGTATACATTATGGACACCTTGTCATGACTAAGTCTTAGAATGAAAAGTCACTTTAGTGTGTGTGTGTGTGTGTGTGTGTGTGTGTGTGTGTGTGTGTGTGTATATATATATATATATATATAGAGAGAGAGAGAGAGAGAGAGAGAGAGAGAGTGTGTGTGCTGACAACTTTACTTCAAAAACCTACCTGTAATGAGACCTGTGAGATATCAATATGTGAGGCAAGTCCCTGCTGGTCTTCCATCAGTATTTGCTTCGTCACAAGACCGCCCATAGAGTGAGTGATCCAAACAATGGGACGCTCCCCCACACCAGCTGCTTCTAGTGCCTGTCTCATCTCTTGACTGTGGCTGGACAGAGACTTCCTATGCCAAAATATGTTAAGCATTGTACATTGTAATATACTTGTGATTACAAGACAAAATGCAATAAGTTCATCTCTCTCTTCCTATGTGCCTTCTAATCTTTTTTCTTATTAACACCTAGAGCATGTTTTGAAAACAAAGTTATTCTCTTCTATTTCATCTTCTGCCTCAAGGCTAATAGAGGCAGACATTCATCTAGACATTAGCTCCTTTATGACCAATTCTTTGTTGTTTCATCATTGGGTGAAATAGCTATCACTACTTGAGCCTTTCTCATCCTTTCATTAAACACTGACTGATTCCTTACCCAGCACCCTCCTCAGGGGAATCACATCCCCATCTCCACCAACGAGCCTGGAAGTCAAGAGCAAGGACCCTCACAGGGAGGCCCAGGGCAGGTGTTAGCCAGTCCAGTGGCCAACAGCAAGTAGAATATTGATCAATTTCTTCTGTAAAGTAATATTTTTTTGTGGACAAGTATTGAGTTACTAACCCATCATAGCATTTTAAATAAGGTTCAGTATTACCTACAAATTATTTTCTTACATTTTAAGGGAACTATTCACAAATTTTGTTAACCAAATAATTTTTCAATAAGAGAATTGGGTGGTTTTGAAAGAAACCTACAAAAAGCACTGCTTCTCCTGGGAGCATTGAGCCTTGTCCAGCAAGCCAGATAGAAGTACAAACTCCTATAATGAATAAGAGACAGCCTTACCTTCCTTGAGGCTTTTGATTCTCCTGCGTAGACTCTGGGGGAAAAGAGGTGTGTCTGAGTCTGCATCGCGCTGCCGCCACGTCCATGGTGCTCCCCCTTCAATACCGTGAACCAACACAATGTCTATGAGGGGCACCTGGACTCGCCAGGCAAAGAATTAAGTGTAATAAAAGTAGTAATTTTGCCTCCTATAAATATTTTAAACAATTTTATATATTTTTTTTTAAGATTTATGGTTCATGGAAATAGAAAAAAAGAAAAGTGTGCATTTCTGAGTAATCTAATAGCAGGACACCAAAGTGGCAGCCTTACCTCCTCCTCCTCTTCCCCCTCAGGGAATACAAATGGGTAGATCCCTTCAATAAAGACACCATTACATGTGGAGGCTGCTGTTCCTGCCTTCAAGTTATGAAGTGCTCTCCAAGCTGGGAGGAATACATATGGGTGGTGGTGTTTGGCACAGGTAGTGAGAATATCCACCAACCCTGAAATAAACAAGATTTTTATGAATCCTTTCACCATGCCCTTATCAACTGGTTCTCTTTTCTCTCATCATATCCTTATCAGCTGGTTCTCTTTCCTCTCACCATACCAACCACCACCATTTGCTCCTTTTCCTTTAAGTTACTGTGATATTAAATAAACAAATCAATAAGTATCATGCAAGGTAATGCAAATATGTATAATGCATGCCTCTTTTTATGTTTGTTTTCACTTTAATGATTTACAAGGCACATGAGCAACAGACAGACAGCAGATGCAATACCAGTATCATGAATAAGAGGATGAAGCTCTGGATGAACAGCTATGTTTGCCACCACCTTGAGGGCCATGGGAGCAGCCTTGGCACCATTACCTTCAATCACTTCCTTCAGTGCCTTCACCACATCCTTAGTAAAGATAGCTTAAAGGAAAACATAATTTTTGAGTAATACAAATATCAAATTTCTTCACAGATTATCATAAAAAACTACATTTTTAAAATGAAATGGTAAATATGTGGAGGAAACTCCAAGGTGATTCTCTCAAGAATATCCTTCATACATACTGTACATTGACTAAATGATCCATACAGTTCTCTTTACAGAAGTCTCTGCAGCAGCTAATATACCAGAGGGCCCTCACACCACAAGTCAGAGCTGCTAAGTATGATGGAGGAGTGAGAGCAGACCAGGAAGGTGGTGGCAGCCAGCAGTCCACAGTGTCCACCCACTCAGCATCAGCCAACCACTCAGCCAGCCACACATCTGGCCCACCAACCTCCATCCTTTCGTGCACCAAGTACCGTAGACACAGCAATTTCGCATTCTGCAAAAAGAAATTAAGATAAAAAAGTATTGAAAGTAGATTTTTAAATAATTAGAAGATTTTTAAAATATACCATATTTGACAACCTTTATAATGATTTTTTAATGAGAATGCTCCACTAGAGGCTTAGCTTAGGTTACCACACTATCAGGATGGCTTAGCTTTTAATACTAAATTATCCTTGCATTAAAAATCAAGCTGTCCACATAATCATTTGACATCAACACATGCTTTGGACTACAAAAGTAACATTGTTTTTTTTTATCATAATGTTAGGAAAATCTAATAAGTGGTAAAAAGTTAGGTGGCCATTACACTCCTTTTTTTATTAAAGCTGAGTCTACATCATATATTTGCAGCATATATTACAGACCCAACCTTTTTCTTATAGATTTTCCAGTTCAAAACTTTTAAAAAAAGTCTCCCAAGATACAACACCTTATAAGCATGTTATATTATAAAGTCCAGTGATAATATAATTAATATACATGATATACGCATATTTTACAAAACAGTAAAAGTATGTTAGTTTGCAATTACAAAAATGGAAAAGTTATTTGAAATGTAATACATATACTGTATAATAGTTACAAGCTGTAATGAAAATGAGATATAAGTAAAGAAATGCCAAAGATGTAATTACAATTACAAAGCTATAGAAGTGAAACAAATTATTTTAAGATACAATTATTAAGCTAATAGAAGCAACAGGTGAGCTGCAGATATGCAGATTATTTCAGGTAATAGTTGGTATGTTTTGAAATTGTTACTAATGATAAGAAGTCATAATGATGACAAAGACTTAATTCATATTCCAAGAGTGCCTTCCTTCTCATTTTTCTTCCACCAACAACTTCCCAACAGGATTTTTTTTTTAATTGCATCCTAGTTTCAATGCAGTCATTGTTTCTTACATAAGGAGAATTGCAACTATACATTTTTTTCTATTTGGCTTCATTTGTTGTTAATTCTGTTGAGAAGCTAGAAAAAAAACATTACTCAACACAAGCCATTTGTTGCTTCTTGGAAAAATTTTGTCATGGCTCTTAACTTTCTGTCCAGGAATGATATCAGGAGAAAGGATGGCTGCTACTTTGCTGGGTCCTGATTGTTTCTTTATATTACACATACAGCCTCAGCCACAAACACATCAGACTCAGTTTCAATTAAGCTGATGGATATAAACTTGGTCCTCAATTATCATCTACATAAGTTTCTGGCATTTCATGATGGCCAAAGAAACACCTATAAACATTGTTTGTTATTGTTAAATGGAAGAAAACAGGCACACAAATGATAAGCAGCAACTATGCTCATATTGCCCATTCTGTAAATGTTGCATATCCAAGTTATGTAGGGAGTTGCCTTGTAGTATATGATGATACTTCTACCAAAAAGATGTTTGGTATACAAGATGAATATACACACTCATGTGCAAAAATTTTCCTTGCTTAAATAATGTGCAGATATATTTTCCAGTACTACAACTACAAAGCATGCAAAACTAACAAGGAGTAAAGAAATGTTCAGTCAAAACTACTTAAGAATTGTTTCGTCTCATCAAGCATCAAAAAAACAATATTTTCACAAGGTTTCCTCACTTTTCAAAAAAAATATCAGTCTTCCTCTTCTCATTGGTTCAAGAAAGGCTGAAAATAATCTATCAAAAATTTATTTAATCAACTAAGTAAAATAAAACTTTTTATCCTAAAACTATGAGAACATACAGAAAACAGATAAACAATATCAATTAACATGTTATCTTGCTTCTTTTTTGTGGACAACATAAAATAAAAGATTAAAGTATGTATCATATGAAAGAAAACAGTAATTTATGAAAAATAGTTACACAAAAATTATAAACACATTTTTAACTCATGTTCCTCAAGCTTTCAAATACATATTTTTATTCCCTTCTATAATGCAGGGAAGATCATAGTTGACAGTTCCTCATGGCACCAATCTGACAGAGTGTAGTTCACTTTAAGCCATTTAATCTAAATGTTTTCAAATGCAGGTGAATGTTGGTAAATTGTAACCTTGCAATTACATCATGACAGTAAAGACTGTGAAGTAACAACTGTTAAACCAATGCAAATTTACTAAACCAATCTCAATGATGCTTGTGTTTCACATTGCACACTAATTATCACTCCAACCCACTTACCTTTGCATATAATTCTGCAACAGCATTTCTTGAGGCTTTGGAAGATGTAAATTCTTTAAGAGCATGAGAAATCTCACTGATAGTTTTGCAATTCTGGAAATTGAGAAAACACAAAATTATTTGTAATTAATGCAACATACACCTTTCTTAACCACATTTGGATAATATTCATACTTCAAACTCTATCAATATTGCATACTATTACTGCAGCAATTACAACAAATAATACTGTGTACATATTTTCTTACTACTACTGGGAAGAAATATTTGAGCACAGGTATAAAGTTCAATCCACACCAAGGAACACTGTTTGGAAACAGTATTTCCAAACAACTTGCAAATAAATGGTTTGTAATCTGTTTACAAACAATGTTTCCTCCCTAGACCTCAGTAGTCATTAAGACTGCAATGAGTCAAGAGGTTGTTACAGTATCCTATGTATTCTATTTGCCACTTTTGCTAAATGCAAGGAAGTACAAAAAGAAAAAGATGTAGATGTGTGCATAATTTTTTACAAAAAAAAGTCTTTATAGTGATTTGCTTCTGATAGATTTGAGAATAGATAAAACATATTTTAACAATTTTCTTTCTATGTCCACAGCAATATCCAAATACTCCCTTACCTCTTTTTGGTGTAATAAAATGGTGTTTTTGAAGTCAGATGTCTGTGGCATTTCTGCAAAATAGAAAGTATACATTCTTATTTGAGGTTAAATCATACATTTTCAATGACAATATGAACTTTTACAGGCAACAGACTTATTTTCCTCTCTTATTCAGGAAAATAAGTAGCTTAGAAAATAAAGACTTTTTAAAGGATATTACCTGCTCACCAAAGTGAATGTTAGACACCAAACACAAGACAAACAGTTCCATAGTACTGTTTCAGAAAGTTATCTTTACAGAAGTAAATAAAAAATCTCAAATTAGGTGATACATAGCCAGGGAGACCTGTTGGCTTTGTGCTAATGTGGAGTTGTGCCACTACCTCTGTCCTCCACAAGAGCTGCTCACATCATAAAACAGACATTATATGCTAACATGAAGTTCATTCATCATTCACTCCTACAGGAATTCATTTTTAACTAATGTAGAAGAGACACTGTCCAAGTGCTCACCATGGCCTGCTGCCCTTTGATTGCATGTATTGCCATCTTCTCCAATGATTCACATGTATCATCACTAGTAGTGGAGAGATGCAATAAATATGATTATTTATGATCCTTCTAATAAAACATACCTAACAAGTGTATCCTACACCACACATTTGATGCATAGCTTACAGTTTATTAGGACCCAATTGGTTCCTAATAAGAATGCTTGTTATTGAAATAAAAAATAAAGGAGAAAACCTTCTATGATTCTGAAAGCTGACACATTTGCTGGGACGGAGTAAAATAACATTCAAATGCCACTGTCATAATTCAAAGTATGTAAATGACTAGGAAGGAAGAGATAATGAGTGTAACTAGACAGTAAGAATATGGGGGATGAGGATCAAACATTCAATCAGAATTACTGAAGAGAAAAACACTGGAAACAATAAAGTATGGGACTCACAGCAAAATATCTTTGAGGTGAAGTGTCCCATGCCATATGGAATAACAGCAAGCATAGGTCAAAGCAATGCAATAAGAAGGGTAACATATAGATATCAAAACAATTATAACAAGTTGCATAACAAAAGGGAGCCACAGATAATTAAGTACAAATTATAAAGCCTCATCTTGCCAATCCATGAGAAGGCTGGGGCAGTTCCCCATTTTGTACTGATGACTTAATTACATATTCTACTGGTAATAAAAAAAATGCATGCGACCATTTAAAGCATTAGTATTTCTTTTAAGAGAAAGCTATTACATACCTTCTTCTTCTCTAATATTAATAATAATCTATCCTACTGTCCATAATATAAAAATTATGTGAAATTAGCAAAGTGCATACTACATTTCTTCACACTCCATGACAACTCACAAGGTCAACCTGACTAAGACATACGTACACACCTGAGATCTGGTGTACAGCCTCATGGTGTTTCTTCAGGTGGTGGCCAACAGTGCCTCCTCTGCAAAGGCTCAGGGTTACTCTGGTGCCATGTCACCATGTCACACACTGGCACCAGTTATTACATAGTCACTACCAAATATATCCTTGCAAGACAATGTAATCATATTTGCAATGAACATTACAGGCACAAATCATCCCCAAAGAGATCAGGAGCTTGGTACATTCCTGCTCACTCTACCTACTAGATAATACATTCTTTGCAGAAATTTCCTCAAAGCCTGTAGTTATGGTCAAGAGTTATCATTCTATGCCTTTCCATGTCAAAATCTTATCCATTTTTCTCTCCAATATTTCCTTTTTTCTGTAATAACTTCAATTTTAAAATTGAGAAATGAAATTGAAGATAGAGATGAAACGGAATGGTTATATATTGAATTGCTGGCAGGATACTCAATTATCATAATCCTTTGCCAATTAAGCCAAGATTTTTATCAACCTTATCAATTGCCAACTCAAATATAAAATTTTATGCCTATTAAATATATTCTAACAAACAAAACTTAAAGAGTTTCCCTGAAAATCTATTCTCTTAATCTGAATGCCATACACACAAAAATGAAATAATACCAAACCTTTGTTGCTTCATGTCCCTAACTATGATACCTTTTTTACAATGCTTTTGAAATTTAGTAAATCTTTAAATAAAATGCAAAGATAACTTTTGTAGTGACTACATCTCAGGAAACAACCATGACAGTCACACAAATTATTTGAAACCATCTACTGAGTACCTATATAAATTCTACCTGTGTTTGATTCCCATGCCAGAGAGAGAGAGAGAGAGAGAGAGAGAGAGAGAGAGAGAGAGAGAGAGAGAGAGAGGAAGAGAGAGGAGAGAGAGAGGGAAGAGAGAGAGAGAGAGAGAAATAAAACCTCCATGTCTATTTCATATTGCATTCAGACAAGATCTAATAAAAATTACAGAAGGGAAAACATCAAATTCCACCCATACATATTCCCATATTCCACAGATAACATGCCAATGTTTATGCTTTAAAGGATAAACAAGAGCTAATGGTATTTAATAAAAAAGACTAACATTAAAAAAGCTTTCATAAGAAAAGACATACAACATCAATTTTTATATTTCTTGTATATGAGGGTGGGGGGTGGGCTGAACATAAACACACATGCAAAGCTTTCAAATATTCTGCACTAGGGTAAGGTCAAGGGATCAGGGAATAGTAAGAAGCACCTTAGTACAGGGAAAATAAATAAGAAAATAATATCCTGATTTGTGAATGCAGAATTCACATCAATGAATAAATTCTTTAAATAAATAGCTTCAATGATTAATATCACTTAAACGATGGTTAAAAATAGTTTTTTCTTATTTATTAATTTTACATTGATGAAACTAACAATATAATGTAAATAGTAATTAATCTTTAAGAGAATCAAGTGTTTCACTTTATGGTGGGTCCACAAGGTCAAATTAACCTTTTCACTGTAGGCAGAGCCATTCAAATTACAAGAAACAAAGGAATTTGAATAACCAAGAGACTAAAATTTCCAGAAAATAATCAAGGATAACTACTAATAATTCACATTACATTCTCTTTGAACCAAAATTGTCTGTCCTTTCTCTATTTAAATTACTGGGTAATTTGGGGGTAAATTTTGATGTAGCTTGTGCTACTTGTGAAATCCTCTACTTGATAATGTGATTGTGATTTCCAGATCGCTGTTGCATCAGTATTGTATCATTTTAACACGCACACACACGCACACATTAGTTTTCACCTAATATGGTTCTTACAAATAGTTCAGTAAAAATAAAATAAAATGTGCTGATGTTTTCAAACAATTCTAAAGACAATAAATGCATATTAACGTAATTTATCTTGTACTGCTATTTTCATACCAAGTGGTCTTCTGATCTTGCAAACTGCATATCTCCCCTCCTCCCACAGCCTTGCTGAGCTAGACTTTCTTCTTCTTCTCATGCCTGTTCTATCCACCTCTCTAATGCAAGAGTTAACCAGAACTACTATCAATCATTCATGCCTTTCTCTGGTAAACTACCTACCTATATTTCCACCTTTTTATAACATGAACCCATTTATGAGGAATATTTCAAGATATTAGGGTCTGTCATCTAAGTGGGCCTTTTTTTTTATTGTTTTTGTTGCCCTTGGCCAAATTTCCCATTTTACATGAAAAAGGCTCAGTTATGTAGAACATAGAAAGATACAAACATACATCACAATAGCAGCACCAGTACGAAGCTTGCTACCCACTCGGGAAAACATTTTAGCTTCTTTACAGCAAGTTTCAACAATGTGAAGCATCAAGTGACTAGCTTCTCCATCACACAAGTCCTGAAAGCAGCAAAATGTAAAGGAATACATATTAAAGAGATACAACTAAGATTATGTCACAATGGTTCGTGTTGGGCATACAAAATCAATTGTTTCACTCAGAACTCACTGCAATCCCAGGATACCAAACATGATAGTATTTTTAAGCATCTGTATACCAATAAGCACCTAAGAAATACATTAATATATTATTAAATAAGATCACTAAAGAACCCTTGCTAAAATGGAAGTTCTTGCTAGATAATGTGGTAAAATTTAAACTTTGGCACTTTTTTACTACATAATAGTATTTTTATTCATTCCTCCCCAAAAGCCAGTCACTTCCACAGGTCTTATTACTTCTCCAGGAATGCCAATCAAGAATGACTGTCGGACTATGTTGATAAAATTTTTAGATATGTATAGCCACAGAATACATATGAATGCAATTAGTTTACATAAATACAGTTCATGATAAAGAAATAGGGCATAATGAGCTTGATTCAACACACACACACACACACACACACACGGGGAAAGCCAGCCAATAACATACCTGAGATTTGTTACTGTCCGATCTGCTGACCCATCATTCCACCCTTCTCACTTTCCGATGAAATGTAGAAATTGTCATGTACATAATTAGTGGCTACGACCAACATTCCACAGCCCGGCCACGTCCTCCGCTGCAGGTCGTACCAGCTGATCCACGCCTTGCCCCTTGGCCCCCCAGTACCTCCCTCCTCCCTATGTAACAAAATTAATAAATCACCTGTAATTTACCTCAATAAGCCAGTTTCTCCTCGTGACTATCTTTACTGGCTCTCAGTGTAATAATGTCATAGTTTGTTGTAGAGTTAGTCAGGCATTATAACGTGTGTAAAAACGGAAATGACTATGGTCATTGCGTACATATTTGACTGACCAATGTAAAATGCCAAGATCATTTCACCATACCAACAGTTGTCCTTTATTTACTACGCACTGGTGAATGAATGAAAGCATTGTTACACCACCACTACCACCACCACCACCACCATACTCATTTCTCTCAAAGCATCGGCCACTTTCACAAAGATTAGGACATGACCGTAGGTATCGAGATTTTATGACTACCTAGCCTTATCTTTCCCAGTTTTTCTTTTTTTTTTATAGGCAGCAGTCAAGTGACATTAACTCTTCTGAGACTAACTCCGATAAGATAAGAACGAGATCTGCGAGGATGGAGTGGAGATCTAAAAAAAGGGATTGGCAAGGTGATGGCAGGGGGGTGGCCTTGAGTTTTGCCTGGCGGTGCATCCTGGTAACACTAACCCAGAATTTCCTAGTCGAGGATGGCTGCCCAGGTCCTGCTTCATTCCAGACCTGCCCTCAGGCCAGTCCTCGCCAGACTCGCGGCTCTACCTTCCGTCAGAAACATGTCAATCAAGGTAAGGCATAGGTTTAAGGCCCAAAGAGGTGGACGGACACAGGTGTGCTTGAGGGAGGCAAAGAAACGGCGGTGCATTGGCAAGCACAGGATGGCATTGTCGTACATTTAAGGATTTTACAACACTACATAACCTTTATGAGGTTATGATGGGTGTTAAAAAGTGATGGGATTTTTTTTATTGAGAAGGTCAGTAGTGTGAAGGTGTGCATGAGGCAGACACAACATTGCATTAGGCAGGCATCGGAAGGCAATGCAGTATAGGAAAGCAATGGTCAATCATGCATAATGGTTACTGTCAATATGGTATTGGCGGTAATTTTTCACATTATGGCCTAAATGTATCTTGTGTACAAAATTATGATATGTATATATTTTTTTTCTTCTCAAATGATTTTGAACATAAAACATGTTGGAATTGATTAATTTGCTGCTGCTTCTCTTATTCCCTTAGGATCTTGGGAACTTGACGTAATCTAAACTAAGCTGATCTAACTTAACCTAATCTAACCCAACAAACAACTTCACATTAAGAGATATCAATGCTCATCTTAGATGTGATTAGACCCTTATTACATGTCATGAGAAGATGGCAATATAGGTGCATTTGTAAACGGCCATTGTTCGTCACTAATTGTCAATTCTAATTGTCATAACCTTTTGGTAGTGACATCATTGTCCTGGGGCATTTCCATCTAATTTGTATAATCAACAATAACGAGAGACAATGTTTTCCATTGTTGTTTTCCTTTGTTGTTACTGACAGACTTGAGAATATATATGTAGGATCAGGGATGAGAGAACATTGATCAAATAGTGTATAGATTTAATGAATTCCAGCTCAACCAACAAACCTCAATAGAACACTGTATTTTTTGGACAGGTTGGTGATGAGTTGCCCAGTGTAGATCTTTATGAAGAGACCCCAGCCCATGCCGTCAACACAAGAGATCTGTGTGCAGGTCGTAAAGTTCTTCTCTTTGCCGTACCAGGAGCCTTTACCCCAGGCTGCTCCAAGGTGAGGTGTCATATATGTGTCCAATAGTATAAGTGTTGTATGCTTGCTTGGGGAGATGAGTCAGATTATATATGAATAGTCTTAATCGTGCTCCAGGTAATGAACTTGACCATGTATTGTCATTTCTTTCTTTCAATTTATTGGAGATGAGAATTTCATATATATTTTCATCAACCTATATATAGTATATTTCATGCAGGCATGGTCATGGAACCTGCAATTATTCACCTAAATGAAAGAAAGCTTAATCATCAAATTAGTGAAAAAATTTATCATCATATAGAAATATGATTACTTTCGGAGTATGCTTTGTGAAACATTTTGTATTTTTTTTATTAAATTGTTATCTTACATTTTCCATTCATCATTCTATAACCAGCATCTGTATTTGCAAAATGTTTCATGTACTTATTTATAGTTGCATTATTTTAATCCCACAGACTCACCTGCCAGGATATATCAAACAAGCAGACAGCATCAAAGCAAAGGGGATTCAAGAAATTGCCTGTGTGGCTGTCAATGATCCATTTGTGTTAACAGCGTGGGGGGAGAGACACAATGTTGGAGATAAGGTAAGGACTGCATCTCTAACTTATGGTCTCCATTTGTAGCTTCTCACTTCTTTAATTATAGATAGTATAGTGTAATACTTATACCACCAGCAAGAACAGGGGGTGTAAGAATAGGGGTGTAAGAATAGCAGCTGAAGGGCATAAAAGTAGTAGTAGTAAAAGTAGGATTAAGTAGTGATTACAATTGTTTTTTTGTAGTGGTATTCTAAGCTAGTGGTCAGCACATGTGCCTCAAAACCATAACTTAAACTTTAGATGAGAGAGAGAGAGAGAGAGAGAGAATGCAATTTTTCTCCTTGAAACCCGTATTTATCAAGAAAAAATAGGCAAGAACCACATCAAATTATGATCATACAGTTAACCTGGAAAAGTGATCTGGCATGTACATATATATGCTATGTGTACATGTAAGACCATGCACCCCAAGAAAGATGGAAAATGTCTTTGCCACCCAACAGTCATTGTATAATAACAAAGTAAGAGTGTAGGTAGAGAAAGCTTGTTGTAATCGCTTGCCAATCTTTTTAAGTCTTTTCACACCCCATAGTTTGTTTGGAGTAGTTTAGTTACCTGTTCAGGTTTAAGTGAAGAATTGTTTCTATTATAAGTCTACTAAACTGAAATTATTACTGGCCACTGTCCCTTGGCAGATTCGTATGCTGGCAGACACAAATGGAGAGTTCACCAAAGCTGTGGGCCTGGATCAGGATCTTGCAGTGCTAGGAGGCCTTAGATCAAAGAGATACTCTATGTTGGTTGAGGATGGCCGAGTGTTGCAACTCAATGTGGAACCAGATGGAAAGGGTCTGTCTTGTTCCCTTGCTGAGAATACAATGTCCAAGCTGTAAACTGCTGATTTCCATGACTGGAGCTGCTTCATTCTTCCAGATTCTTCTGTACCTCCACTCTCGTAAAATCAGATTGCATAATCATCTGAGGAAGTCATGTTTGAGAGTCTTAAGTGTTGTAGGTTGTTTACCTCTGAACAGGTTTGTATATAGACACTGGTAGCAATATTTTAGTTATTACTTTATTGTTGATGGATAATGATTTTCTATGTACATATACCACATTCATTCAAGTAAATTACTCCATAATAAGCATTCATTAGTCTTTGAAACAAACCACCTAACAGGTCATAATTGCTTAACTGTTTCAGGATATTATTTATCTAGTAATCTAGTTCATCCAGGTTCCAAAAATAACCCACTGTTAGGGAAGGCCTATGTATGGCATTATTGTTAATATTTGTTGTCAAAACATGGGTGCCTTAGATAGGAAAGTTAAAGTGTAGAAATGTGGTAGTGCCAAATTAGATGATGCTTTCTCACATGGAGGTGAAGAATTAAAGGTACATATGAAAAAAATTATTAGATATGGCTGTGACATGCATTATGTTGTACCAAATTGCTGGGAAGGAAAATAAATATGTGAGGAAGGTTTCACTTAGGAAGAATGAGCATGTGTGTTGGTTATCTTCTTTTCAGAAACTGCAATGGGTTTGATAAGAGAATTCATACAAACTGTTTGTTACATTCAGGACAGAAATGCTTCCTCACTTTTCTTTTTTTTTTGTTTGTAAGTGAAGGATTTTTTTTATATTCTTTCTGAGTTTGTGTTGTACTGAACATAACTACATTCTGTTTTACCTTGTCAGCAGGACTTGTTTCAGTATGGTACTCTTGGTTCCTGCTGTTGATTTCCATTTTGTTTTATTAATTTCTTTTCTTTTCTTTTCTTTTCTTTTCTTATTTTCTTTCTTGGGCATGTGGTTATAAGATCAGAAATTGTCATTGATTGGTACAGAGTTCTTTCATTGTGTGGTCATTTTAAGTGAATCTGTTGCTCAATAAAAATGTGTACTGAGTTTTCGTATATACTAGTGGAAGTTTTCACCTATTACAATGTATGTTTTATTAATTCACTCAATAAACTGACACAGAACATTACTTTTTTGTGTGTTAGTGATATCAATTTGCTGTGCTGGTAATCAGCAGAACTCTATTTCTTTGTTGATGGTCACAGCAGAATGCCACTTCATGGAAAAGCTGTAAGAATGAGATGTGCGCGGCATATTGTGAGATTGATAATGATTCAAGAGGATATAGAGTGAGAATATAATAATGAACCATAGGATAAATGTATATGGGGTATAATGGAGTAACTATAGTCCTTGATCATAGAAGTAGTATGTAGTGAAACAACTTGAAAGAAAGCTGCAGGATTGCCAAACAAAAGGCAGCAGCTATCAGTCTCCCATAAGCTTCTATTGGTCCAGGAACAACCAAGGATATTATAAGGATCCTTGGGAACAAGTGTCTACCTCAAATACATAATTTTGTATAGCAAAGCACACAGTTTCGCCCACAGCATATAAATACGAAACAAAACTACTAATAATAATACTGCTACCAGACGTTGCCAGGCATGCGAGCTAAAAAAAAACGGACAGACTCATCCCGAAAAAAGACAGAAAAGGACAGGTAGAAGTAGCCTCCAATTCTACCTTTTGATAACCCTTCCGCACAAAGAGGCAAAGTTAACATCCTTGTATATAAGGCTGGTGTCAGAAAAAAAGCTGCGAAGGATTCAGCGAAGACAGTACAGGGAACTCCAAAACAAATTGTTCATTCTATGGGATGAATATTTGAGGGATGACAGATCCACGCCACGCTACAGCTTGTCAAGGCCTGTTCACACTTAAATGGACCAGTGAGCTAATATGCTTTAGCTACATGTCTGTCCACATTTAAATGTACCAGTCAGCTAATGTTTTAGTTACATGCATTATATATATATATATATATATATATATAT
>CM035205.1:15817177-15851087 GCA_020233015.1 Callinectes sapidus | reverse complement strand
TATATATATATATATATATATATATATATATATATATATATATATATATATATATATATATATATATATATAATGCCTGTTAAGGAAATTCTTTTTAGTTTTACTTTTGTACTCATTGGTGTTATCAAACACTTTAATCTATAATTAAGTTTCTCATGGTCCATAATTGTACTTCCATGCTTACCAATTTTTTGTCACAGGTTTCCCTCTTGCCTTTTTTCAACCTCTTCCTAAGAAACTTACTTGAAGCAACTACATTTGCTTTGACTTTCTGCCTTTGTAAAGCTTTTGTAAGTTACATGTATCCTCAACCCAAATAGTTTGAAGCATTTATCTTTTTACTATATCCTGATTGTCTTGTATAAATCTTGGATATCTGAACTTCCTTTATAGTTTTGTTATCATTCTTCTACTCTAGCTGAAGTGATAGATGGCCTCTGTTTTCTTCTTAAACCTATCAATAGTGGTGGTCCACAGAGCCTTGTTCTATCACCTATCCTATCTTATCATTTGAAAATTACATTAAATTTTCCATCCTATCAATTGTTACATGGGTGAATGCCTACATTTTTAAACATTTTTTGTCAGATGATGAACTCGGTGGTGATGTAACAGATTACATGGAGAAGTCGCGTAAGTCCCAGCTTCTCATTTTTCTATCATTTAAGAAAGGATACGGAAAATTTTATTCAATATTTCAAAAGTCAATTCCCTTATTTATCCTCTTGACATAACCTACAAAACGATACATTTTTCTACCATGATAGTAAACTATCTCCTATCTGTACAGTACATCTAAGTTGGATACTTCTTCACTAGATATTTGGAATGAATGATCACTTCCTAAAATAACTTTTATGAAGTTCTTGCAGGTGTTCTATGTTGTCTTGGTTGATATTTCCCAGCTTTCTCCCTGCTGCTATTTCTTTAAAAAATAGTAAAGAAAACATTTTATCCAACCATGTATAGAGCATAGCTCATATATAGGAAGGTTCAGCTACTTTCACCCTATTAAACAGAATTAAGTCATAAGTCTTCGCATCCCATCAATTTCTCTCATATAACATTTTTTTTTTTCCTTCACTCTTGCACTGTTGTATGTTGCCATCGTTAGGCAGCTCTCCCTCCCACCATCGGTGAACTGTGGCGTTGTTGCACAAGTTTCTATTTCCCATTCCACTTGCTGGTAAAAGTGACTCACTTCTACCCTTCCCTCTGACATTTTTTCCCCCAATGAGGAGCATTAATGACGTCCCAAAAAATTCTCTCTCTCTCTCTCTCTCTCTCTCTCTCTCTCTCTCTCTCTCTCTCTCTCTCTCTCTCTCTCTCTCTCTCTCTCTCTCCGAAATGCACCAACAATAGAATAAGACAAAGGCAACTGGTGTTTGTGTTAACGTCTCGTTCAGTAGGTCACGTCTGCAAACAAGAATGCTCTCCGACCACGGTGTCTTTCTTCGCTATGTTGCAATACTATTCACTAGTCTACAACCAGAATCCACTCCCTTTTCTCGACTTAACACAACGTCTTAAATTCTGTTATACAATTGAATCGCCTTTTCGTCATCGTTCCCGGGTTCGAAGCACGGTTTCGACGAGTGTTGCTTAGAAAAAGCCAAAATGAGAATTCAAAATTGTTATAAATCCTACCAAATTTAGGGCATTGAAAATATATTTAACATTAAAATGTGAATTGATTACGTGTAAAGGCTAATCGATAATTGCCGAAAGTGTTTCTTTGCCGTAACGAATAAACCTGGCGGTGAATTGAACACGTAACACAGACCCAGTTACCCAGCCGGCCATCAGGCAGCAGTTAATCTTACCCTCTTAGCTTGGTTATTCGTGTTTGCGGCACTTTTGTGACACCAGTACAAAGCTAGCCTCTCCAAACGACCCTCTACTACTGTAGTGTTCTGCCGTGCCAGGATTTAAAAGGCAGTTCAATGCAACTGGACGAGGACAATGGCCAGCCGGCTACTAATGCACCCTCTGTGGCCATGGACTGGTCCTCAGCTGCTTCCCAGAGGACCAACTCTTCATCGTCGTCTACAGGTGAGGTCTTTCTTCTCTTGGCTAATTTCAGCAAATCATGCATGCCTTTCTCCTATACCTCTAAAACGGCTTGTCGGAACTAGAGTAAATGCCAGACTGTGTAATGTGTGTATTATCGCTCCACGTTCAGGCCGTTCTACTGGTGAGGTTTCCTGGCGTCTCCTTTAATATCTACGTCGCACTGAATCCATTTGATAACTCCCTTATTTTTCTTACATAGTCATCGTTCACTTTAGTAGTTCAGACCGTGATAGAGAAAATCAGACGAATTCTCAACTTGATGGCAATATGGCCGCCCAAAACGTAAACATCCCCCCAGCTTTCACCTGGCCCTAGTGTAGCCTGCAACAACAGTTTGAGATACAAGTAACAGGATTACAGGTGGAGGTGGCGGTAAATATTTATAGGAGCTTCGTTTGCCAAATATGGCAGTTTGTCTCCAGATTTTTTTTAGGAAATGCGAAATTTAGTCTATTTTGGTATCCTTGACCAACTAAACCAAAACGAGGTTAATTTGATTAAGCTAACCTAGTGGCGGCGCCAAGAGGGTACTTTGGACGGCTTGAACTTCCCCTAAATAATTAGCTAAGCCTCCTCTCAGTCTCCTCAATATTGTACCTTAGTAATTTATACATAGCAATTTGCCATCAATATTTTACTTTGATGATATTTTGTGAAGCTCCTCTACATGTTACCTCATCCCTCCCTTTTTGGCCCTGTTCACACGGGTGACTTGCGTCGCGCGAGTTTTTTTTTTTTTTTTTTTTTTTTTTTTTAATTTGGTGCGTGCATGGCAGTCAAATCCAAGATGGATATATATATATAGATATATATATATATATATATATATATATATATATATATATATATATATATATATATGTGTGTGTGTGTGTGTGTGTGTGTGTGTGTGTGTGTGTGTGTGTGTGTGTGTGTGTGTGATAACTTGGTATCATACATTCTAATATGAATATAATCATCATAGAAAACTTGAAATAAAGTAAATTAGCAATAAAGCAAAAAAAAATGAAGTAATTTCATGATGAACTATTTACCAAAATTCTTTAAAAAAATCAAATGAAAAAATATGAAAAAATAAATATGAAAAAAACCCGATTGGGCATTACTTTACAATAAGCAAATAAGCTACTTATAGCCTATAGGAGTAGCATGTTTTTATAATCCTTATGTATTCAGATATGAAAGTAAAACACAAAATAACATTATTTCAAAACAGTAGGCTATATTAAAACACCATCTGTTCATAGTAACATGATATTGCAAGTATTGACATCAGTAAAAAGAAAAAAAAACTTTCTTCATATTGACTCCACGTGGAGCGAGTGCCCAGTCCCTGCTCATTGGCTGGCGTACAGCCAGTGGTGATGCCACATACCCAGTTGTCACTCTGGAGTCACAGCGACAGGAAAGGGAATTTCCTGCCGCCGGCGAGTTGCTGCCGCGCTGCAGTCGCAGAAGGTACATGTGAACAGCTCCATAGTAAATGCTGTCACGCGTCTGCTGTCGTGCGACCGAAGTCGATCGTAGGAACAGAGAGCCTCCCTCCCCCTCCCCATAAAAAATTCTTGGGTGCTGCCACTGAAGTAACCTTATCTAATCTTAACCTAATGTAACTCGCATATCTTCACCTCTTCAAAATGTCCTCCTACAGCTTTACAACACCAGCTGGACACATGGAGACTTCCCCACCTGGATTTTCATCCTCACTCCTCTCAAGCTTGATAAGGACCCCAAACTCTCTTCCTTGTACCAGTCTATCACCCTCCTGTCTTACATAGGGAAGCTCTTGGGGTGTCTGGTGGCTAGAGAGACATCACCTTTTGAGGGAGGAACAGTTTAGCTTTCTTTTCCACAGGAGCACCTTTGATGGGTTGACCCAGGCTGGAGTATCACATCTGCAATACTGTGACTGGCAGGTCATAACAACCTTCTTTGTGAATTTTGAGGGGGCATTCACTGCAACACTGCATGAGGACATCCCTTACAAACTGACTAGAATGGGCATCCAGCAACTCACTATTTGATTTGGGACTTCTTCAGGGTCATTTATTCTATGTGGCCGTGGGTTGCTTCCATCTCCACCCCCTATCCCATTCTCAGAGGTGTCTCACTGGGGTACATCCTAGGGCCTCTATTTATTAATATCTTCCTCTCTGACCTTTTCCTGTCCATCTACTCACACCTCTGCATCTATGTCTGTGAGATCACCATCATCAGCAGGTTACCAACAGTTACAGAGGTACAGAGACTCTTAAGACTTACTGTGAGTGCTAGGAAAAGTGTCATCATGTGCTTCATCCTGAAATCCTCACCAGCACCTCCCATAATCACCCTGTGCAGAGAGGCCATTCCCTACACCACTACTCACAAACTCCTGGGACTGCAGCTGGATGACCCCCAAATGTCCTGGTCTAAGCATGTGAAATACCTTCATAGTTCCTGCCACCAAAGAATCAACAAAATTGTAAGGATCACAGGTGTCAACACCTCCATTACAGTACTGAACAAAAGTGATGGCCAGGTAGGCAGGCAGACAAGAATTTTGTCCATTTTAAAACAACATCCAATTTTGTCTGAATTCAAATGGTTGAATTCAGACAAAAGTGAATATCGGGCTGTGTGTAGTGTTGGTTAGTCTGAGTCATGTGCCAGCAACAGATGGCAATTAGTGTGCATGTAGCTGGTGTGGGTAGAGGATTGTTGTGATGAGCACTCATGAAACTTTCCCTTCAACACATTGCATTGTTACCACTTAGGATACCCCCTACGACCATAATATGACCTCTAGGAAGAAATATTTGTATGAATCAGTTACTCAAATTATTGCTTTAAATGAATCTGGCTTGCAAACCGAGCAAATAGTACAGCAAATTGGTGGCAGTGAGAGGACAGTGCCAGGTGACACCACTTGTAGCCCAGGGCCTTGATGCAGGGGTGTACTGCCCTCACAGACATACCACCAAACAGATCTGGGTTGTCCTGCTTGATTTTCTTGGTGTTGGTCATGGTTTAGACTCCCAAAATATTCCTGGTCTGATCCAAAGTCTTCTTAGGCCTCCCAGATCTTGGTTTTGAAGATGGCATGTTATCCCCTTCCTCCTCATAAAATCTGGCAACCCACCAACACACTGTCCTCTCACTGGCACCAATTTGCTGTACTATTTGCTTGGTTTACAGGCCAGATTTCTTCAAAGCAATAATCTGAACAACTGCTTCACGTAAATATTCCTTCCTAGAGGTCATACAGTGGTACCTCTTGATTCGAACACCCTTTGACTCAAACACTTCCCAATCTGAACACATTTGACGAACAAATTTTCACCTCTTATCCGAACGCGGTCTATCAATTCGAACACAAACACATGTGGATATGGTAGAAAATGTAACCAGTTATGTGAGTCTTTCTGCTGACGATGCTAAATTTTTGAGAAAAGTTAAGGATATGGAGGACAGTGAAGAACTGCAGAGAGACCTAGATAAGATATGTGAATGGAGTGACTAATGGCAGATGGAATTTAATTTTGGGAAGTGCAAAAAGATGGAGTTCGGAAAAAGCAACAGAAGGTGCACCTATAACTATAAAATGAAAAATGAAATTATAAAGGAAGACCTCAGAAGAAAAAGATTTGAGAGTAATATTTACAGAGGATTTATCACCAGAATATCATTTTAATAAGATTGTAAGTGAAACACTCAACCTACTAAGAAACATAAGAACATCGTTTACATATTTAGATCAAGAAATGCTGAGGAAGATAATTACATCTATGATAAGACCGAGGCTGGAATATGCAGCAGTGATCTGGTCACCTCATCAGAAGAAACATAAGGAAGCTGGAACGTGTGCAGAGAGCAGCAACAAAGATGACACCAGAATTGCAAGATTTGCCTTATGAGGAAACACTAACTAGGATGGAGCTCACAACATTGGAAAAAAGAAGAGAAAGAGGAGACATGATTACACTCTTCAGATTTCTGAATGGAATGGAAAATATAGATAGAGGAGACTTGTATGAACTGAATGTGAGAGATACAAGACGTCATGGAAGAAAATTAAAAGCAGCTGCCTGCAGAAGAGACATCAAAAAGTATAGTCTCCCACATGGAAGCATTGAAGCATGGAATGGTATGGAAGAGGAGGTGGTGTGTGCCAGAAATATTCACATTTTTAAGGAAAAGTTGGATATAATTATGGAGACGGGACAGTACGAGCTTAGCTCCCCCTCCCGTATGTCACAACTAGGTAAATACACGCGCACACACACACACACACACACAGCAAACAGGGGAACAACAACAGCAGCAGCAGGAGGTAAAAGTGGTGGAGAGACCAACAAATTAAAAGTAGCGTATACAAATGTGGATGGTTTGCTAAGCAGTATATTAGAGATAAAGAACTATTTAAGCAGCAAAAAACCAGATGTGTTCTGCATGACAGAAACAAAATTGAAGGAAGAGATTAACGTAAATTTCCAGCTAGAGGGATTTAAGCTTTGGAGGAGAGATAGAAAAGGAAAAGGAGGAGGAGTATTAATAATGGTGAAAGAAGACATAGCTGTAGAGGGAGTGCAATATGGGGACGGCATGGCAGAAGTCATCAGTATAATAATTTGAAATAATGAAAGAGATAGAAGAAAAATTATAGTTGCCTTTGTGCCACCAAGAACAAATACGTGGAAACTAGAAGAGTATAAAACAATGCAGAGGGAGGTGTTAGAATGCCTGGCTGATATGATGAGGAAGGACAGAAAAGTACTACTAATGGGTGATTTCAACTGTAAAGGTGTGAACTGGAAAGAAATGGAAGGGAGTGGAACCGAAGGATCATGGAGTGAAGAAATGCTGAAATTAGCCATGGAAAACACACTGGACCAGTGGGTGGAGGATTTCACGAGACTCAGAGGAGAGGTTGAACCATCAATGTTAGATCTGGTATTCACAAAAAAAAACAGAACTCCAGAATCATAAAATATCTAAGCCCAATGGGAAAAAGTGACCATGTATTGATGGAAGTAGAACTACAAGAAGGGACATTGGCAAGAAGGGGAAATGATTATAAAAGTGGAAGATTAAATTATGCAAGGGCAAACTTTGAAGGCTTAAGGGAATTTTTTGAAAGGACAGATTGGAGAGCAATCATGAACGGCAAAACAGCACAGGAGAAGTACGAAATATTTCTGAAGAGATATAGAGAAGGTGTCGAAAGATATGTACCAAAATACAAATTAAGGGATAGCAAATACACCTGGTATAATGCTAGATGTGCAGAAGTGAAGCGAGCAAAAGACAGAACTTGGAGGAAACTGAAGAAGCAGAGAAATGAAATTAATAGAGAGAGATATAATGAAGCAAGGAATGAGTATGTCAGGATAAGAAGAGAGGAAGAAATAGCTTTTGAAAAGGATATAGTAAAGAAATGTGGAGATGAACCCAAACTCTTCTATAAATATGTAAATGGAAAAATGAAATGTAAAGAAACCATAGACAAGATAATAAAGGGAGGAAAAACATACCAAACAGCAGAAGAGCTCAGTGAAATTATGAATGAGAGCTTCAAGTCAGTATTCACAGTAGAGGAGCAATTTATAGAACCAAACATGACAGAGGCAGAGGGGGGTCTCAAGGAGGTTGTGGTGCAGAAGCAAGACATTGGAAGATTGTTAGAAAATCTAGATGTAAGAAAAACAATGGGACCAGATGGAGTGTCAGGCTGGACACTAAAGGAATGCAAAGAGCAATTAGTACAGCCAATTTGGGAAGTGATTACAAGCTCAATAAAGGAAGGGAGGGGGCCAAAAGAGTGGAAGAGGGCCAACATTGTGCCTATATACAAAGGAGGAAAGAAGACTGACCCGCTGAATTATAGACCTGTCTCGCTAACAAGTGTTGTCAGCAAAATATGCGAGATACTAATTAAAGAGAAATGGGTGAGATACCTGGAGGACAACAAAGTTATATCCAATTGGCAATTTGGGTTCAGGCAAGGAAAATCATGTGTCACAAACCTGCTAAGTTTCTATACGCAAGTAATTGAAGGAATTGAAGACAGAGACGGGTGGGTAGATGTTGTCTACCTAGATATCAAAAAAGCATTCGATACAGTTCCACATGAGAGACTATTCTGGAAACTAAAGCACATAGGTGGACTACGAGGGAAACTATTAGAATGGATGCAGGATTATTTGAAAGATAGAGAAATGAGAACGGTGATCAGGGAGGAAACTTCAAGGTGGAGGAATGTAACAAGTGGAGTACCGCAGGGGTCAGTCCTAGCACCCATAATGTTCCAAATATATATAAATGATATGCAGTGTGGCCTGACCAGCTACATGAATATGTTTGCGGATGACGCCAAATTAATGAGAGTTATTAAAAACACTGTTGACTGCCAAGAACTACAAGGGGACATAGATAAGATCGATGAATGGAGTAAGACGTGGAAGCTGGCTTTCAATGTAAAGAAATGTCATGTGATGGAGATAGGCAAGAGCAAGAGAAGGCCAAAATGGAACTACAAGATAAGACAGGAGGAGATACCTAAGACAAAATAGGAAAAAGACCTCGGAGTGGTGATACAGGATACACTGAACCCAGAGCAGCACATAAATAAACTATTTGGATCAACATATAAAATGTTAGCCAATATTAGGGTGGCTTTCCATTACATGGACAAGGACATGATGAAAAGAATTCTAACCAGCATGATACGTCCAAGATTAGAATATGCAGCAGTGGTGTGGTCACCACATGCAAAAAAGGATATAACGAAACTAGAAAGGATCCAAAGAGTAGCCACGAAAATGGTACCAGAACTAAGCGAGCTGACATATGAAGAGAGATTAAGAGAAATTGGACTGCCAACTCTACAGGACAGAAGAGAGAGAGGTGATCTAATAACTCTGTATAAGATAGTAAATGGTATTGAAAAGCTAGACGAGCAAAACCTGGAGATGGAAGAAGAAACTAGACAGATGAGAGGACACTCAAGGAAAATCAGAAAAAGTCAGTGTCTACAGGACACAAAAAAGTAGTTTTCCACATAGAATTGTGGACACCTGGAATGGATTGAAAGAAGAGGTTGTTACAGCAACCAATATCCATAAGTTCAAGGAAATGTTACTATGAGCCCCACTCGAACCCTGTATAATACAACTAGGTAAATAAATACACACACACACACAGCGCCCCTCAAAAAAGCAAAAAAAAACTCATTCCAAACGCAATTAAACTTTAAAAAAAACTTAAAATAAAAACACACGTACACACACAAACACACATCATCCCTAAAAAAAAAATAAAAAGAAAACCCGTAACACACACACACACCCACACAGTGTGTCACCCCTCAAAAAAAAAAAAAAAAAACACACACACACACACACGAGAAGAAAACCTTAACACACACACAAACACACACACACACACACGTCATCCCTCAAAAAAATTAATTCCAAACACAATTAAACTTCAATAAACATTTAAAAACACACACAAATAGAAAGCCTTAACACACACCCACACACATACACATCGCCCCTCAAAAACAAACATTAAGAAAAACACACACACACACAAAAAAAAAAAAAAACGAAGAAAGAACAGGTGCAAGCACAGAAAAAAAGTTCATTCCAAACTGCATCAAACTTCAAAAAACATTTAAAAAGGTGCTTTGCGGGGGTTTTAAGGTTGTTTATTTTCTTTAAGGTTGTTTTTGTTTTTTTAAGGTGTTTTTCATGTTATTTTGAAGATGTTTTTGCATGCCATACCATTAGGAGACCTGTATAGTGGAGAGCATTAGGTTAGGTTGAAGTAGGTTAGGGGTACCGTGGTACCTCTTATTCGAACACCCTTTGACTCGAACACTTCCCAATCCAAACACATTTGGCGAACAAATTTTCACTTCCAATCCGAACATGGCCTCTCAATTCGAACACAAACTCACGTGGCAGCTGACACCGCCTTCTCACCAGTCGGCCGACTTCTCCGCCATGAACACCCCTCTCTATTGCGACTCGTGAACGGCTTTCAAGTCACTCCATCCCCTAGTTGCCTCGCTTACTCCAGCCCCCAAGCCTGGTCACTTCCTACCTACCACCCCAGTCAATGTGGCTTTCTACTCTGGTCACGGGCAAAGTTATTTACTAATGAAGATATATTGAACACTTTAAACAACCAATGAAGAATGAATTGTTAAATATTGTCATTTGCGCAAACTACAATAATACAATAATTTGCAGTTTTGTACAATAATTTATACTTTTCTTGAAATAACTCCTGTTGGAAATGATGATGCAAGAATATATTTTACTTGATAAGAGAGAGAGAGAGAGAGAGAGAGAGAGAGAGAGTGGATGGTGAGTGGCTGTAGGGAGGGAGGGAGATGGGGGGGGCGGCCTACTTGGTCTGTGCATCAAATGGGAGTGGATAAGAATGGAGTAAGGGGAAGGGGGGGGATACTATGAGATCTGTTCCCGTATTTAGTGCATGAGAGGGAGTCAGGCACCCAAGGGAGGCCTGTTTCATCTTCATTGGGACTCAGGAGTTTCACACCAAAGTAAATAAGTCTTTTGTTATGCCTGTTTTTTTTTTTTTGTTTTTTTTTCATTTCATATCTGTTTACTTTATATTCTTAAAATGTGAACAATATCTTTGAGTTATGATGAGATGAGGGGAAAACAAGGTGCCATCTGATGGACCAGGAACAATTTTATTTTTTCCCATTACTTCTTAACAATGGCTATTGCGGCGATGTTAAAGGACCAATTTCTTGAAATTGCTGGGGGTTGAGTGTAGCATTTTTTATTTTTAAATAAACTGGAATGGATTAAATGTTTTTACATTAATTTCAATGGTAAAATTTGCCTCCTAATTTGAATTTTTGCAATTCAAAAAGCCAAAAAGAACTAATTAAGTTCAAATCAAGAGTTACCACAACACTACACACTGTTTGGCATTAACCTTTGTCCAAATTCACTACTATCTCCTAGGGATGTGGTTTTAAAATGAACAAAATCCTTATCTGCCCACTCCACCCAGCCATCACTTTTGTCCCGTACTGTACATCAGAAGCCTCCCATCCTCCCAGCCACCCCAGGAAATATTTAAAGCATGGCATTTACATACATGTAGTAAACTGTCATATAATTTTTAGCCAGTATCTGTAACATTTGCATCACATATCTGCTTGATCCTAATCTCCTTATATCTCTCTGGAGTGATTTATCATCCTTTTTCCTACACCCACAGTGACAATGTCCAGCTTCACCAATTTCTTTCTAACTTTCGTCCTTCAAAAGAAGTGTTGAGTAATTTTGACTTTTGACATTCATGGCACCTTAGTGATGCCATGGCTAAGAACTATCCATCCTTGTACAAATTTTTTATGGAGTCTTTTACCATTCTAGATCTAAACCAATGGATGACAAGCCCAACAAATCTGCCTTTCAACAACACTGGACCTGATTTTGACCAGTGAGAATGATAAGGTACGTGACATGCAAGTTTTTCCCAACTTCCTAAACTGCTCCTTCCATTTGCATTATTACTTAGAAAATAGTGCCAGAGTCAGTCGTAATCATGAGATTAAATATCCAAACAGGATAAACTATTCTCTTCTAGATGTTGACTGGGATTTTGAGTTTTGAGACATGTCTATGCTCTTCAAGTTTAAGTTTTTTGTGGCATCCTTCTTTGCCCAGTATGTACTTATTTCACATAATCACCCACACCAACTCCAGCAATATCATCCCAACTCCCTTAAGTATAACGGAAGAAATGCAGCGTGGCTGGCTTGTAAATACAGTAGATCAATTTATGGCAGGTACTCAGTATAACAGAAGAAATAAAATACTTGGTTGATTTAGAAATGCAATACATCAATTTGTGGAAGGCACTCAACAGGCTGATCTTGTAATGGAGCAATTTTATGTGTCAAAATATTTTGTAACTATTATGTGACTAAGCAAGTACACTATGAGAATTCTTATTAATAACATGAAAGAATCACCCAAACTACTACATTAACACATAAGTTGGAACACCATCAATGGATTCTCTAAAACTGGATAGTTAATTGACTGCTGATATATTTCCCTATAACTTCAGTCTGTATATGCTGTGGTAAATAAGTTACAAGTTTTAAAATGTTCTTTATTTAGTTTAAATAGTAAAATATTTTTTACTAAAAATATTTTTGTACAACTTCAGCATATTGCAAAAGTCAAGAATTTGGCTTCAGAAATCCACCACTTGTACCAGCCTGCAGCCTGCGCAGGATGCTCAACAGCATTGTGAGTCCACCACACCACATGATGCTCAACAGCATTGTGAGCCTTGTACCAGCCTACGCAGGATGCTCAACAGCATTGTGAGTCCACCACATGGACCAGCCTGCAGCCTGCGCAGGATGCTCAACAGCATTGTGAGTCCACCACATGGACCAGCCTGCTCTCCATAGCTGATTACCAAAGAGGAAAAAAGGTGGCTCCAAAGTAACCTTAAAAAAGCCTTAAAAGGGGCCTTAAAAACTGTATTTTTAAGTCAAAAATACTCCGAAGAGTCTCCGGAGACTTTGTAATAGAGAATTTATTGAGAATACAATAAAGAATTTTGGGAAGCAAGTACTTTTATTTAATAACGTGCTACACTATTACAAAGTCTCCAGAGAGTCTTCGGAGTATTTTCGACTTGACTTTTTTTTTTTTAGGTTACTCTGGTTTGGTTATTTTGGAGCCACCTTTTATCCTCTTCAGTAGTCAGGTATGAAAGGCATCCTAGGTAGCAGACAGTTGGTCCAAGTGGTGCACTTAGGAAGCAGATGAAAAGAAATCTCCCAGGTGAGCCACTTATATCTCTTCAGTAGTAAATTAGGAGTAGTAAGACAGTAAGTGTCGGTGTGGCAGTCCTTGAAGTTCCCAGGGTGTTGGGGAGGGCAGCTCTCCCCTGGGCAGTCGATGATTTTTATTTTTTCGCAAGTTCCTAGTGGGGTTTGAACCCACTCTTCCCTCCCTTAAATTCAAATTTCATCACTCTACCCACTGGGCCACTATTTAAACTAAATAAAGGCAAGAGAAGTGGTAGTGGTGACTGCTTGCAACACATTCTGTTGTAAGCTCTCAAAGCTTTCTTGTTCTAAAGTTGCACATCTTTCACTATGTGTTTCATGCAAGCACACTGATATACTTTATGGTTTTCTTGACATCTATCTAGCCAGCTGCTCCTCTTGGTCTCCAGATGTAGTTTCAAGGGCAGTGATTTTCAGCCTTAAGTTTCTGGTGCATTCCCTTCCTTGGAGATCCCCCTGGTGGAAAGACAGTGTTGTTCACATTGGTAAATCAGATCTTTGGACTATGTATTCGTATTCACATTCATTGATGTCCCTATCACTCTTATCCAACACAAAAAGGAGAACTAAAGATGTTAACTGGAATTATAATAGTAGAAGGAAAAATACCTCTCCCACTTCCAGGATGTCACCAGCTGGCTCAAACAGAAATGCACATGACAGCAGCATTGTTCAAGGTCCCTTTTCAACCTTCCTTTTAGTTTGAGATGGTGCTCTGGTTTTCTCCAGAACAGTGCTCCAGAACAGTGTGGTTCTCAGTTGTGCAGTTTTCTTTGTCAACCTCCCTTCTGCACAATTCCTGGCTATAAGAAATAAAGATATAAACAATATTACATATACCATTTTCATTATCCAATGTCATTGTAATCATGTTTTCTGGAAAACTACTGAGTTATACAAAGCAATAATAAGAAATTCTGCTACATAAAAATTCATCCTAGTGCATTCCAATCCTGGTAATTTCTTCACAAAATGGATAAAAAAAAGACTGAAAACTACTTAAGCAAGTTTTAGTTCTGAATTATTTCCACAAATTAGTTTGCACAAAGTACTGAAGACTGGGATAAATGATGTAGGAATAAAGTGTTGTCTAAATAATCTTAACAGGAAAAAATATATAAAAAAAAGGAAAGAGTAAAAGTAAAGGTTGAGTGTAACTAATAGGAAATTAGCTGATCCTGATGTACTAGTGAAGCAAGGGAAGAGAAAGATGGAAAGGATGTTTATACTTAAATGACTTCCCTTTATCTACAAACATCACGTCAAAACAAGCACTTTCTCTGATGAACTCTTCCCCTCTCACACCTTTCCTAACACTGAAAAGAAAAAGGAAAAACATCTGAACAATAGCAACAGGGAAAAGTTGCAGCAATCTCTTTAGAAACTCTGAAGATTAAAACTTGAGCAGCAAAGCTGAACAGCCACACAAGAAAATAAAGGAAGCTGCAAGAAACCATCAAGTGTTTGGAGAGAGAGAGAGAATAAGGCTAGCTACTCAACCTACACATGGTCATCACTTTATGAAATATCATAGGTACCAACCTACCTATTTCCACTATCATCCTCTTCCTATAAATTCACTCACTTTTCTTTCAAAACCCCCAATGGACTTGACATTAACAATCTGTTTCACATCACTATAGCAAATAATAAATAAATCATTGTGATCATTTACGGAAAACTTTACAACATAAAGGAGTGTGAATGAGACTAAAAGTCAATTATCTTTTCATACCTGATGTGCTATTATTACTCTGTTCTGCAACAATGCAATGGTTATGTCTGATATTCCTCAAAATCTTCAAAAGTATAAATGATTCTAGCCTCAATTTACTGGTTATTTGAGATGATACTTGTGTAATTACAACATAAAAACTAAATTAATAAATATTTACTTACCAGTACCCCTGATCTCCAAAAGATCACTCTAGGAGAAGCTTTTTTTTAACCTGAGATGTCTTTAAATCAATAGGCAGACCACAGCAATCCTAGCCTGGGATCCAGCAGGCCTTGTAACTCAGCAGCAACTCCCACTGTAGGGTGATGTCCTTCAGGATCTAAAGTAGGGGAAAAAATAAAATGGTCTACTTAATCAGATAAGTACATACAACTTTCCAATCTAAGGTCACAGTACATGGAGATTTCTTAATTTCTTTATTTTTATACCTAAGACAGCTTAGAAACATACATGTCAAGATGGGATTGGAAGAGTTCATAAATACTCCTTTTGGTATTTGTTTTATTTTATTAGATAGTAGGTAAGCTATGGTCGCTTTGATACTGTAGTCAAATTCTTTAAAACCTAATACGGGTTTTGCCAGCAGGATAGGACATGACCAGGTAAAGAGGAATGCTGCAAAAAACTTCATTATATATCTGCCTGTCAAAATTTACTTTATATTTTCACTTTTTAACATACAAAGTAATATCCAAGTCAGTCAGTAATTTCTTGTTTTGTACACTGTACCTTATTGACAGCAAGGCCAATGTCCATTTGAACAGAATGGTCTATAATGCAGCACTAACTCTTTTTTCTCAATTCTATCCAAGTTGCTATGCATTGCAGGAGTCATTAAAGCTATCAGTGTATGTAAAAATAATTTCATTACAAGCTACTTGTTATGTAAAAAGAATAAAACTTACACATTCCTTTCAGTGTTACTTAAGCCAGATTTACTTTTCTAAAACTTGGTATATCCCATCAGACCTTGCTATAGATGTTACATGGTGACCGATATTTTAGCAATAAGGATAAGATGCATAAGTGAGCACAGAAAGTGCGAAAGACTCATGGTGACTATGGTATACAAAATGGTCAAAGATGAAAGCAGCAAGAGAATAGCAGGAAATCTAGTATATTGATCATGAAAGACTATGCCGAGGAGGAGAGTGGGAGACATATGCCCAAAGTTTAGGTCAAGGAAATCAATCAGAATGGTAAGATGCTTGATGAGTTCATAAATTCAATAAATGTGGAAAAACTAAAACCCTGGCATAAAGATGAGTGACTTAGTTTTCTATGAAAAGGAGTCTTCAATTGTCTTCATGGTAGTGAATGGGAGAATGCACAAGACCAAGTGACAGTTTGTATCTCAAAATTCTCGTATCTTGAGGTTCTACTGTATATTGATCATGAAAGACTGCCGAGGAGGAGAGTGGGAGGCATATGCCCAAAGTTTAGGTCAAGGAAATCAATCAGAATGGTAAGATGCTTGATGAGTTTGTAAATGAAATGGATGTGGAAAAACCAAAACCCTGGCATAAAGATGAGTGGCTTAGTTTTCCATGAAAAAGGAGTCTTCAGTTGTTTTCATGGTAATGAATGGGAGAATGCACAAGATGCAGTGCTGCCAGAGTTTGCTAAAGCACCACTCCAACAAAAAAAACTCCTTGATGGTGTGTTGTAAGAATATCAGTAATGGATTTTCCAAATGGAAATCAATCAATCAAAATGGGCATATGCTGGGAGGCACATCACCTCACCTACCCTATGACGCCACTCCTGGTCATGCCTCACAAGTCTCCCTGCAAAGTAACTCCCAGCAAGTCATCAACTTGCAGCAGTCTGTGGGTGCCCCCTTGGGCTCCTTCATGCTGAATTGTCTCTGAAAGAGATAACCCAATAAGCAGAATTGACTTCAAGGTAACATGCCCATACAGCCATAGTTGACGTTGACTGACTATGCTGGTAATGCACCTCAAATCAGTCCTACAGACCAATAGCTGATTTGACAAGTCATACCAGTGGTGCCCCATGATCCTGCAAAGGTAAAGTCAATAGAACAGTTTAGGAAAGAGACCGGAGGTATAGGCAAGGTGTTTGATTTTTTTTTTTTTTTTTTTTTATGTAGAAGGGAAGCAGCCAAGGACAACAAAAATAGAACAAAAAAGCCCACTGTAGTGCCGGTCCCTGGAAAGTTCAGATTCATGAGCCAAAAGAATGGGATAAGTGTTTTGATATCTCTCTCTTGAAACAGTTCAAGTCATAGACAGGTGGAAATACAGAAGCAGGGAGAGAGTTCTAAAGTTTACCAAAGAAAGAGATGAAAGACTGAGAATACTGGTTAACTCTTGCATTAGAGAGGTGGACAGAATAGGGGTGAGAGGAAGAAGCAAGTCTTGTGCAGCGAGGCCGCGGGAGCAGGGGAGGCAGTTAGTGAGATCAGAAGAGCAGTTAGCATAAAAATAGCAGTAAAAGAAAGCAAGAGAGGCAACATTGCGGCGATGAGAAAGAGACTGAAGATAGGAGGAGAAGAGTTGATAAGACGAAAAGCTTTTGATTCCACCCTGTTCAATAGAGCTGTATGAGTGGAACCTCCCCAAACATGTGAAGCATACTCCATACATGGGCGGATGAGGCCCCCGTGTAGAGTTAGCAGTTGGGGAGGTGAGTAAAACTGGAGGAGACGGCTCAGAACACCTAACTTCATAGAAGCTGTTTTAGCTGGAGAGATGTGAAGTTTCCAGTTTAGATTACTAGTAAAGGATAGACCGAGAATGTTCAGTGTAGGAGAAGGGAACATATGAGTGTCATTGAAGAAGAGGGGGATAGTTATTTGGAAGGTTGTATCGAGTTGATAGGTGGAGGAATTGAGTTTTTGAGGCATTGAACAACACTAAGTTTGCTTTGCCCCGATCAGAAATTTTAGAGAGATCAGAAGTTAGGCGTTCTGAGGCTTCCCTGCATGAGCTGTGTACTTCCTAAAGGGTTGGTCGTCTATGGAAAGACGTGGAAAAGTGCAAGGTGGTATCATCAGCATAGGAGTGGATAGGGCAAGAAGTTTGGTTTAGAAGATCATTGATGAATAATAGGAAGAGAATAGGTGATAGGACAGACCCTTGAGGAACACCACTGTTTATAGATTTAGGGGAAAAACAGTGACCGTCTACCACAGCAGCAATAGAATGATCAGAAAGGAAACTTGAGATGAAGTTGCAGAGAGAGAAGGATAGAAGTCGTAGGAGAGTAGTTTGGAAACTAAAGCTTTATGCCAGATTCTATCAAAAGCTTTTCATATGTCTAGGGCTACAGCAAAGGTTTCACCAAAATCTCTAAAAGAGGATGACCAAGACTCAGTAAGGAAAGCCAGAAGATCACCAGTAGAGTGGCCTTGTCGGAAGCCATACTGGCAATCAGATAGAAGATTGTGAAGTGATAGATGTTTAAGAATCTTCTTGTTGAGAATAAATTCAAAAACTTTAGATAATCAGGAGTTTAAAGCAATAGTTTGAAGGATTAGAACGGTCACCCTTTTTAGGAACAGGCTGAATGTAGGCAAACTTCCAACAAGAAGGAAAGGTAGATGTAGATAGACAGAGTTGAAAGAGTTTGACTAGGCAAGGTGCAAGCACGGAGGCACAGTTTTGGAGAACAATAGGAGGGACCTCATCAGGTCCATAAGCCTTCTGAGGGTTTAGATCAGCGAGGGCATGGAAAACATCATTATGAAGGATTTTAATAGGTAGCATGAAGTCGTCAGAAGGAAGAGGAGGAACAAGCCCAGAATCGTCTAAGGTAGAGTTTTTAGCAAAGGTTTGAGCAAAGAGTTCAGCTTTAGAGATAGATGAGATGGCATTGGTACCATCAGGTTGAACTAAAGGAGGGAAAGTTGAAGAAATAAAGTTGTTGATGTACAGAACAGAAAAATTTAGTTAGAGAATGACTCTGAAGTCAAAGCGAGATGGTGGAAAACTCAGAAGATGCAAGAGCGTGGGCACGAGAGCGAGTTAAGTCATTGTGGACATAGACGCAACATCCAGCTTTGGAACGAAAATGAGGATAGAGATAGTAGGAGGGAACAGAAAAGGGGTTATTGCCAGTTGCCTCAGACACCTGTGTTTCAGTGAGGAAAAGAAGATGAGGTTTAGTGGAGGAGAGGTGGTGTTCTCCAGATTGAAAATTAGATCGAAACCACGAATGTTGCAGAAGTTGATAGAAAAAAATTACTTAGGGTCGATATCAGAAGAGCAGTCTGACCTGGGGACATTTCAGGTCCCCTCCCCAGAAGGGGACTCTGAGCCTGGTGAAGGAGTTGCCATATTTAGCAAAAATTTTGAGTGAAAGATGTGTGTGTAACTAGGTGCATGTACTTTTGTGAGGAGGAAGAGGTTGTCTTTAGAGGGCAGGCTTTGACTATCCCCTTGTGTTACGAGACACAAAGGAAAATGTTCAGTGAGGTCACAACTGGTTTTGATGATAAGCTAACAGCACCCCCTGATCCAGTGCCTTAGACCTCCCTGGGAGTAATCATTTCAGCAGGTGTCTACTGCCTCCTCCAGGCAAGAGAAAAGATACTGGGGAGGAAGGATGCAGAAGAGATTTGTGAAATCATTAGAGGAGGAAGAGAAGAAATGTGTGAAAAAGCAAAATGGCACCAGGTGAGAAAACTTATAAAATGTAAAAAATGGAGTGGAAGATGTGATAGATAGGATGGCTAATCAATTGAAATGGCTGTGGGAGGAGAAACTACCATGAAAAGGGAATTAGAAGCAGGGTGAATATTAGAGCAAGAACAAGTTAAACTACAAGCTAATTGCATTAGTGAACACAGTAGGTAATGTTTTAGTGGTGCCAAACCAGTAATTGTGTAAATACTTTGAAAGAGCTGCAGTGTTAGGTGTAGAACAGAATAGACTTTGTGTGGGCAGGGGAGTAGAGAATAATAGGTTCATGATAAATGTGATTGAGAGAAAGAAGAAAGATAAAAAAAAAAAAAAAACTACAAGTTATCTTGTTTGTGGTAAATGAAATAATTGAGAGAGAGAAGGATGATAATGGTTTCTAGATAGATATGATAGGATGAATAAAGAAATGTTAGGTAGTGTCACTGTATTATGTTAGGTGTTACGTTAGGTTTGGTTCAGTTGAGGGCTAGGTTTAGTCAGAATGCATAATTAGTTGTACATGAAAAGAACATGGAAAAGTAAATACTATACAAGTAACATAGCACACCATTGCTGTCCAGCGAGCTCCTCAAAGAAAATTAACCAGTTAATAAAAAATATCACACTGAGAGGGTGTGAAGCAAACAAAGTACTTATGCATCCCACTGCTGTCCAGCAAGTTCCCCCAAATTTTGTAAAATCTCTGGTGATGTTGGAATGAATTTTGACAAAAGTATGTGGGTTTAAAATACTGAGAATTAGCAGCTGCAAGCATTAAGACAGGTAAGAATTGCCCAAGTGAGACAGGTGTCTTACTGGATATTTATCAAACAAAAACATGTCTACTACAGATTCGTACAATAAAAATGATGATTTTGGCCACCGTCAGGTTGTTGTTCTTACTATTTACAACATTTCTAATTGATACACTACCTGTTGGAAATTAATAATAACGCTGCAAAAAGGTCCGGGAATGTCCTGTGTCTGTCAAGTTTTCTCTCCAGCAAGGTGTGGCGAGCTCCAATGCAAGTTAGGTTATGTTAGGTTAGATTTATGTTAGGGTTTGGTTAGTATCCTAACAGGCCCCCGGGCTAAAAATGAAGAAAAACGGTAATGTTATGAAAAATTTCCCTAGATTCTGGGAAATTTCCATAAATTTAGGAAAATTCTTTAAACTTTTAAGAGAAATTCCCGTTATATATCGCTCATAATATATGCATGCCCCCAAAACCCCCAAATCCCCAAAGGCTCCCAAGCTTGTTGGAGGGGTTGGGGGGGTGATGGTAGAGATAAGGGATATTGTATTAAACTATAAATTTACCAACATATCCTTACCAACACATTATTAACAAAAAACACTGAATTCTCTCTTGTTTTAATTTGATCCCAAGACAATAACAAACCTGTTGTGTGTGATAGATATAGAGTAGATAACAATGGTTACCTACTCTATATCTAGCAGGACTAGATAAGTAAGGAACGGGGTCAAATTTGATCAAATTGGTCAAATAGGCTTATAACTGGTCCTGGGGCGAGAATTCAGCGAGGTGTGCTATTCAAAAGTATATGGGAATATCTCTTAAAAATTAAGTTTTCTAAACAAACCTATCCTAGCTGTGCTCCCATGGATCCTCTCCTCACCGCTAGGCCATTATCCCAAACAAGTATTAAGAACAACCTAACGAAACTCCCCAAAAGATTACATCATTATGGCTTACTGGTGAAGTGAGCTTAGATGGTACAGTTCAGAAAAAGGTTCCTTTATAACTATTGCTTACCCATCATGGTAAATGTATATTGACTCATTGCCATGTTGTCCAATAAACTCTTCCATATGTACAGTATGTATAAACTGATATTGTGACTGATTTATAAACTGATATTGTCACTATGAAAACTTGGAAACCTTCACTCACCTATTAGTCTTCCAGCTAATAGTTACAGAAAGTATCAATATATACTTATAAATAATTGATTGATCACTGCTGTAATTCAGGGTCCGTGGGATGGGTGGTGACTGGATAGTTTGAGTCACAACAGTTCCAAGGCCAGTAACAAGTCTTGATTTCGTAGGTAAAGGCAGCTTCTGTACGTTAAATCTGATTCCTTATTTATAATTTCTCAACTTGATGAATTTATAAACAGACAAGCGATAGAGTTAATATTATCGTTGTGATCGTCACTGCTGATGAGTGACTGCCGGTGCAGCTGTCACTTGAACTTTGTGACAGCCACACGGTTCGATGCTCTGCTGGTTCAATTTGCCACGTCAGAAAACAAATGCCTTTCGCATTCCGCTTACTTCTACCTCAGTTTTATTGATTTGGATAAAAGTTTATATCAAAATAACCTTAATTACCTTTGAATGTAATTTTGTAATTTATGAAGCCACTAATAAATCGCAACACAAAGCTATAATATATTGATAATATGCATAATAGGGGTGGAAATTTCCGTCCACTATAACATGATTAAACATCTTATTGGTATTTGAATGGTCAATTCCAACATGCGCACCATCCTTGCTCACAAATATGACTGATTTTGGAAGTCAGCAATAGACTCATCAAAGTAGCAGGTAGAATTAACATGATATGAAGAGCAAGGGACACTGAGCCTTCATTGTTGAGGGTCATGCTCAGTACTTACATTCTTCTCAGTTTAAAGATTGAAGATGGCTGTAGAACAAGTAAGATTTATTTTGAATGCTTAAGGAAAAGTGTGCCAAATAGCAATCAAACGGTAAAAAGAGTCATAGTAAACAATGAAGAACATTACATTAATTATCTCTTAATGAGAAAATAACTTCTACACTCATCCATCTGTGGTGACCTCTCTAAATATTTATGGCTGAGGCAGAGAAAACATAATACTGTTGTTCAATACTCAAAAACTCAATTCATCCACCCATCAACTCAACACAACCTTCAACATAACCATCCCCTCTTCTCCCTCTCCCTTTCTTTTAGATAGGAAGATCACTGGCCAAGTGCAACAGAAATCTTGCAAAGTTAGGTATCTTGAAATCTCCCTCTTGAAAGATTTCAAGTCAGAGGAAAGAAGAAATACAGAAACAGACAGAACACTCCAAGATTTACCAGAAAAGGAAATTAAAGATTAAAATTACTGGTTAATTCTTGCATTAGGTAGTTGAACAGAATGCAGATGAGAAAAGGAATGTTGTACAACAAGTCGCAACAGGAGAGGAGGCATACATTTGAGCAATTACGTGATAATAGTGGTAGAGGACATGCTGCGAATAGTGTAACAAAGTGCTGCTGTGATAAGAGCCAGTCTGATATAACAGTTAATTAAATTTGATGAGAAGAAAGGATGTCTTTATGTACAGGCCCCCACCTGATGATGTGTTCTTACTTATATTTCCAATAAAATTGACACGTCTTTTTCTTCTTTTTCTATGACAGCAATCGTTGGCTACAGCGGCTTCTGACGTGAATTGTAAGCTTGATTCCCCTCTCCCTCCTCATCCCTCTTTCCGTCTCTCTTAATTTTACCATCCCCTTCTTTCTCATACCTCCTTGAGCCTACCCCCCCCCCCCTCTCCCTTTCTCTCCTAGTCTTATCACGTAATACTTCAGGAGCCATACTTATAAAGAAATGATTTCGCCTGAGACGATCAGCAGGTTACTTGGTAGAGACTGACACTCAGTCTGTGGTCCCTCCACAGGCTCAGCTCACTCGGCCCACTTGGCCAGCTCAGCGGACTTGGCCCATTTAAGCCACTCGGTCCACACAATAACGGACTATTCGGACAACTCAGCCCAGTCAGCAAGCTCGGCCCGCTTGCGTCCTCACCCCAGTGACCCCACTCATCCCTTTATCCCGCTCGCCCCACTCTCGGTCCCACTCCGAATGCTTGGCTCCTCGACCAGCTAGGTACGTTCGACCCACTTCTTCACTCAGCTCGGCCAAGTAATAATTATGATAATAATAACAATAATAATAATAATAATAATAATAATAATAATAATAATAATAATAATAATAATAATTATTATTATTATTATTATTATTATTATTATTATTATTATTACTATTATTATTATTGTTATTATTATTATTATCATAATAATAATAATAATAATAATAATAATAATAATAATAATAATAATAATAATAATAATAATAATAAACTGGTAAATATAAAGACCAATTTAGTACATACCAGTGGAGAAGTCTCGATACTACTAAAATGGTTTAAGTTGTTGATAAGGGATGAAAATACAACTTCGAGCTTGGATAACTTATTCTGGACAAGATGAGTCTGTGTAACGTGCTTTTACAAAAACGACAACAATAAGAACAAGAACAATAAAAATAACAATAATAATAATGATGATAATAATAATAATAATAATAATAATAATAATAATAATAATAATAGCAGCAACGATAACAACAACAATAGTAGTAGTAGTAATACTAACAGTATTAATAATAATAATAAGTATTAATAATAATAATAATAATAATAATAATAATAATAATAATAATAATAATAATAATAAATGAAAAATAAATGTCGCTGTCGCTGTAACGGGTTGATTTCCCAAAAGATGTGCAATTGTGTACAAATTAATACCCTAGTAAAAAAATGCTGAGTTATCGGTTCAACTGTCCAACCCCCTCACTCCAGGACTAATTAATCACCATTAATTACATTAACATTGTAGCAATTGGTTATAAATACCGAATGATGAATCACACACACACACACACACAAAAAAAAAAAAAAAAGATTTCATCAATTATATATATATATATATATATATATATATATATATATATATATATATATATATATATATAGATATATATAGAGAGAGAGGAGAGAGAGAGAGAGAGAGAGAGAGAGAGAGAGAGAGAGAGAGAGAGAGAGAGAGAGAGCTTACATAGCTCTATGTAAGCAATCTAGTCTATCAAGACAAAAAATAAAAAAAATAAAATAAAAAAAGACGTTGAGTCGTGAATAGGTGATATTGGGCTTATTGGTTGATCTCGTTCTCGCTACTGTTGTGGGTCGAAGTAGGAGACTTAAGGTCTTGAGCCATGTGTTACGCCGGTCTGGGCAGCTTGTAAGATACTTTTTTTCCGCTCCAAATGGTCCACATCTTTTTTTAAATTATTTGCCTCTTCCTCTTTGCCACTAATCATGGCTGGCATGTACTTTACTGCTTCTTCGAGATTTCTATCTAATTGTTTGTCTTTCTCACGATTTTCACGGGCCTTCTTCTTCTTGTTCTCTTTGAGGGGATCAGGTGGGTTCGGTGACTTGTCATTTTTTTTCAGCTGTGAGGTATCAGGGTGTGAGTCTTGGCAGGCATAGGAACCGAACAGTGATGAGCTGGGGGTACCTTCTACTGTGGCTTTCGAACCGCAGAAAATACGACCGCCACTGAGTAAAGTTGTATCATGGACGACCTCATCAAGAGTATAGTCGTTGTATTCTGCCATAATGCCTCACAGTGTGTGTCGCTACCTGACAGCAGACTCACTATTTATTGTTGCATGGAGGAAAACATGAACTATTTTTAAATCTTCAAGAGAAAATTCCAAGAATGGAAAATTTCAACATTGTTTCACAACCGGACATCGTGGAGTTTCACACAACAAAAACAAAACTCAGCACTCATTAACAAAGAAAATACCAACTCCACTAAATACGTACAGCTCTTATACTTTATACTAAATCTATATTCCCTCTACCATGTAGCGCTTCTGCACGCACCGAATAGTTTCAAAATTTGTGTGATGTGAAAGTTTATGAATGAGTTTATGGATAAGATACATTACACCGTAAGGGTAATACTGTACTTCATAGGAAGAGGTAAGTTTCAAGTAAAAAAAAAACAATCAAATACAATATAGCACTATGAGTACACAGCTGTGATACCGGATGAAGTGTGACGTCATTTCCCGTGATGAAGTATGAAGCGTTTAATTTCTGTTCTTCCTGAGCACACACACACACACACACACACGAGGCCCCTCGTGCAAAAAGACAACCCACACGCACCTACTTTTGAGGCAATCGCGTTTAAAGTTTATTGTTAATTACTACACGGAAAACGGTCCAAATGTAAAACTATTATAGTCATTTCCATCTCGGAACAACATTCACGCGCGGGTTGAGTACGAGATTTTTCCATGAGCTGCTTTGTCACCTCCACAGGACTAATTATCTTCTTAACACCTTGATAGAAAGGTCCGGCGGCGGCCGCTACCCTCCCCCCCCCCCTCTGTTACATCGTGAAATGGTAGTAGAGTGTCTTACATCCTTTTCATTACATTAATATTTGTATCCTTTGACAAAGACCAACTCTATACTTCACCTAATTATAATGTTCATCCATGTTCAAACACACACACACACACACACACCGTGGAGAGGCTTCTCTCTGACCTGAGTGACCTGACTACTGATAAGCATGACCTATAAGATAACGTTCCACAGCTTTATTGTCAAATGTTGTCATATTTACATAGGACCCAGTCTAGTAGCTTAAAAACCTGAGACATAATATGTAGTATTGCATAGTTTGGTAGGATAAATCATCCATATTTAATGCCTTAATTTCAATAAAAGAAAAACAAAGCTGATACATCAAAAACAAACTGTGTGATGTGGCATGTGTTATACATTTATAACAAAACAAACAAGAAGCATGATGATGTGATTTTTTCTATTGCTCCCCCATATAATAGCATGCATTCCAAAATGTGTTCTGAAGCTTCCAGGTTACAGATCATTCTACATGTAGTGAGATTACGACATCACTCATGGCACTCACAGTTGATACACATACATGCTGCACAGGGGGAAAGATAATGCTGATAAACAACTCATAATGCTTTGTGGCCTCTCTCCTATTGCCTTATCAAAACTTAATCCCTTATATACATATATCCAAAGCATCTATGATAAACAATCCCAAGCAAAGGATAGGGAAAGGAGGGGGGATGTGAGGTAACATCCCATGGAATACACTATATGTACAGTACATACTAGCCACCTGTCAGCAATTCAAACCTAGGGTGTGGTCAAGATCATTTACTAGGCTACCTGGATGTCATTCACCATGTTTCCCACAGCAAATGGAAGGCTCCATTGGTGGATAAGAGTGGGAATGGGAGTCAAGAACCACAACAAAGTGCTGTGAAAAAACCCGGAAATGAGAAATGCGATATATTGTAAGGGCAAGAAACCAAACAAATATATTACCAAAAACTGGGAAAAGTTTCATAACTCCTGGAGTTTTACTATATAAACTACAATGTATAGTGTGAAACTTTAGGTGTAAGCTAGAAAGTTAATGGAAATGATATAGGTTAGTTTTCCAGGCTTTGGTCCCAATTTAATTTTTCTCCATAAGAAGTTAACTTTGTATCATAATATTTCAAATCTTGAAGACCACTTTAGGTCCCAATTATGAACGAGATTCCAGATTCTACTGTACATAAGTCGCTCTTTATAAATATATCAAATGTATATCTAATAAAAAAGCAACATCTAATTACCACAATTTTTATTTGGCATCAATGTGGCAGTGCAATAATCCTCACTGATTCTAACAATATGTCAGTTTTAATGGAAAATTATAGATATTAACATGCAAAAATTCACCTGGTTAGTAATTTCATACCCCATTACATCTTTCAAAATATTGGAATATAACAAATGTTTACTTGGTCATAAGTTCCTTTGCTTTTTCAATTGGTTTAATTTGAGGGCCAAGTCTTGACCAAACAAAGCAGGACTGTGGTCGATAAGTCATTGTAGAGTAAGGTGAGGTGCGATCCTTAAAGTAATCTGATGGAGCATGACGTTCAAATTCCATATACTCCAGCTTACGTGGAATGTCTTCCTCAGGACCTGAAAATACCAAATGATGGATGACAAAATTTCCTAACCTGCTGGCAGCAGCAATCTAATTTCTGGACCTCCCCATGGTGCACAATTTTCTTGCGGATCAAAAAACATTTTTTCCCCTTATGACCTGAAAGAACACATGAAAATATTGTTGTTAACCAAATATAAGCTCAATATTTTCCTCTGTTAAGCTAAGGGGATTATTTCAAGTTCGCTACACAATTTTTTGACACCAAAAAATATATATATAAATTTTTCTCTTGTGATCTGAAAGAATACATCAAACTACATATGGATGTTAACCAAATATGAGCTCAATATTCATCTTCATCTCACTGTGGTGATGATTTCAAGTTGGCAAAGAAAAACCACGTTTTGTCTCTCATGGCCAATAAATCACATATACCCTCCATGGTGACAAATAATAAACTAAAGATTAGTGAAACAGGTGCAGGTAGCCAAACTAAGAACTCCCAAACATCATCATGTAAAAACTCAAAATAACTAATGCCTTCTGGAAAGTATGTCACAGCTAATGGGTTAAAATCATCAACACTATCATACAAAATGCCTCTAAGTTCATAACTCACAAACATTGCAGAAATTATCTATAACATTTATCATTATAATTATACCCTAAAACAGACTATACGCATAAAAATGAGAAAATATCCAACCTATTATATATGTGGATGGATCGAAGCCTTGTTCAGGAGGTGGGGAAGCTTTGGTAGGAAGAAGCCATGTTAGTACAGCACTCTTCTCACAATACTGATCCTGTAGAAGTCCCCTTATTTGAGCATAGTATGTTCCACCATCAACATCAATTAAGGAAACAATGTCCCCAATCTGATAATACAATCCCTGGAACAAATAGATATAAAATCAGAGTAAAAGTAAGATAGAAGCAAAGAATATATTCTATAATGAAAAATATAACACCAACTCTTCATGCATAGTATCTATACCTACCTTACAAAAGAGATACTCTGATGTGACAGGAGTGGCTACTGCAGCTGGAGCTTTTGTGGCCTGTAAGGAAAATTATTTGTAATGATGAATCATGCAGGCCTACACAGTGCACCTACAAGAGAAATGGATGTGTCTAGGATCAATCTAAGGATAAAATGTCAATCTAGTTTTTCTCACATTATAAACTGTCATTGTTAAATTTCCTATGGAAAAAAAAATTATGACAGAATAACAGCATAAACAGAAATATTAAAGGTCAGGAAAAAAGGAAAAGATACATAGTATCAAACAGTCATCACGTCCTTAAATAGCATCTGATGATCTAATAATATGAGTTTAGAATATTCTATTTTAGAATTTGCCATAACCAACTGCCTAATTGAGAAATTTGAATGCTGGATCTCTTGAAATAGCTCCAAAATTATTTTTAAATTTGCATTTAAAATGACAGGATTAATTCAGATTTATAAAAATATGATGCAGTACTATCTGGCCAGTTTTATTTTTATGGTCAGTTTGGTAAATATAAAGAAAAGACATGCAGCTTTAATTACTAATGTTTTTGGCTCTTAACTATCAACAAACTTTGGGACCTGTTGGGTAAGCTAGAATTTGGTGAAATGTTTTCTGACAGCAAAGCATATTAGAATTACATATTCCATCTGGAACAGTGGTGGAAGGCCATCTTAACACTAAAGACCTAAAATTAATGTAAATAGATAAGATAATCCCATGCAAAACTCACACTCTTCTTAAATATATACCGCCGTCCTTTGCCCTTGGGTACACTGCCTTTACCGCCTTGCCGTCCCTTCCGCGTCCTTCGTTTGGTCTCTCTCTTATCCGAGCTTCGGCCCGAATCCTTGTCTTTATCACCGTCTTGGTCGTCATCCTTACCACCGTTACCATTACTGGAGTCTGCATCCTTGTGGTCATCTTGGTCCACTCTGTCGTCGTCCCTGGCTGTGTCGTTGTCCTCTTCATCACGACTCCGGGATGCCCTAGGAGGTGCCCGGGGCTGCAGGCACACGGCACTAGCCTGGCATTCGCTGCACACTATCTGATCATTCTCGTCCTTGTGCCAGAGATTCGTTTCTTTCGTGCCACACTTATCACACACAGGTTTTAGTCCAAACACCATCATAAATAAGTACGCGTCACTCCGTACCAATGTTCCGCTTCCCTTCCGTACATGTAAATACAACGCTACTCCGTTTCGCCTTCGCAACGGTAGCTTCTGTCCATTTCTCATTGACATAGTCCACTTATAATATATCGTTATCAAAAGTTTGTAAAAAAATAAATAAATAAATAAAAAGGGATTTGGTTTGGACTTCGTTTGTATTTTTAAAACCTATTTGTTGCAAGGTTTACTCATGATCCACTCAATATTCATTTCACACGGAGTCACTTTAATATTTCTCTTGAGTAACACTATTCAAGGGAAACATTTGATACTGAAGTGTGCAAAAGCTGCGATTTAGGGACAATAACTTTTTTATAGTACTTATATATGAATAAACCACTACTTTTGAGTTGTGGCTATGTGCGAAAGTATTCATTAAGATTGGGGGCACTACTGAGAAGCACTGGGGTATCTCTCTCTCTCTCTCTCTCTCTCTCTCTCTCTCTCTCTCTCTCTCTCTCTCTCTCTCTCTCTCTCTCTATATATATATATATATATATATATATATATATATATATCTATATATATATATATATATATATATATATATATATATATATATAGAGAGAGAGAGAGAGAGAGAGAGAGAGAGAGAGAGAGAGAGAGAGAGTGAATGTGTTTGTGTGTGTGATGTGTGTGTGTGTGTGTGTGTGTGTGTGTATTTACCTAGTTATATTTACTTAGTTGTATTGTACAGGGTTCGAGCCGGGCTCATAGTGTCCTGTCTCCATGTTTCCATATATCCAACATTTCCTTGAATTTATGTATACTGGTTGCTTCAAAAACATCCTCTTTTAATCCATTCCAGGTGTCCACAATTCTATGTGGAAAACTGTATTTTCTTGTGTCCTTCAGACACCGACTCTTTTCGATCTTCCTTGAGCGTCCTCTCATCTGTTTAGTTTCTTCTTCCATCATCACCAAGTTCTGGTTGTCCAGCTTTTCAATTCCATTTACTATTTTATACAGAGTTATTAGATCACCTCTCTCTCTCTTCTATCTTGCCGAGTAGGCAGTCCCATTTCCTTTACTCTGTCCTCATAGCTTAGTTCTCTTAATTCTGGTACCATTTTCGCGGCCACTCTTTGGATCCTTTCTAATTTCCTCATATCATTTTTTGCATGTGGTGACCACACCACAGCAGCATATTCCAACCTCGGACGTATCATGCTGGTTAGAACTTTTTTCATCATGTCCTAATCCATGTAGTGGAAAGCCACCTTAATGTTGGGTAATATTCTATATGTGGATCCAAATATTTAATTTATATGCCGTTCTGGGCTCATTGTATCTTGTATCACCACTCATAGATCTTTTTCTTCCTTGGTCTTAAGTATTTCCTCCTGTCCCATCTTGTAGCTCCATTTTGGCCTTCTTTTGCTTTTTCCTAGTTACATCACATGACATTTCTTTGCATTAAAGTCCAGTTTCCACCTCTTACTCCATTCATCAATCTTGTCTATATCCCCTTGTAGTTCTCGACAGTAATCAGTGTTCTTAACAATTCTCATCAATTTGGCGTCATCTGCAAACAGATTCATGTAGCCACATTGCATATCATTTACATATATTTGGAACATTATGGGTGCCAGGACTGACCTCTGTGGCACTCCACTTGTTACATTTCTCCAATTTGAGGTTACTTCCCTGATCACAGTTCTCATTTCCCTATCCTTCAAATAGTCTTGCATCCATTCCAATGTTTTTCTACTCAGTCCATCTATGTGCTTCAGTTTCCATACGAGTCTTTTGTGTGGAACTCTATCAAATGCTTTTTTGATATCTAGGTAGACAGCATACACCCACCCCTCTCTGCTATCAATTCCTTCAATTACTCTTGTATAGAAACTTAGTAGGTGTGTGTGTGTGTGTGTGTGTGTGTGTGTGTGTGTGTGTGTGTGTTATATATATATATATACTTGTTATGCTAGCCCCCCGTCCACACACACCAACACACAGCTTCCAAGGCGACGACAGGTACACTCTTACCAAGTACCAACAGCGTCACCCTCAGGACAGCATACAGGACGGGGTCGGCAGCACACACACACAGGGACACTTCTCGGCGAAGATTCGTGGCTAGCGAGGGAAGCGAGGTACAGACCCACAGACCCCAGACTTACTCAGAGAGGCAGGAATACAGTTAAAGGCAAGGCACTACTTCCTTACTTTACTGGCACACAAGAGTTAATACAGGATGACACACAGTACTTATACCACAACACAAACAGGGCAGGATCACGTCCTCAGGGAGAGCGGGGCAGGCAGGCGTCCTCTCACACTCCTAACTGGGCTGCAACTTCTTCCTCTTCCTCTCTCCCCTCACTGCCCCTCGCCGGGTCGGCGGCAGAAACTATTTGCTGACAACAGCCCCCCTTTCCCTTGTCCCCTCTAGCCGCGTCCTAGTCGCGTCCCTTCTACTGGCCAATCAGGCACAGAATATCCACCTGGCCGCAAACTCCAGCCCTCACTACCACTTCTGCACCAATGTCATCATTGCCAATCTAATAGCATTGCCAACGCTATCTTCACACTAAGCGCCGCCGCAACACTACCCTCCCCCCCACAAAATAGTCGTCCGACTATTCATGCTCGCTCCTCACCTGTAGTCCCTTCACCACAGGTCTTTTCCTCGATCTGAGGGTGTGAGACAAGCGGCTCACTCACGCTCGTCGTCTGCTGTCCCCTCACGCGCGCTCTGCTATCCACCCATCGCAGCCTCGTCCTCCACCTCGCTGTCTGGGCCTCTCCACCTGCTGACGCTCCACGTCGCTGGCGTTTCTCCACCTTGCCGCTGCAACGCCGCCACAGCCTCAGGCGACGTCTGTGGTAGCTCCTCCCCAGGTGGTCGTCCAGTAGCCTCAGGGAGGTAGCGGCGGTTACCTTGGGGCATACAAGGCCGTGCCCCGGCGACATCCACCGCCATCCCCTCCCAGGGAGCGCCAAACTGATACCACCTCAGCGCTGCTCTGGTACGTCGCTCAGATTCCTTCTCGGCGACGTAAACGTGGTACAGCTCGCACCACTCCACCTCATGCCTCATGCCAACCCAGCACAGGCGTCGGCACAGGCTACACAGAGCCTTCCTGCGCCCCTGGTGCCCACCAGAGACGCCAGCATGCGCCTCCTCCAGCAACTCAACCTGCAGGAAGAAAGGGTTTACCAGCAGCCACGTCTGCTGTGTCGCTGCATCCTCCACGCCCTTCTGCAACACGCCGTCTTGCACGTGCTGCTTCTCCCCGCACGACTTCTCGCCTTCCTCCGTCCGCCCAAACACCGGGTGGACATGCTGCGTCGTTGCATCCCTCAAGTGCCTCTGCCACACACCGTCTTGTATGTGCAGCTTCTCCCTCTGCTTCACCGAGTCCACGGTAGCAGGACTTTCCAGCAAGAATTCCTCCTTGCACGACTGCACCTCGCCTTCCTCCGTCCACCCCAACCTCTGGTGGACATGCTGCCCGACGTCTCGCTGCGTGCCAGCCTCGCTCTGCCCGTCCTGCCCGCTCTCCATCTTCCCCGCGCCGCCGTCCTCATCACCGCAGCTGTTCACCGCTGCATGGCCTCCACCGCCTTCTTCAGTGGCGCCCGCTGCCTCACGTTCCCTCACGACTCCGCAGTTCAGCTCCAGTCTCTCCTCGACATCCGAACTCGTCACGGGGCTCTCGACCTGTTTAACAGCATCCTCAAGGACCAGTGGTACGACTTCTCCACGTACCTTCCGCTGCATCCTTCCGAGGTCATCACACGCTGCATTCCCAAACAGGGAGTCCAGCCCCAACGGACAGGGTTTCTCCATGTCGGTAACAGAGACTCTCAGCTCACAGTGGCCTGTCACGCCACACAACTGCTGGTCTGACACAGGGGATTGGGCTGCCACAACTTCCTCCACTCTGCTCCGGACGACTTCAGTGCTTTCCACACAACGTCGTCTCGCTGCCACCTGCTCCTCCCTCAGCAGGTCCATTCTTACCACCACTGCCCCGATTTCCTGCTTTAATTCCTGTCTTATTTCACTGAATCCCTGTTCCACTTTCTGTGCAAACTCACTTAAGTCCTGTTTCCTGTCCTGTGCCATTTTGACGAACAAGGCTTTCAGCTCTTCCAAGCCTGACTCACTGCCTTCCGGCTTCTCACTGCCTCTCGAGTCTGAGTCCGCCATGGTGCCTTGTACCCGGCAATCTCACTAGCCAAACTATCCCAAAAACTCCTGACACCACTTGTTATGCTAGCCCCCCGTCCACACACACCAACACACAGCTTCCAAGGCGACGACAGGTACACTCTTCTTACCAAGTACCAACAGCGTCACCCTCAGGACAGCATACAGGACGGGGTCGGCAGCATACACACACAGGGACACTTCTCGGCGAAGATTCGTGGCTAGCGAGGGAAGCGAGGTACAGACCCACAGACCCCAGACTTACTCAGAGAGGCAGGAAGACAGTTAAAGGCAATGCACTACTTCCTTACTTTACTGGCACACAAGAGTTAATACAGGATGGCACACAGTACTTATACCACCACACAAACAGGGCAGGATCGCGTTTTCAGGGGAGAGCGG
>CM035205.1:15787096-15804052 GCA_020233015.1 Callinectes sapidus | reverse complement strand
TATATATATATATATAAGTGTGTGTGTGTGTGTGTGTGTGTGTGTGTACATTGATCTGCACAGAGCTGCCATGCTGAAACTGCTTTAAGTAATATGAGAGGTCAATTAACTTATGAGATTAACAATCATAATTTCCAAATCTAATCTTGTCAAGATAAAGTGTAGCCTTGGAATCTCAGAGAACATAGAAACAACTTTTATTCCCAAGGCTCCATGGTTGAAATATGTAATTGTAATTATAATTTAACTGAAATGTAATTAATTACAGTAACTGAATTCCAAACATTAAAAATCAATTGTAATGAATTGCATTATAAAAATAATTGTAATTTAATTGTAATTGGGAAAAAAAAATGTATACACATACAATATTACATTTTAGTTCAATGCTGCATTAGACCACAAGCTACAATCAAAACGGGAGATAAATCTCATGCTATATTGAAGTAGACCTCACACTACTGTAGCACTGCACATTTTTTGTCTATCCTTGTTGTTTTCAATACTCTCCATTGCCGGTGATATGGGTAATTGTATAGATTTTTCCAGACATGATACTGTTCTTGCCCATGATTACATCCTAGGTAATCACCCTCATTCCATCACATAGCAAAAGCATACTAATAGTACTTTTTTAAAGACACCTTATGTAGAGCACCTGACTTCATGCATCAAGCTTTTCATTACACATATGTGGCCAAATTTTGTTTTTGGAAGTGTGATGTGAAATACTTTGCTAAAAGGGGGATCTGCACAAGCTGGTATCCATTTCAAAGACAAGAAGACGGATTTGCTGACCTGCCAAGTCAAAAAGACTGTCGAGACAAAAATTCTTCTCTATCTTGTTTACTTGGAGCTGATAAGATTCAGGTATGGAAGATTATATACAGCTCAAGCCCTCATATAAGTGATTTATTTCTGAGAGGTCAACAGGGTAGAACAAGGGATTATAACCAGAAGACCATACATGTCAAAGGTTGCCTTTTCTCACTATATGTTAGCAACACTTGGAACTTTCTCCCTGTCCCAGTTATTTGCCTCAATTAATCCATTCTTTTAAACATTCACTAGAGCATTTCCTTGGTCATCATCTTTATGAGTTTTGTTAGTTGTTCTGTTTGTGCTGCATCTGTAATGAATTAGAGCAATTTTCCTCACATGGTAATTCATACACACAGCAATTTGCCCACATATAAGAGTCAATTCACTCACACATTCTGTGTCATATCAACTGACTCTGGGACAAGAATGACCATGGTGAAATTCTATTTATCTGAGTGTTCGCCAATAATGATTATAAATGTTCAAAAGAAAAATCTACTACGTTCATGTGCTGTACATAATATAGAAATAAGACCTTTAAAAATTTTTAACTCAACCCTAAATATGCCTTAATATTTAAAACCTAAATAGGCTATACAACCTTTAATAAGAGTAGAAAAGTAATACATTTGTCACAATGCAGTTCTTGAGTAGTAGTAAAGATGGTAAGGAAAAACTTTGGCTGGGTCAGAGATATTCTTTACTCCAACATTTCGACAGAATGTCTTCTTCAGAGAGTGAAGAAGACATTCTGTCAAAACGTTGGAGTAAAGAGTATCCCTGACCCAGCCAAAGTTTTTCCTTACCATCTTTACAATGCAGTCCTTGTCTTACCTGTACAAGTACAAGACAATGACTACATTCGTCTGAGTTGTCTGTAATTTTGTCATGTCATTTTTGAGTATTATAGCCATGACCAGATACAAAAGATTGGTAAATGAACCACAAATTCAAAACTGAAATGCACCATAAACAAATGAGAGGTAAATTAATCATGAACACATGCAAACAAACACACAAATGGGAATTTTTCAGTAAGTTGAGAGTATTTCATGTGTCCCAAGGTGTTAAAAGAAAGTTCTCTCTCTCTCTCTCTCTCTCTCTCTCTCTCTCTCTCTCTCTCTCTCTCTCTCTCTCTCTCTCTCTCTCTCTTATGTTAAGAATTAGACATGAGTTGGCCGTAGTCCGTGGCACGGCTGTCAAGATGCCACTTCATGGTGAGTCCACACAGTGTCCAACTTAATCATGTAAGTTTTATTATTGTTCACGACATAGATTTATCACAGTGAATAACCTGAAAGATCAAAGTTATTTCTAATTTACTCAATACCTGTTCATTTTGTTGGAAATTCACGTTTCTCTCCTGCTACAATAACGCTTCTGTGAGTCAGCTGATTCACACCAGCTGTACTGCAGCGGTACTCTTCTTCTTCTTGTGACCTCTTTCCTTCGGTGTTGTTTTCAGCAGGTCCTCCCCTATCTGCAGGAGAGCAGAAAACACAACACAGGGAACATCTATTCATCACCTATACACCGTTTCCTCCACGCCCTCACCATAAATTCTTTCATTGTTCTTACAACTCTCTCTCTCTCTCTCTCTCTCTCTCTCTCTCTCTCATAAACACACATAGATAAACCACAGACGGACAGACAGAAAGGCAGATAGATCTAGATGTTAACATTGTTACTATTATTGTTATTATTACTATTATTATTATTATTATTATTATTATTATTATTATTATTATTATTATTATTATTATTATTATTTGTTATTATTATTATTATTATTGTTGTTGTTGTTGTTGTTGTTGTTGTTGTTGTTGTTGTTGTTGTTGTTGTTGTTGTTGTTGTTGTTGTTATTATTATATTATTATTATTATTATTATTATTATTATTATTATTATTATTATTATTATTATTATTATTATTATTATTATTATTATTATTATTATTATTATTATTATTATTATTATTATTATTATTATTATTATTATTATTATTTTCTTATTGTTACCTTAAAAAATATAAATGCTTGTGTACAAATTTCATTGGGACGTAGTCCCATTGTACAATAGCCAATGAATGAGCAAGTCACGAGCGACCAATAAGCGAGTCGTTGACAAGTGCGCTAGGAATGTGTCAACATTGAGTCAGCTGACCGCCAGCCTGAGCCTGAGCATACTAGCAGTATTAACCTGTGCGCACCCCTGAGGAGCTTGGCCGCAGGGCCGCTGTCAGGGTTGTGTTGCCGCCATGCAGGCCTTCCATACCCAGCTGGCGGTGGGCACTTATGCCCTGGTCGCCTGGTTTGGTCTCTACCTGTTGATCGCAGAAGCATTGCGCATGTGGACAAGGACCAGCAGTCTATCCCCCGCCCACCGCGCCCACATTGCAGAGAGCTTCGTGTCGGGCGTGCAGGGTGTTGCTTGTGGCATTGTTGGCGTACTGACAATTATTGCTTGCTGGCATGATGTTATGCGGGACAAATACACATTGGCTATGTACTATTCGTCAATCGGAACAGCCTACTTTATTTATGATTTGTGGGCTATGTTCAGAAGCCACAGTGCCAGGTCCGAATGTGACTCTGTGGGTGCCTTACTCCTCTCGTACCTGAAGAAGGATCTACTGATGATTGTGCACCACCTCACAATAGTGTGTGTGCTCTTCCCTGCAGTTGTTTATCACTCGCCCATGGGACACTTCTTCATAGGATGCTTCTTCTGTACTGAACTTTCCACCCCCTTTGTCAATGCTCGTGTTATCCTTAGTCGCCTGGGATTGAAAAATTCTACAATATACATGGTCAACGGCATTTTGATGATGATAGTGTTCTCCATGTGCCGTGTTGCCATGTTCCCTGTCATGTATGCTGTGTATTTGAGTCAACAGACAAGAGCACCATCCCATATCCATGCTCTTGCTTCCATCCCCATCACCTGCCACCTCTCCTGTCTCCTTGTACTGGCACCACAGATATACTGGCTCAACATGATGGTAAAGGGAGCAGTAGCGGTCTTGAAAAGTACCCCATCACAACTGAGCAAAGATTATTGATGAAAGTTATGCTATAGGAAATTAAAAATCTAGTCAGTATAATTTGTACTGGAATTAGTTCTTGAATCAGTTTTAATGAAAACTTTGTTATCAGTGTTTTCTAATGTTTTTTCTTTTTTGTTTTTGTTTTGTTTTGTTTTTCAATGCTTCAGTTATACATATTGACTTTTTCAGATAGCCTAGATTATGTGAATGAAGACCTGAATTTCAATAATGTGATGAATATGTATTTATATAATTTTTGATCATTGAGTATTGTAGTTTGTAGGGATGATTAAGTGAGCTATTAGGTAGGTTAAGGAAGTCAATTAAAATCAGTGATTGAAAAGACAACAATGACTATATAAAAAATCCCACTAACTTTGTTATACTTGTCATCTCACAGTAGACCTAATGCCATACCAGTTCATTGGGTCTTGTACACAACTCATGTAACTTTGCATAGTTATTTCTTAGGAAAATCAGAAGCCAATAACAATCATATGATTATAGAATTAGCATTCACCAACAAATAATGATATGTAATTAGGTCACTACTATATTTCAGAAGAGAAAATCTTGGATGCTTTAATGGTTCATAAATATTTACGTAATTGGCAGAATGAACTGTGTTATAAACTAATACATACACAGATTACCCAGGAACCATATGTATTAATCTGCCACTAATAGAATATATTTATATATATTACATACATTTATTTATATTTTGCATAAATAGGCACTGCCTTTTACAGTTCATTGATAACCACACTGTGGCACAACACAGAATTTTTTTTACCAGTTTTTAAATTCCTAGGATAGTTCCCTAAGTGGCTGAAGATAGAACTGTTTACATAATTATGGATATCATATATTATTTGCTACCTATGCATTTGTTTCATAGGAATGGATGATTATGATAACAATGTATTAAGAAAAATTCAGCATGTCAATCATACTCAGAGATGGACTTTTGAAGTGCAATTTATACACACAGTGTGGCCAAATGTACTTAAAATGACAGGTGCCAATTTATAAATCACTCAAGGAATGCCTTGTAGTTTTAGTTAGCTTAGTACACACAGCTGGTCTTTCATAGGAATTTACTGTCCTGTGTTCATAGGTAAAGTAAGTAAACTAACTTTGAACATTATCATATATATATATATATATATATATATATATATATATATATATATATATATATATATATATGAATGAATTAAATCAAATAAAGTGAAAGAGAAATAGATCATGGATGTCACTGAAAAGGTGATTGCCCTCACGTACACTGCAAAATCTCATGTGGCAAGACAAAATAATGTATATAAATATATATATATATCTATATATATATATATATATATATATATATATATATATATATATATATATATATATATATATTCAAAGTGGTAATCATGAGAGAGAGAGAGAGAGAGTCACAATCAACACTGAATTATAAGACAATGTAGGTCTTGTATTAACTATATATTTATTGATATCTGTGTGTGATTGCAGTCATGAAATGGAAATTTTCATTTTGGTATGTTCTATTGTGAATTTTTCAGAAAGATATGTTCATTAATCTTTATGACTTTGTACTGAAACAATTTGGATTCTTTACAGAATTTTATGTTTCAACAGTGAATGTAGTGGTAATCTTAAGAGTTTTAGTAAAGGCTTGAATGAAAGTTATGGCATCCATCTTGATGTCTAGAATCTTGTTATTCAGGAATGTTAAGTGATTCTCTTTCATTGTGGTATTTGTTGCTGGTCTGCTCCTTGTGTACATGCATCACTGATGTTCTGTTGAAACCAGCTGTATTGGTACTCTTTTGAAACTATTAACCTCCATTCCTGTTTCTCAGTGTTTATTGAGAGCAGATATTGAAAGCTATTAATGCTTTCATAGCTGGCTTTTTATTTCTGGGTAGCTTTCTTGTTTGCTATGGTATGATGATGACTGTGCCTTGACATAGTGTATGTATGTATCTTATCCATACTATGTATATTCTGTTAGGTGAGATATTTTGACTATCCTTCCTCAACTATGTGCCTTTTTTTTCTAATCTTGAGATGGCAGGCTTTATTTATTTATGAGCATCATGTATATCATAAATGCATTTTTCTTGCTGAACAAAATATACAATCCTATTCTACTGACAATGTATATGTTATAATCACAAATTGATTACCGTGATATGTATTGGGGTCTGATGCTTAGGTCAGAGCATTCAATCCCTGTGATGATTCACTAGAGTGTATTGTTCACTTAACATTCCTTTAATTTTTCTTTTCCACCTTTCTTTTAATCAGTATGTTTATCCACTATGCAAATGTGAAGATAGTATTTTACTGGAGACACAAATTAAGTACTGTAAAAGAATTTACATCCCAATGGGATGATAAATTTCATCTTACTGATGGTTCTGTAACCCTAGTACCTAGGTATGTGTTTAGTGGTTTGGCATCAACAGTGCTTCTCTTCATGAGGATAGTGAAAATTTTCTTGTAATTTTTATTCTAATCATGAATTAACTTTTTTAAAGAATAATTGTCATCAATTCATTTCAAAATAATTTCTTGATAGTACTATTATGATAGTTATTTCCTTTTTCAAGTATCCAGTGAATTTAGATATTAATATTCAAAAGCCAATTCCTTTTTAGTTCTTTAAATTACTGTTGCACTCATTGATAAAAATTGTCCTAGATTGTTAAAGGGACCAACCAAGAGTGCCAATTTTAAGGGAATGCTTCCATATTTATACACACTCTTGTACAGATATGACACCATCATTAGCTGTGTAATATATTGAAAGAATTCTAACCAATGAGAAACTTAGGATATTGTAATAGCTTAAGGAATTTTAGTTAATATGTTGCAATGGGTAAAAAAATGTAATCAATATATTTTAACTACTAAAGAAATTCTAACCATTGATAACTTTGGTAACAGTGAACAGCATTTCCTCAATGGAAAGCAGAAGCCAAACAGTGTATCTAAAGATTATAGGAGCTGTAGTTTCCTTCAGAGCAGGTTATTATACAAGATTCATTGAAAGACATTTTGTGCCATACAATGCTTTGCTTTGTGAATATGCTGAAAAATTTGTCCAATGTAACTCTAGATATAATGTATGTTACATTTTTGTGAGGTTTCAAGTGCATGCACACTGTACTTTGATGAAATATTACTTATTATTATTTAGCACAGATGTGGTGTATTCATCATGCTTAGTAAACTCATCGTTAAACAAAGATGAAAAAGAAATCCACAAATACACACAATTGTAAAATTATTTTAGCTCTAATCTCAGGATTATTGAAAAGAAATTTATATTTCCTATCATCAGTATTTAAGATCTTTACTGCTTTGACTAGGCAGTATTAGTGAACCTTTAGACTAATCATAAACTCATTGAAATGCTCATTTTCTGCAGTAATGCACATTATAATGAATAATGATTTCACAATTTTAATAAATTTTGTTATCTTTTCAAGATTAGTATTTGATATTTCATTCAATATCAAATGATAAGGAAAGGTTACCAGACTTAGACTAATAAGTACATTATGTTATACCACATGAGTTGCCTCACCAAATTTCACTAATCTTCAGTAACTAATGTATGCACAGTTGTCATTGCTCACTTCATTGTTGCTCTGGAGGTTTGCAGATTTTTTTCATCACATGATTGCATAATAAGTTTGAATACATGCTTTAAGAATGAAGATAGTTACAGTATAGTAAGAACATCTTAGTGTATGTAAAGACTAGTGATAAAACAAGCTGTGAAGAGGCACAATACTGTATTACCTGACCAGTGGATCTGAATGATGAATGAAGATCTAGTGTTCTGCTGTGTGCCTCAGGATCATTGCCCTTGACCCAGAGTGTCTTCCCAACATTTGATAGTCAAGTTCAAGAATATTTAGTGTGTAAACAAGAGAGAGAGAGAGTGTGTGTGTTTGTGTTTAATTATGAAACTAAAGACTTAAATATTTTTTATGTAACATTTGTTGCTCCAAAGACAGTATGTTGTGCATCCAAGAAAACTGGAATACTTTAACTTTTTGATTTGATATGGTTCTAAATAATACTATGGAATTATGCAGCATATTTTTATTAATTTCAAAATGTTTTGTTATCATAGCAAATGCAGATGTTAGGAAGCATACCCGATTAGAATATATTCTCAGAAACATTGCTAGAGCAGCTCTGTTCATCAGTCAACAAGCAAATTGTGGTTGTGCAATTATTGCTTTTTTGTTTTCTGATTTTTGTTATGAGTGAAGGAAAGTCCACAACCCTAAGCCCAGCCCTGTGTGTGTGTGTGTGCATGTGTGTAGGAGTTATGAAGCTCACCTTGGCAGGTCTGTCAGACCATTGGCTTGCTTATGAATGGTTGGCTTTATGGTAGCTTCTCAGGTCTCAATGTCGGTGACCATTGGTGCTGAAAACTTTGCCTCAGCATGTAATTTGTAGCCTGTCAAGTGTGTTCACTTCAAATACCAAAAATATTTCATCCTGCTGAAGTTTATTTATACTTGCAATTTTTCATAATTTATCTCACTGAAATGTTTTTCTTTTATTCACATAAATTATTCAAAGTAATTACCTATGTACTCTAAATTTTAGCTTGAAGTTTTCAGCTTTGTGATAGTCCCTTTTTTTTTTTTAATTGTGTTGTAGATTTGTGCAGTTTCTTGAAAGCTAATGAATATCTAACCTGTAATTCTATATAATTCATTATGGGAATCTTTTTTTCTTCTTTTTTCCACGCTGGTATTTATATATGTATTCCATTTTATGAAAAAGAGTATATAAAGTGTTCATTGATATGTTGCTTTGTCAAAATGGTGTTTTTGCTTCTGTCATGTGCTGAATATGAACAGATTCAGACTTACGTATACACACATAATCATGTGTATAAGTCAGTCACTTACAAGCTTCCTTTAGCAGCATTTTAAATTCTGGCAAAATACATAGATTCTCATTTCTTGATCATTATCATTTTTCTTTCTTGACTTTGTTATGTCAATGTGTAGTGATGTCTCACATTGTTAAAATTGGAGTATTATAGGAGTCAGTGACTATTGTTTTGTGTCATATCACTCCTGTGATACACATGCCAAAGACTGAAAACATTTTTCACAAAATTTACTATTAAAAGCTGTAATGCTGTGAATTAGGTAGAGCTGCATGTTTTTATCTAGGCAGCTTGCCATTATCATCATCATTATCAATCATTGTCATCATCATCATTATCAATCATTGTCATCATCATTATCAATCATTGTCATCATCATCACCATCACCATCTTTGCATCCATGTACATCACATCATGACTTATTTGCTCCCTTTTGTAGCCTCTTGTAAAAACTTGTTAGAGATGCTTTGAGAACAAACACACACACACACACACACACACACACAGTTTTATAGTTTATTCATCCATTTCCACCAACATTTGTTTGCAGTCAAACCATCCATTTCCCCTTAGTTAGATACTCATTCATATCACAGGATCTGGTGATAGGAGTCTGCCTTCATGCATCTGTATTTTCACTACACCAACTTTACCCTTTATATTTCATGGGCTGCAACAAAAAAATGATACAATTTTATAGTGTAGTTTAATTAGTAAAGAATCCCATTGCTATTACAGCAGCTGAACACTGACAAACTGGTTCCTAACTGTTACTGTGGTCTATTAATTCTAAGCCTGCAAGTGGAGCTACTTTTGTGACTTCATACGTGATTAGAAATTCAAGTGATACCTATAATACCACTGATTGGTCTGTGCCTCTGTTAGCATCTCCCTCCTCAGCTAGATATTTCCTGCTTTAGACTACATGTTTTCTTCTTTCTATCTCCCTTTTTTAGTACAATACTTACTTGAATTATTGATCTGCAGATAGTAGGATAGTAGTAGATTAAGAATGTTTTAACTATAGTTCAAAGGGCTGAAGAGAAATGAAGATAATGCAAATTTAAATTATAGGCATGTAAATTTTCTTTCATACCACCATTTGACCTATACTTTTTTTTATGGAATCATGATGATATCATGGATAAGAATGGTGGTATATGTAGAGGAAAATTCTTCTCAATGGAGTTGAATTGCCAGATTTTGGAAAGATGGAATGAAAAAGGATGTTAAGCATCTTTTTATCTCAAGCTACAAGTGCAAGACAACAGTAACTGTGTGCACATGATGCTTAACCAAGGTTACCTTATGCTTACAGCTTTGGACTAAATGTTGTTGACCACTGCTCCTTTGTCTCTTTATTTAAAAACAGATTATTCCATTGTATTTAGAATTTTTATAATTACCTACTGCTATTTTTAGTAACTGATAATTGCATGTGGTAAAGAACAGTAAATATGTTTTCTTTATTCCATGTGACTCAAAAACTTGCATTACTTTTATCATTCTTTGACAATTTTAGCTATGTTTTAACACATAATCTACTGTCATTGATTAACAAACCAATTACCACTAAGAAAAAAAGATGCAAACATCTGGGACAGATTGACTCAACTATGAAAAATCAACAATGACATTACTAAAGTACCTCAGATTCCAGTTGCAAGCTAGGAATTAATGGACTTATTATCTTCACATCTTGTATTTCCCATTCCAATGTTCTGCTTCTGAATATTTTCAATCCATTTGAATATAATCATTCACTAGTTTACTGGTGTTTATGAGCCTTTCCACCAAAATATCTCCATTTAACGATGTTATGCAATCAGTAGTATTGCTGATGCAGTATTTACTCATAATAAGCAATTTGATTTGTATGTACTTTACAAGTACATATCTTGGTTCATTATGAATTGCATTGTGTCTTCTCATTCATGGCTTCCTCTTGTAGAAATGTCATTTCTATGTACGATCATCAGATGTGTAATGAATAATTTTCCTTTGGAAATTATTTCTTAATTATTCTCACTCTTTCATGTACTATTATTATTTTCAATGTGGAAAGTAATTAAGAAATAAATGCATATTACCTCTTAGTGTTTACTATGCATGTATTGTTGATGATTATTGTGATATCAGTGTGCATTACTTCTCACTCTGCGTTTCACAAATGTGAAGGGGACTGAATAATTCTACGTATTTGAAAACCATGTTGTCTGATTAACTTTAGCTCTTCGTCTTAAGAAGGAAAAATATATTTAGATTTTGATTACAAATTGAATGACTGCTACTTTATTTATTCATTACATTTTTTCTCTTGAATCTTGTTGAGCAAAGTTTTCTGCTGCACAGAATATCGGACTGAGTTAGTATTTAAATATTTCTGAAATATGTAGATTGTCAATGGAAAATTTACTGAGGTGATATTATATTGCCTTGAAATCTCTAAAGTTTATCGTATTTTTATAGATAATTGCTGCCATTTTTGTAAAATATGTATTGGTGTTTATAATATAATTTATAATACTAAATGTTAGATAATGAATTTTCTTTTCCTTTACTTAGTTTTATTTTGAAAACTAGATTTAATAATTGAAATAGATTATTCTTGGTCCTTGGATAGTGACTAATTAAATAAGCTGCCATTAGGGACTCAAGAAAGTGATTCTGAAGTGGTTATTGCTAAATTCACCATTGTCAAGGTACTTTATTTTCATCTGTACTAAAGTACATTGGGACAATAGTTTGCATTTATTTCTTTTGTCTTTACTCCCCAGTCCTATAAAGAATGGACCAGCTTTGGTACCACATTCAGTCGTGTTAACCTTAAACAAAAAGAAACACAGAAAATTTCTACCATATCCCTGTTTTTCATCACGCTGTTGAATGAGTTTCACTTTTGCCAGCCATAACACTGACAGATGAATTATCCTCAATTATAACTTGATACATCTATCTTGTAGTGCATATGCTGGGATATGAGAGAACTTGATGTTATTTTATAACACTAGTATCTGACACTATTGAATAATATAATTTTATTCTTAATTCATATTTTCTTTTGAAAAGATTTAATTTTCCTTAAACCAGTTGAAGTGTCACACACTTTGCCATGTTTTTCTCTATGATATTCCCACACTGTCTTTCATAAGGAAACAATGAAAAGGAGGGAAAGGTTGATAGAGTACACATGAGAGGAGAGGTTTGAACCATGACTGTTAAAAGAATAACAATTCATTGTAAAATGGAATTAAATAAAAGTCAATTAACCAGGATTAATGAAGAGATGTCACTATTACTCTTGTGGGATATTTTCTCAGCAGATATCAGATATAGAGATAAACAGATGAAAAAAGGTTGATGAGCATATTTCCAAAACAGCAAGGATATCAATTGAAGACCAGTATTTTCTGTCAAATTTATAATAATCTTTTCATCATTCTTATCAGATAATTTTTAAAAAAGTCAAGTAGTAATCAAGATGCAATGCAATGGTAAAATAAATGTAACTAGACAAGCACACATGTTTTGTGCAAGTAGGAAACCTGAACTATCTTTTCTGCCATAGTTTACCTGTGTGCTTCCAAATTTGATCTAATATCCTATGAACTAAAAAAATCAAAGATCAGATTTTCAAGTATCTTAAATTGACAAAACAGCATTGCTCTGGCAACTACATTATATTGCACTGCATTCTGGTCTAAAAGCATGATAGGTCATTTCAGTAAGGTAGCCCTGGGTTGTGCTTCAGAGGTCACTGAGATCAACAGCATCCACTCTCTGTTCTAACTCTTCACACTTGGCCTTCTCATCATCAGTCTTGTTCTCTGAGGGAAGTGCTTTCTCAATTATTAAGGTTCTCCAACTGGATGGCTCGGCTTTCCTTAGCTTGATTTCTACCTTAGTTGCAGCCAAGTTCACACTGCTTTGCTGAACATCAACAATCTAGAGAGAGAGGAGAGGGGGAAGGCAAAAATTAGGTCTCTACACAAATTCAAACCAGGCACCAGATGCACCATAGCAGCGAAGGATGGAAGTAAATGATGCTATTGACATTCGCAGCTCCTTTACCCTATAATACCCTCCATAACAATAGAAATTACAGAGCAGTAGTGAATTTTGTAATAAAATGTGTTGTTTGAATGAAATGGAAGTACAGTATTTCACATTATGCTCTGCAGAGTTTAGGTGTGTGCATGTGGAGTCACACTGACGTTTGTTGAGAGTGGTTTGATATATTTATATACAGTCTACGCGGTAAGTTAAGGCACAAATCGGGTTGTGCCTTAACTTTTCACGCAAATTGTTTTACCCTTCAAAATTAGCTAAATCGGGGTGCAGGAAGTTAGGGCACAATTCTAACGGCATCAGGAAGGTTTAGACCACAGTTGTCACGTAGCAATAATGACTCAGTGTCTGTCTGGGCTTTGTTAGTGGAGGATATATTATCTGTGTTGACATCGCTTGCACAGATTTTCCGTCCGAGTTACGGTGTTATTTTGAATGATTGTGGCTCTTTACAATGTCCAGGAAGGTGATTAGTCGTGAAGATCAGTGATTGGTTTATACAATGCTAATCATAAAGTGAGTGAAATAGTGAATTTAACTGGAGTGAACCGGCGTTCTGTATACCGGCTTATTTCAAAGTTTGTCGCGGAGGGGTCGGACAAGTTGCCCACTCCAAAACGTAAGCCTGGACGACCAAGGCTTACTTCTGAAAGAACCTGCAAGGTCATTTCCAGGCAGGTGAATGCCAATCCTACACTCACGGCCCGGAAAATAAAGGAAACTAACCCTGGGCTCCTTGGTAAAGTGTCTTTAAGATCAGTGCAGCAACTGCTGCATGACAAGCTTGACTACCGCAGCTTTCGGCCACGCCGAAAATCCTTACTAACTGTTGCCCAGAAGAAGAAACGCATCAGTTTTGCAAAGAAATACAGTGTCTGGACCCTTGAAGAGTGGAGAAAAGTGCTTTGGAGCGATGAGGCTACTTTTACAGTGAGTGGTTGTGGTCACAGTAGGGTGTACCGTCGGCCAGACTCAGACCCGCTAGACCCGCGGTACACTGTCAAGACAGTCAAACACCCTGACTCGGTGATGGTATGGGGTTCTTTTGGTTACCATGGTGTAGATGAATTGGTAGTGCTTGAAAAAAACGTAAAAGTCAATCGGTTTGTGTACTTGGAGCTTCTTTGTGACGCTCTGCCTGACGCTTTTGAGAAAACACGTGCAAACGTGTTTATGCAGGACGGGGCACGTGCACACACAGCCAGGTCTGTCACCCAGTGGTTACAGGATTGCCAGATATCATATTTTAAGGACTGGCCTGGAAATTCCCAGATATAAATCCAATCGAGAACCTCTGGGGACTCATGAAACGTCAGCTACGTGACCTTGACACATCATCCGTCCCTAAGCTCATCACTGCAATCCAGCAACTTTGGGCAAGCTTCTCCCCAGAATACCTGCAAAGGCTTGCAGATAGTGTCCCAAGACGCCTGAAAGAGGTGTTGATAAGGTAAGGAAACACAACGAGATACTAGGGTGAGTGTTATTTACTCATTTTCATGCTTCAACGTGATTTATTGTTTTTTTTTGTAGCGTGTGCCCTAACTTTCCGCGTAGACTGTAGGTGGTTATCACTCATAAGAAGAGTGCTTGTTTATTTGTTAGGTGGTATGTTAAGTCTAGTTGTGTTGCAAAAGGTTTAAAATTTATCAAGGAATGTTTGTAAGAGATTAGAGGCTGTTTTGAGTGGGTTTTGATGTGTGGATATGATTGTGATGTCTGGTGAAATACAATGTCCATAACAGCCACTGCATTTAGAGATTATTTATGTGATTTTGTTGATTCTTAATTTCTTCTGCAACAAATGTTACTCAACTTAATGCTTCCACACCCAAAAACCCAGATTTCCCACAGGTCCCACAAGGTCGTTGGAGATGAGAGGTTGAAAATAAGTTGAAAAAATCATCCTAAAAATTATCCATTAGTAAAAGAAATTATGTAGAACATCAATGAATTCACTACAAGTCTCAGCAGAGAAAGATAAGCAACACGAAAAAATTGTTGAATGTGTGAAGCCAAAAATAGTCCTAATTTATATGGAGGTCCTGGTGTGGTAGCATTTTCAGAAGTACATCCTAACAGTAAAAATAAACTGATACATCTGAACTATTTCTGGTCCCCAGCTCTTCAGATTAATAGATTTTTACTGTATAAAGAAAATAAATGAAAAAAAAAGCATACTAATATTGAGTATGATGAGAATTCACCTTAGCTACTTAAATCTTCAACTTCAAACAAGCAACATGAAGCAAGAAATCTTATACTGTATGTACCCTACAAAATAATATATATTTATCACTATTTAACAATACTCTCTATTAAAACTCCTCCAATCACTACAAAACTAATGGAACAAGCAACTTACCCCTCGCAACTCAACATCCAATGTGAACACATTTGCATCTCCAAATACGATGTTGGCATTCAGCCTGATAGGGTTAACCTCAACATAGGTAATGGCAGGGTCACAAAGCTTGGCATAGATGGCAACACAAACATGGGTTGCTGTCTGGTGCCAGTCATACCGACATGTGGCCACTTTCTTAGAATCCTGAAAGACGTGCTTTACAATCAGTTGTCAACTATAATTACATAAAATCATACTAAACCATTCTGCTATGATACATAAGCAGTGTCTTACTACCATATACAGATTCCCTCTTTCAGTAAATGCCCAATATCACTATTTCTTACAATTGGAAAACAGAGATTCAGTAGGATCTAACATGATTTTCCATGTGCTCTACTTTGCAATGTTAATTTTACAGTTACACAATGACATATGCCATTTCTGTGAAAAGCAAAGGCTCTCAAATGCTTCTTTAAGCATAAAAATGACAGTCTCACTAGCCACAAAATCTAAGGTGCACCAAATCTATTTGTGAGTTCACTGGAAACATTACAAAAGTGGTTATGGTGGACCAGCAATACAAGTAGAAAAGTAGAAATGTTCTACTGAAAGTGGTCAAGCTATGAAATTTGAAAAAAGAAAGAAAAAAAAAACTGTGTCATTATGGAATCTGCTCAAGATACTTTAGGTAACACATTTACCTCTACAATCAGTGCATAAATAACAGCTGTGCTATTTTCTAAAATGTTGCTCTTAAATTTAAATATTTTTTGTTGGTGGATCTTCCAACTGCAGAACACATATATGCACACATAATACAAGATTATTATCCAAAATGTTTGGTAAATATTTACAATCAATCTTTAATATCAAAGATTATTAATCAGATTTTATCCAATTAATAAGAGACAGAACTTACTAGCTTAATCCAGCAGTGATGACCTGTTGAGCACCCAGCCTGCTCTAGGAACTCTGAAAAATCTGTTGTCTTCTTCTGGCAGCAAGTCCAGTATTTAAGTCCTTCATGGAAGACTGGGTAGCCTGGGTGATGCTTACACAAATCCAAATTACTGTGATCCCCCTCGTAAGTCTGTGGAATAAATATAACAAATTGAGGAAGGTCAAATACGTACTAAGGAATAAAAAACTTCACCATGCACAAGTCACATAGTATGTTGCTATTTCCATGGAACTATGTACAGTATTACCAAATTGTTCAGGAGGCTGGAATAATGCTGGATAATGCTCTACAGTGGGAAGAGTTAATGCAACTGAAAAGTCTCAAGCTGTGAAAACCCAGACCACTTTCAGTGAACCAAAGTGTTTTGTAAGAAGACATCAGTGACAATGTCTTGTAAGTGAACTAATGCACATTATATAACATCCAGAATCAGAATCAGAATCCAAATATGTAATGTAAAGCATCAGCTGAGATTGCAAAAAGACACTTCTATTTGACAGGATGCAATTCTGTTGCCATTGTCATCTTAACAAAAGCAAAGGAGTGATGAAGATCAGCAGTCTATTATAAGTAGTCAGCAAAATCATCATTACAAATAACTTATAGTATTATCATATGAGTTTATTCTGGAATATTTTAAGCTTACCAAGGACAACATATAAAGCACACTTCTAATTCAGCAGAACATATTCAGGAGAGAGAGAGAGAGAGAGAGAGAGAGAGAGAGAGAGAGAGAGAGAGAGAGAGAGAGAGAGAGAGAGAGAGAGAGAGAGAGA
>CM035205.1:15771801-15786996 GCA_020233015.1 Callinectes sapidus | reverse complement strand
TATATATATAAGAGAGAGAGAGAGAGAGAGAGAGAGAGAGAGAGAGAGAGATTTGTAAAGGTGAAGTTTTCTGATGGTTGTTGAGTTGGACCGTTGGAGTAGTTAAACAGTTTAACAAAGTAGAGTACAGCAGTACAGTAGCAGCAAGGATATTATAGGTAAAGATCCTTGACTAGTTGAGTGCAGGTAGCCAGCGGGAAGGGTGAACGGCCCCAGCTGCTGATGCTTACTACTATAGCCCGTGAGGCAGCATAACATTTGATCAAGTGAACACCACGTAACTTTGCAGGCAGCTGCTGGCACATTGTTGATGGTCTTACTCTCAGCTCTGGTAGGTTACCTCCTTATCTACGTAATTTTTGCGCAATATTAAGTGGTGCGTGGTGGAATGGGTGGGGAGAATGCGGACTTATTATAAATAATTACAACTCTGTTATTGTATTGGTGTGATATTTTTGTCCAATGTAGATAGTGTTTGTCAACAAGGAAACCAGAGTGACAAGCTCCGTGTTGCTAACCAGCCTACCGGTCACGTAGTGATTGTCGTTGTGACCATGTTTTTATTTGTTTACTCTCTCTCTCTCTCTCTCTCTCTCTTAGAGAGGCACACAGTTGAGTTGTCTAGTTTAATTCAGGTTTTCTTAAGGGTTGACAGGGAAATAGTTTCAATAGAAGAGGTCAGATTATGTTACGAAAATACATGTGTGCAATGGAGGAGATGGAGTTTCCTTGTTGCTAGTTAGTTTAATTGATATAATAATCTTGTTGGGAACCAAGTGGAGAGTAGTACTCTTGTTAAAAGTTGGCATAGCTTTTTAAGATTTTGTATGAGTTCTCAATGTTGTCCATTTAATAACTTAGGTTTATTTATGCGCTGTATTTATTTGCTTATTTATCTAAATTAAATTAATTTATATTATCATTTATTTTCTTTTTTTATAATTTTGCTTTATTTTATTTTATCTTCCACTTTATTTATGATTTTTACTCCCCATCTTTTTTTGTGTACTAGCACACGAGTTATTTTCAATGAGAGGAAACCTAAGCAAACTTAGTCCAAACCTTATTCAAGTTTTAATTCTACAGGGGTAATTTTGTGGGTCAATAATACATACTAGTTCTCGCAGGTTGCCTTTAGCCATGTAATACCCTTAATCCTATGGGATCCCTGGCAACTCAGATATGTCTCTCATGCTGGGCTGTGAGAGCATGTAGCATAGCCTGTCATTGTACAACTGTAGCAGTGCTCGTGGAGTAAAGGCTACGTGCTGTAGAATGGCTACAATATTTTGATTAAAAACAAGCATTAAACAGTACTATGAAACACACATCCACCCTCAATACTGGGTGGATGAGGAGAATCATTCCCCATGCAGCCAGCCACATCAGGCCATCAGGGTTAGGTCATGCTACATGATAAATAGAATGCTGTGTTGGGATTAATGTTGGACTCTGTGCAAAATGCTACATCCAAAGCAAGAAAAATTGTATCAGAAACTTATTTTGCATGATAATTATTAACAAAGCATGATTGCTAGACATTTTCGTACTTCAGTATTATAGTTTCTTTTAATTCTCTCTCTCTCTCTCTCTCTCTCTCTCTCTCTCTCTCTCTCTCTCTCTCTCTCTCTCGTCTATCTCTCTCTCCTCTCTCTTCGCGATCGCTCTCCTCTCTCTCTCCTCTCTCTACTGTGTATATATATATATATATATATATATATATATATATATATATATATATAGCTAGAGAGAGAGAGAGAGAGAGAGAGAGAAGCCCCTTTAATTAAGGGAGAGAAAATTAAAAGGGCCTCACCCTTGAATCCAATAGTGGCTGTGATGCTGGCCATATGATGAGCTTGCAGTAGAATGGTCCATAGTGAGACTGTGAATGAGAGCATCAGGACTGATGGCAAGTGAAGTAATGTGGAGGCTACAGCAGGATTGCACTTATGAGCTCATGTGCCAGGTTTAGAATGGGGAAAACCTTTATACAAAAAAAAAAAAAAAAAAAAAAAAAAACACCCCTCGATTTTTACCTCAACATTGATGTGGAACAGTATTAAGAATGATTTTGGAAATAATTTGGAAACACACTGATTTAAGAAATAATTTGGAAATACACTGATTTAAGTAGAAACAGAGGGAAAGAAAGAGAGAAGGAATAGTATGGAAGTGGAATGGGGCTGGAGAAAGATGGAGACCCTATGATGTGTCAGTGGCTGGGAAATCCCTGTTAAGCTCAAGGTCACACAAAAGTTGCCAGTTTAGAATACAAAGACTATAGAAGATAATAGCTACTGTAAGGAAGGTGTTCTTTATCAATGCAAGAATGTCATAATTTGGAGATAATATTCCAAATTACAAACTTGCTTAATGTATTGTATTGCATTGCTTATTTGTAATTTTTAATCTAATCTATTTCTGAAATACAAAACAAAATTCCACAATATAATGTAGCACTGAGCTAACAAGTGGTGTGACAGTTGATCTGGGTACCATTTGATACCATAGCATCACATATCTTGCATAGCATTGCACCTATTGTGAACCTACCTTCACTCTATAAATGTATGTATTTGTCTTATTTTTACAGAGGTGTCAGACAACTCATATTTTTCCTTCATTTAGTAAACGCTACTATTCCAAGGTAAAGTCTGTTTTTAACTGTAAGTTGCATGCAAAATCAATATAATATTGCAAATTATTGAATTAATAAAATGTAAGCCATGAATAACATACATATATATTAATATACTTTACATAGCTTGAATAACACTGGTTTCAGATGGTGGATAATTTGAAGAAAGTGTTGGAGTCTGTAGCTGCGATAAGCACTGTCAAGCAGGCTACTATTACTAGTATAAGGGAAAACTCTGGTAAAAAAGATATTGGAGTAGAGGTGAGTAATGAAATGGAGATCTAATTGAAAAAAAATGTTCTTTTTAGGCTTCCTAGTTCTGAAATGCCCATTCTTCCAAAGGTTCACAAAATTTATAAGTCTTTTAAAGTATTGATTTTTTCCCCATATGATAATAATTTTATTTATGAAACCTCTTTTAGTGTTATTGTGTTACTCAAATCAATTTAACTTCTTCAGGTACAGTGGAGCTGTTTCAACTTGGCTGGATCAGAATACACTCATAATCTGTCTAACTACATTGTACAAGATGGCAGGATTATGTCCCACCACCCTGCTCCAATTAGCAAGAATGTGTAAGTAATCATATTATTGAAATTCAGGAACCTTTCTACAGATATAAAAAAAAAAAAAAATCCTATCAGCTTTGTAGCTCAGTATATTATTTTACTTTAGTTGAAGTGTGATTCCCATTCATAACACTGTATCCAATAAATTATTTCTCTACTGTGGATCTGGTATGTCATTTTGAGGATTTCTATTGTTTCACACAGAATTCCATATTCATTTTCTTAAGGTGTGTGGTCACAATATTAGAGAAGCACACATCCATAACTTGTTGTTTGTTCTGTGGACACTTCAGGAAGCTGCTGATATCACATCATGGAATATGATGAAGAGACAGCTTTATATCTCTCCACAGACTAGCTCACTAGATTGTTGAATTCAATTAATCTTTCTGCAGTTCACATTTTTTTAGCCATTATTCAAGTGATGTTGCAATTCATTTACCTATTAAAAGAATATAATGATAATTATAGATATTTGCAGGTTATTGAGGCAGACAAGTAACTCAGGCAGAGTGACTGCCTGTGTTGTGACATCAGATAAAGACAAAGAAAAAGAACATGTGATGGTAATGAAGACAGATGGATTTATGAGCACAATTGACCTCAAAGAAATTGATAAACATGGAAAGGTGGGTCCTGTATAACTTATTCACTCTGAAGTGAGGTTGTGTCATAGTTGAAACCCTTTTTCTATCCTTCCATTAGTGTATAAGGATGATGGTTTGGGGAAATGGGGGGTATGAAATAAATATGAAAACTGAAAGAGAGTAGGTGCTTTTGGGTGAACTTGCTCCCTTCTTTTTATCATAATGCCATACCAAATGTATCATGACTGTCAAATTACATAACTTAACTACTTGTTTCTTCCTTCAGGTGTATGCAGATGAGGAATTCTCCTGCTTGGAGTGGTCACCAGATGAGACAACCCTTGTTTATGTGGCTGAGAAGAAACAGCCCAAGCCCACCAGTTTTTTTGCTTCATTCAAAGAGTGAGTATTAAGTTGTGGTGATACTTTTTTTGTATCTAGATTAGAAAACAAAGAAAATGTAAATTGATAAATAGATAAGAAAAATATGTGAAACGTGATTCCATGAAAGTTTGGATACACATTCGATGGACAGATTATGCCATTTCCTTATGGAAGTTTACAAACCTTTACATTGAAATAGAGTGTGAAATAGTAAGTTAACTAAGGAAACTGACTATGATTCTCAAGGTGTCTTCTGGATGGCTTAGTTTTTTAAGCAATTGCTTTTATCCTAACAGATCAAACTCTCAATTTGGCTTTCTATATGGATTAGATCATCTGTTATCAATCAGACTACAGTTTTTTTTGTGGTATATTGATGACATAGCTAGCTTAGTTAAGTGAATTGCAGTGTTATATATTCTTGCAACTTGTCAATTGCTTCATTATTGAAATTTAGCTTAATTGTTTTTGAGCTAAGAAATCAAGCTACCCATGAGACTATTTAATGTCAAACCCTGGTTAGGTCCATAGAAATACGTTTGTGCACCAACTTGTGAGAAATAGCTCTATTATTATTATCACTGTATTAATATGCAAAGATGAGTGACAGAAGTAGGCAACGCAGTTTATGACAAAAATTATACATACAGTAATAATCCATCTTTGGTTGTAGGGGAAGTGAAGATGGAAGAGGCCAAGAGTTTCTTTATAGGAATGACTGGGGGGAGCAGATGAAAGGAAAACATCAGGTGAGAATTTTGCCTGTGATTATGTATATAGTTTTAGTGGCATTGGGTGAATTGCTTTGCTCTATTTTTGGGTATTGCATCAGTCAGCTTTTCATAATTGGTTTAATTCTTCATCTTTTCCATTTCTTCCCTAAAATTTGCAAAGACCTTGGGATCTTGCTCACTCCTCTCTGTGACTGAATGAATGATAAGAGGAAACCTGAAGAGAGTGATAATTTGCTACTGGGAATCTGTTTTGTTGGATGAGTAATATCCAGTTCTGAGTATAATGTTATTGTTAGGTCTGCAGTACTTTTTATCTCACAGACCCATTTCCGGAAGAGCATGAATGTTATATGCATGGTTTCAGAGGCTTTTAGAATTAGGAAAGGGTTTAAAAGGTCAAATGAAACACAATAGTATGTATTAATAATACTACTATATAAGACAAATTACTTTTATAATGGAAAAAATGAAAATGAAAAATAAAAATATGATATATACATGATTAATTTAATTTTTCTTCTTCTTGTTTCTCATTTCATTCATAATTGTGCAATACCTTTCACACTGCATTGCATGCTATGATGTATTATTTGAATTATTTCTTAAAGGAACTTTATATGACCTATTTAAAGTAAATAAGTGCTTAAATATCAAATACATTAGATTTAATTCTAAATTCATAATTCAAGGTGTTATTGAAAGTTATTTATAATATGCAATCACTAATCAGTGGCATTATATTGGGGGTTGAGAGAATGACTCATATATTATTAAATATGCTAACACTCTTTTGTTAATTAACAGTTCGGTTCTTTTCTACTTTATCCACTTCATAAGAAATTTTTGGATTCATCAGTTTTGCTTGTTCTCCATACAGCATACGCTCCTTGATGCATATATGGGATCATCAACAAGGCCATCCTTCATCTCTCTCTCTCTCTCTCTCTCTCTCTCTCTCTCTCTCTCTCTCTCTCTCTCTCTCTCTCTCTCTCTCTCTCTCTCTCTCTCTCTCTCTCTCTTTGCACTTGGTCACCTTCCACTCTTTCATGTTCACCCTTGCCTTTTGTTCTTGTTTGTTATTTTTAATTGTGTGCTATTATAAAATCATTTAGCAGATTTTTCAGATGTACATATTTGCTGCAATTATAGTCCACAAAATTCAGGATGGATATACCGTTAAGTTTTATAATAACTGTAATTTGTGTTAAGGGTTTGTTTTTATTTTGCAGAGTGTTGTGTGCTTCCTTAATGTGAACACTAAAGAACTTAGCTGCCATGAGCTACCTGACAACCTGTGCCCTGCCCAGTTGGTGTGGACTTCTGATGGCACTGGAGTATTTGGAGTTGCTTTTGAAAGTCAGCCATTTCGTCTTGGCTTAGTGTATTGCCACAACAGAGTCTCCAAGCTCTTCCATATGGATTTGAATGGAACTTTCAGTATGTTGAGCGGACAGCAATCATTGCCAGGCTGATATTATGCTTATAACTAAGAGGAAAGTGTTAGAAAGGAAGTAATATTTCACATTTTGCATCTTAAAGCAAAGTTGAAAGAGGAAATGGATTTAAACCTCAAAATCCTTTGGAATTTAAGGCAAGACTATAAGATTTTATATATATATATATATATATATATATATATATATATATAATATATATATATAATATATATAGATATCATATGCACATACAACATATATCTAAATTCTATATTATATAGAATATATATATATATATATATATATATATATATGCACATACATATATATATATACATGTATATGAAGGCCAATGACTATAGAAATTGCATACCTTTTATTGGCACTCACTTAGAATGAGTTGGAAAATAGTATTTAGTTTCAGACATTTTAATAGATGTTCAATTTATAGGGAAGTAAAACAATGATAAGGCAGTGTATCAAGTTTATAAGTGAAAGGGATGAAACTATTAAAAACTTGGATAGATTGCATAAGTGATGGTAAACAGAATACATGTGAAAAGAGAATTAGAGGCCTTATGCAACAAGGAAAGGAAAAGTTAGAAGTTTAAAGATTAATGTGAAAAGTGTTTGAAAGAAGCAAAAATAGAAATGATTGAATGTCCATCTAAAAGGAAGAAGTATGTTTGAGTGTGTGTTTTCTTCAGTGTGAAAGTGTGGAAGCAAGAAGGAAGAGATTAGAGAAAGGGAGAAGTATAGTTAGGTAATCTCCTGGGTGTATTAGGAAAGGAAAGACTAAGCATGGATAATGAAAAGTTTTGTGTGATGTGGTAATTGTACTAATACTCCCATATGCAAGTGGAACTTGGTTATTGAATGAAAGACAAAGCTCAAGAATCCAAACAGTTTAGATTATTTTTGGAAAAAATGTCAAGGATGTGTGAAAAAAGAGTGGAAAATATCCAGAAAGCATATCTTAATAGATTTGGTACGTGAAAGAGTGAAATGTGGAGTGACTGAGGGAATGTTTTGGTCATAAAGAAAGAATGACAGAAAGTGAAATGACTAATGGAGAATTTAACTGTGTAGATCTTCAGTGTATTAGAGTTTGGTGTAAACACACAGAAAAGAGTTTGTGTTTATGAGATATAAAGTGGTTAATATGGAGGATGAACACTACTCCACTCACTCCTCATACATATATGTCTTTTTTATAAGTATACAAATTGCTATGTCATACCTTTACTGCCTGCTTCTATGGTATATTTATCTTAATATATGTGATCAGTGTATAGATGTAAGAAGTTAGTTGTTATGTAAATTGGGTCTAAAATTTCCTTTTGAGGGAGCAGCAAGACATTGATGGCAATTTTTTGTTTGCAGCTGTAATTTCTGAGGGACTGAGTAATATTCGAAGTCCTCGTGTCAGCCCAGATGGAAAAAAAATAGCATTCCTACGATCAAAAGTTGGAGGGCCACATGCGAAATGTTCCCAGCTGTGCTTATTGTCATGGCCTTCAAAGCAGGTATATTGCACTATTACTGTAATGCTATCTGTAGACAATTGTGGTAGGATCATCACAATTCGTGGTCACATAAATTCAGTTTATCATCAATGGAGCTTCATGTTTTGCATCAATGAAATTTTTGAAATAGTAAGCTAGATCCATAGATTTTGAAAGTCAGCATGTATTGGTAAAACTGATAACTTTTACATATTATCAAATATTTGAATTTATCTTCAATTTTTTTTTCCTTTATCTTTCAGGAAAAGATAGTTGTAGATGTTGTTGAACGGGAGAAACGTATTCATGATGACCATTTGTTCTTTGGCATCTATACTTACTCTGGCCTTCCACGAAGATGCTGGCTCAAGGACAGTGAGCGTCTTGTGATTTCAACAATCTCGCGCTCTGATATCGTTTCCTATGTGATACATACAAGTTAGTAATGTCCTATTCTTTTGTTGATTTATTCTCCTCTGTGCCCCTCTTTAGTAAAATGTTTGTTTCATCATATTATGAATGATCTAATAATTTTAGACATATTATTGACAACTTTTTTCATGTCTGTATTTTTTCCTTGCACCTATTTGGTTGAAGTTGAACAAATGCAAATTACTCTAATATGTGAATTTGAAATTACATGGCCATATGACCATTTGACATTTGAGTCTCCCATGCACCACAATTTCCTCCTTTTTGCATTCCCCACATTATCAGTGTTGATATAATATTTTGCTGCACTAAATACAAGTGGTGATGTTTACAGTTGTCTGTTCATTCAGACCTGAACTGTGCAAAGTTTATGAACCAGGGTGAATTAGGAGACCAAATACTCATGTATGCTCACAATTTTCATTTTATTTGTTTATTGAGTATAATAGTGAAATATATTTATATGTGTTATGATTTTGTGCCCAAGTTTTGGAATTTTCCATCTTTCTTGATCAAGCTGCTATATGAGCATCATTGTAATCGTTAGGAAAAACATAATTAAAGCTCATAATTATACAGTCTGATCTCTCCTAGCATTCAACATGGAGCCTAATCTACTTTTATAGCAAAATAGCCTAGGTTCCAGTTGTAAGTTATGAGTTAACAAACAATAGTTAAGCTGGGAAAAAGATGTATGTATTGTGAATATCTCAGAGAAGTTTATGGTGGTATTTGATGAACATTTCTGACTCTTATTCTTATATATATGGCAATGACTTCCAACTTCTATTCCTAGATTTAAAACTCCTCATTAAGTTGAAGCTTATGTTCACCGTATGCTAACTGATGGAATTGTTTTGAGGTTTTATGACCACATATATTTTTTATTTGGTGTTTGATGTCAAGAAAATAATCTTATATACATTAGTAGATAGTTACTCATACTGAACATAATGGTAATCTCTATAATGCAAATCAATGTGAAAAAATAATGTTCTGTTCCTTCAAAATCATCTAAATTCTAAATTCTTATTATTCTCTTCCCAGCTGATGGTACGATTATGGAAATGCCACACATAGGAAGTTATCTGGTCACTGATGTGTTTGATGACTACATGCTGGTAAACTTCTCTACACTTTCTCATCCTAATCAAATTTTGTTGGGCTGTGTTCCTAGCAAAGGCCAAGAAGTCTGTATTAAAACGAATCAGGTTGGTAGTTAATTTATTTACAAAATTATTTTTAATTAGTGTTGATATATTCATTTATTTATTTTCTACTCTGAAAAACTAATATTGCCTATTGGCATTTTATAGGTATACTTTCATCAAAAGAAAGCTAAATCTTTCACATAAATGGACTAGATAAATGTAGATCATATGAATTAATATGGTTAAGTTTTTAGAACAGATACATAATGCATTGAAAATAAGTTTAAGTCTTGAGCTTTGATCTACATTATATTAAATTTTAGGTAATCATTTTTATTGACTTGTAAGGATTTTTCCCAAGTAACCTCTGTGTCCTCATGCTATGGAATGGTGATTATGACATTGATGCAATTTTTTTCTTGATTAGTTACAGTAATTAATTTATTAATTTATGTATTTTTTGTAAGAGGGGAAAACTGACCAAAGGAAACAAATGCAATTTTTTTTATATTATTTATCATTATTATTATTTATTTATTTATTTATTTTTTTTTTTATGTATGTGTGTGTGTGTGTGTGTGTGTGTGTGTAAGATAGGAAAACAACAAAAAATATGGTTAGAAAGAAAAAAGCCCACAGAGTTGCTGGTCCTTGAACAGGGTCAAAAGAGTTAACCAAAAGAATCTTTAAACCTGACTCTTAAATGAGGTCAGGTCATAGGTTGGTGAAAATACAAAAGCAGTCAAGGAGTTCCAGAGCTTGCTAGAAAATGGGATAAATGATTGAGAGAACTGATTGACTCTTACATTAGGGAGGTGGACAGAATAGGGATGAGAGATAAAAAAAAAATCTTGTGCAGCAAGGCTCTGGGAGAAGGGGAGGCATACATTTAACAAGCTCAGAGGTGAAGAAGAGTAAGAATGTCTAGCTTCATTGAAGCTGTTTTGGCTGGAAAAGAGGTGTGAAATTTCCAGTTTAAATTATAAATAAAGGATAAACTAGGGATGTTCACTGTAGAAGAGAGGAACAGTTAAATGTCATTGAAGAAGAGGAGATAGTTGTCTGGAATGTTGTGTTGAGTTGATAGATGGAAGAATTGAGTTTTGATGCATTGAACAATACTAAGTTTGCATTGCCTCAAACAGAAAATTAGTAAGATCAAAAGTAATGCTGATGTGAATGAAGGATTTGTGTGTAGCTAGATACATTTAGTTATGTGAGAAGGAAGAGAGTTCTCTTTAGAGGGCAGTATGTGACTGTTCCCTTCTGTTGTGAGACACAAAGGGAAATAATCAGCTAGGTCCAGCTCGGTTTTAATGATAATTTCACAGCGCTTCCTGAACCAATACTTGTAATGTTAAACCTCACTTGGAATTTCTAAAATTTTGGCAGGTGTCAGATCAGTCTTAAGATGGTTTTGGGGATATGGAGTGAGTAGAGGACAGGAAATTAGGGAAGAAACTAATAAGGTCAGGTAGGTGTAGTGGAAGGTTAAGAGGAAGTCCTCACTTTGAGTGGATGAACTTTATGAATGCACTGAATGAGAGAGTAATGTATGTACAGCAAGCAGTAGCAATTGCAAGTGGTGTTATTATATTATATGCAAGAGAAAAGTAGAATGCTTGTCAAATGTTGTAAAATGTATGGTTTGTGAATAAGAGAAGAAGTTATATACCTATACAGTTTGTAATATCTAGATTTTTTTTTCATTATAGGTAACTCCTACTCGAAAGGTTCCAAATGTATCAAATCTAGAGTTCAGTGTTTGGGAATTTGTAAATGATACTCCACATCCTAATCCCAAGTATTCAGATATCTCCATTTCACTTCTATACTATGGTCCATTGTCAAATACAAAAGGTATGCGAGAGTTTTTATTGTATATTCAGCTTTTGTGTTAATTGACTACATGGAAATAAATTATTTTTCATAACATACACTGAAAATTAAGTTGCATTTTTAAAGAAAACTATCCATCTTTGAATATGCTATTAATGTAAGATAATTTCAGGTGGCCCCAAAAGACCACTCATATGCTGGCCTCATGGAGGACCCCATAGCTGTTCTACCAATTCATATTCTATGGCTGCAACTTTCTTTGTTGCTCTTGGATACTCAATTGTCTTTGTGAATTATCGGGGGTCTACTGGCTTTGGACAAGATGGTGTAGACTCCCTTCCAGGCAACTGTGGGGTGACAGATGTGGATGATGTCCACAAAGCTACCCTAAATTGTTTAAAGAGGTATTCATTGGTGGCTCATTTCCATAACTTGCTTTTTTGCTATTGTTTATTTTATGATGAATATAACTTTTGATTATGTATATATTGTATAAAAAAAAACCTGTTGTTTTTATAATGTTCTTTGTAAAACTTGCAGATTTTCAGAAGTTCTTGATGAGTCCAAAGTTTTTCTTGTTGGTGGATCACATGGAGGCTTCCTGGTTGCTCACCTAGCAGCCCAGTACCCAGTAAGTCATGCATTTTTTACATGTTAATAGGCAATGAAAAGGTGTGAATTTTTTTTCATATGATTAAAAAATCACCTAGTTATTCTTTTATCTAAAGAAGATATGTATTTGTTATAGAAACCTGAAAAGGACAAAAATATAGCAGTGATTAAATGCAGTAAGGCTAGAAAACTTAGAGGTGCAGGTCAATAACACAAAAACAGAAGACTTTGTCAGCACATCAATTTGGCTATTGATGCACAGTATTTGAGGATGTAAAAGGGAGCCATAAGATGGGAGAGGGGAAAAAGATTTTCAAGGAGGCAAGGATGAGAATATTTGAGAAACTCATATCAGCCATCTTGCATGTTGGTTGAGACACAAGATTAAAATGTAAGACCAGGAAAAATTAATGTTTGCAATCTCTCTCTCTCTCTCTCTCTCTCTCTCTCTCTCTCTCTCTCTCTCTCTCTCTCTCTCTCTCTCTCTCTCTCTCTCTCTCTCTCTCTCTCAATCAGAGTAAAAGATAAGTACCTAAGTGACCATGTACATTTGTCTCAACCAACATACAGCACGGAATTCAAACTTTTACATAACAGTTTGTTTTGTATCATAACTGTACCTATATATGGTGCATTAGAACTATCTCCCCTCTACATAGTTTCTGGTTTACATTATCACTACATTGAAGACACTTTGTCAAATGCAGAAATGTAATTCAAACTTGGTGTACTCAAGTCAACATTAATTTCTTGCAGCATTAGTCAAGAAAAGCTGGGTCTATGAATGACTTACATGATGTAAAAATGAAATTCTTTCTTCTTTTTTCCAGAAAATTAGAAATACTTTCCACGACATCACTGTGCCAACTTTGTTTGCATTGGCCTTTACTACACAGATTGTATATAGACTTTTTTCAGTTGAAAAGAATCTTATAAGCATAATTCATGCTAAACATCAATTTTCTTGTTTATACACTGTTCCATCAATATATATCATATGGAATTCAAATTCAAATTTATGTGCAAGAATGCTAGGCATGTGGATCCTTCAGGTGGGATTTCTGTTCTTACATGTATCTATTATCTACTGTTTCCTGCAGATTTGCATGCTTTGAATAGCAATTATAAATCATAACTAGGAAAATTAAGGTTGTAAATTTATACATGATCTTTAATTGTTAAACATTATTAATTGCTTCGTGTATGGTTCTTTTTCTCACATCTTTCTTGTGTTTTTCCATGATGTACATTCATATAAAAAAAATCATATCCACCAGGACTTCTACAAAGCTGTGGCAGCCAGAAATGCAGTGCTTGATATATCTTCAATGCCAGCAGTATCTGATATACCTGATTGGTGAGTAGTTGATGGGTTCATCATCCATTGTGTTTTTTTTACTTCTCTTTTTGTTTATAGAAGCTGTATAAAGCTGCCATCACCAGGAATGCCTCTTGTGACTTTACAACTGCACTTGCTGGTAAAGATATTCCAGACTTGTGAGTAATGGTGTAATGTTTGTTGTGTAAATTGTTACTTCTTCAGAAGTGTACAGAGATGATAAGTTCAGACTCCTTAAGTCACAGCAAGCAGTAACAATGTGCTTTATCGTAGAGTTAGTTCATGCATGAGAAAAAGACACTCACATTGAATATTATTACTATATGTTTAATTCTTTGGTTGTTTTGAAATGAACTGAAAATCCCATGTTGGTGGTGGCTGAAAGGAAAGCTTTCCCTATCAACCACATTATCATGGATTAGCCTTACTATTGTGTTTCTAAGAAGACAGCAGTAAATAATTCAACATTAGCAGGATTCATTTGAAAACATCCCCATGGCAGCCAACAGAAGGACTTGCCTGGTATTTTCTGCTAATTCTAGTTTAGATAACCTAATCCCATATTTTTACATAGATAAAAATCAAAATATATTGCAGCATTCCTGTGTGTATATGCAAGTACATAAAATACATTAATTCTCTAGTTTTCAAAGTTTGTGTGATTTGCATTATAATGAACACCCTCTTGCATGGAGAAACAAGAGAACATCTGCTGTCTTTATGAGAAGAACTTTCTCTAGGAGACTCTCCAAGGAAAAGGGAACAGGTAGACTTATCTGGACGAGAGAGAGAGAGAGAGAGAGAGAGAGAGAGAGAGAGAGAGAGAGAGAGAGCATAATCTTATTATAGAGAAGATTCAAGGGAGATGATAAGGTTTTATAATGGCAAGAGAGAAATAAAGGAATTTGTACTCAGTTTCAAACCTCTTCATACAATGCAATAATTACTGTAAAGGCATTGAGGCATGAAAAAAGAGAGAAAAGTTCTCTTATGAGTCTAAGGTGTAGTTGATAAGTTATATATATATATATATATATATATATATATATATATATATATATATATATATATATATATATATATACTTTCTTGTAAACCAATATTTTTTTCCTGTATGGTTTAGAAATCAATTAGACCTGCTACATGGACAGTGTGTGAAGAGTCTCATTGAACTTCATTGATTTTCCAATTGCATGGGAAAAAGTGCTCATTTGAAAGTAGCCTAAAAGCTGCATTAATTTAATTATGGGCAACCATGTTGCACCAAATGCCCAGGCAAAAAATTCATGTTAGGGAATTAATGTGCATAGTATATGCAAAGATTAAAGTTTATTAAATATCTATTTGTAATTGCAGGTCCTTTGTTGAAAGTGGATTTCCATATGAGCATGGTAAAGTCCCAGATGGTGCCACACTCAACAAGATGCTGGAGGTATCTCCAATAAGCCGGATTGACAGCATCAAGGCTCCAATATTGCTGCTTGTGGGCAAGAATGATGCCCGAGTGCCTCCTTCACAGAGTTTCTACTTTCATCGCTTGTTGCTGGCTCGAGGAGTTGAGACGGAGTGGGTGCTTAAACATTTTTGCTTGGGACTCTATGTACATACTGAACATACAAGCTTGCTGAAATTAAATTGTTGATTTAACATTATTTTTTAGAGTATAAATTGTTTAAACACTTTTCTCATCCTTTTCTTTTCAGGCTTCATTTATATGATGACTGTCATCCCCTTCGCAAGGTGGAAGTGGAAGCTGATTGTTTAATTCACATAGCTTTATGGCTTGGAAAACATTGGACTAAGGCTACAGAGTAGCTGAAGACAAAAAAACTTGCTTCTGAAACAGAAATAGACATCTAGAGTCATCTTAATGGGTAGAGAAGGCAAGTAAAAAAAAAAATACATATATATATATATATATATATATATATATATATATATATATATATATATATATATATATATATAT
>CM035205.1:15750023-15761486 GCA_020233015.1 Callinectes sapidus | reverse complement strand
ATCTGCACTCTCTCTCTCTCTCTCTCTCTCTCTCTCTCTCTCTCTCTCTCTCTCTCTCTCTCTCTCTCTCTCTCTCTCTCTCTCTCTCTCTCTCTCTCTCTCTGTGGTTTTACTTGAAATATGCTTCGAGTTGATGGTTTAGCAGTTATGAAAGTTGAATTTTTAGGTAGCTATATCTATGCCCACCTAAAAGGACTATAATATGACTGACCTATGTTTTAACTTATTGAACATCTACATGCAGGAGAAAATGATGAATAAGTAAACAAATATCAATAATAATAACGATGATAATAATAATAATAATAATAATAATAATAATAATAATAATAATAATAATAATGGTGATGGTGATAATAATAATAATAATAATAATAATAATAATAATAATAATAATAATAATAATGAAATAGATGTGCATTAGTCTGTGGGTTGCTTGTCCAATAATTTGGTTTCATCCCTTCAAGAATGAAGCAAAAGCCTCAAATGAGAAGTTCCCGGCAGGATAAAATGGTTAAAATGCAACACATTAAAATCATGTCAAAATGAAATGATGAGTAACATACTATCTAGCGGCATTTTTATGAAGTCTGTGACTAAAACTCTGGATGGAGTCACAGTGAATAAATTTAAATGCGGTACAGTTTCATTATTCGATGCTGCATTCGGATTTCACATTGTTGTATTCGTTCCTAAAATGTAAAGTATGCGCATACTTTTGAATGCTTCTGCGTACCAGATTTATTACTTTAAAGAAATTCTTGTTAAGCTACACAATTCTTAAGGATGTTTTTACTGTTCTGGTGACAGTAGTATAGAATTTATACATTATTAAAAGAAAAAGAGAGACTTAAGAACATTATTCATTAGAAATATTATAGAATATGTCTCACTTTTTCTTACTAATGCAAAATGTGAGGCGGTTATAGTATTTATTTGACTTCATATCTTGTTTTCGAAATTAAACGAAGGAATTGTTAACCTTGACTTCACGCTCTTCTATTGAATAAGCTTGTCATTACTTAGTTTAAGGAGTTGCCAAAGGGTTGATAAAGCTGCCCCTTTAAAAGTCTTTTGGAGTCACACAGCAGTGAGCCGTAGCCACATTATGAGCATGTAGAGGAGTCATTCATTCGCCTTGCATTTACTTCCTTTTTAAATACTGAGCTCTTTAAGTTTTCTTGGTTTACAGCTGATTTTTCCCCTTCAATGTGAAGGCACTGCTGTCATAGGTGAGACATAATACTGTATATTATCAATTAATTTATCAAGTTTTCAATATCTGGCGGAGATAAAATAGGTACTCACCAAGGAGTTTGTTTGGTTATTACCAATGAGATTTTTCGTCATGAAATATGATCATAACAAAATCTATATTATTAGTGACAGAGCCGCCCACGGCTGGGGGAGAGAAGCATCTTCAGACTTTAATTTACTTTCGTCTTGCTTATTCTCTGAAAACTAGCGTAGACTCAAGTTATTGTAACGAGTCATCCTTCACCACACTGGCAGAAACCCTAGTTATGTTTAAATTTCAACGCGTTGTCGTGTCGTGAAAGAATCTGGCGATCCTTTAGGATGCGAAGGAGTGCGGCCGCAACAGCGGGAGGGATGGGGTGGAGCGAGATGGGAGGGGGGGGGAAGGCGAGGAAAGGAGGTGCCGACGGCCGCCAGGTCGATAACCTCTGTAAATATACAAAAATATTCGCTAATCCTTCCCGGTTGTATTAAAGACCGACTTGAGGCAAGAGAATGAAAGGATGATGCCATACGGTCGAAGGATGGGGTGACCGTATTACCAGCCTGCAGCAGGTTGACCTCCACCTTGCTCTCCTAGCGCGGCCAAGGTTAGCCAGCCTTTAACATTGCGGTCGCGTCGCGACCTAACTGACCCCACTTGGCGTTACCCCCACTGCAGCCTGGGAGATGAGATTGAACGTCATCATGAACTCGTACGGTGTGCATGTGGGTGGAGGTGTATAGGAGGTAGTGGAGGTGGAGCTGTGTACGTGAAAGAAGTCTCGATGCGTTTGCGTGTGGTGTGGGGAGCGGGAGGCTTGCTGAGCCTGACGGGACAAGTCAAAGCTGCTGCTCGGTGTTGCCTCACTGCTCAGTGCTCGTCATGGCGGGAGCGGAGGAGGACGCGCCTCTGACTCTCTCTGGTGTTTCGTCGCGGTCATTACGGCCTCCTCTGCGGTCTGCTGCACGCCTCCAGCATGCCACCGCCTCTGCTGTGCGGAACAAGTGCAATGGGGATTATGTAGGTTCAGAGGGCAACATTAGAGCTGTGCGATCTGGGCGGGGGCTTCCTCAGCCTGCCGGGGATTCAATAGCAAAAGCCGAAACAACGTGCTGCACCAGTAGCCTATCCGCCCCTCGCCTTAGTGCAGCACCTGCAGCCGTGCAGCCAACAGCGCCACTCAAGCCTGTGCTCAGTGGGCCGCACCCGGCAGAACACTCCACGTCCGTGCCTCTCCCGCATCACCCCACCGCCCCTCCTAAGGCCACCCCAACACCATCACCGGTCCCCATTGTCACCATTCTCACCACGACATCCTCTCCCAATTCAAAGCTTCTTCCTGTGTCCCCTAACAACATACCTCCAAGAGTTTCTGCTGAAACTCGCGTTTCCAAGGTGCATTGTGCTGATAAAATTATGAATGCCAGTATGTTACCAAGTACCGAAATGCCTTGTATCTTGTCTGGTATTCCCAACCATGTGCTTAAGGAAGGAGGTGTAGGAGACGAGGAAGAGGAAGAAGCCGAGTATATGGATGGGGAGGAGGAAGATGGGGAAGGAGACGAGAAGACTGGCAAGAGACGGGCCACGAGATACGACTCTGCCGACTCTTCTGACAGGTAATTTGGACGTTGTTGTTGTTGTTGTTCACGACCCTCCACTCTACTTTCAGTATTCTGCATCCCTCCCATATGGATTGTGTCCGAACTTAAACCCCCTAAACCAGACCACTCATCTTGCCTTGAATACTATTTGTATCCCTAACCTCCAAAATTCACCGTTTGGCCCAAGTTCAATCATGCCCCTCAAACTTCTTTTTCCGTCATTTCAACTCGTATTCTCACTTTCTCATCTTCCCAGTCTTACGTGATCCACTGTTGTGTGCAGCCCGGGAACAAAGTAACAAAGATGTCATTGAAACTTATGTCAATAAAAGGATCAGACACTAAACTGACAACAAAAGCGGAAGGATGACTGTAGTAAAATCAAATTAATGCTTTAGTAATACCTTTTTACTTCTGGGATACGCGAGAGAGAGAGAGAGAGAGAGAGAGAGAGAGAGAGAGAGAGAGAGTTGACCGCTGTCATTGACGATTATAGCAGCCCAGGAACAAATACATGGCTTTTAGAATAGTAAACATACACAAGGCTAAGTTGGCAATACCGGTGGGGATCAAGATGACATAATGGCGCGACTGCGGGGAGGGAGAATAGAGGCGAGCTGTGGCCCCAGGCAGTGCAACGAAGAAATACCTACGACAAAGACGAGCGAACAACGGCAGGGTAATACAAGACAGTGAGGTCATGAGAGGGCACGAGACACTACGATCAAGAAATGGAGAGAGGAGGAGGAGGAGGAGGAGGAACGGGACGAGAGAAGCGCAGAGATTATTAACAAGCAAGAAGCGAGGCAAAGAAGGGAGTGGTATGAGCCAGCAACAACAATAACAGTAACAACAACAGCGACCCGCCCAAACCTCCTATAACCACCATGCCTCCTTCCACCAACAACAAACACTTTCATCACCTACGCCACCTACCATTCCATCTTATCCTATCCCGTTTCTTCTCTTAACCCAATCTAAGCCACGCTTCATCCCATCTCTTACCAAACTTTGCCACCTTGCCAACCACATCTTCATCCCATTTCAACTCGCTACACTTCCACTTTCCCATCATCCTACCTACTGCCTCCCCACCGTGCTTCATATCCTAATGATCATCATACTTTATCATTACAACTATGTCCCGTCACCCACTTATAGCCATTCTCGGCTCTCCAGACTTAATTAACTAATACCTCCCATCGTGTCTTCGTACGCTAGCCACCGCGAAAGACATCAGACGGAGTAGGAAACGCTGGGAGTTGGCGAGGCCTATGGAGAGCGGCCACAGCACCGCCAGTGATGCGACTAGTTGGAGTTTGGGAGACGTTTGAGGGATGCCCGGGGAAGGGGGACGGCGGTGATGGGGTAGGAAGGGCACTACTGATAACACGATGGCGAGTATTACCACCTACCTCACGTCATGGTTGCTGCGTAAGCGTTTCTCTCTCTAACACACACACACACACACACACACACACACACATGGTTTAGTTGACATAAACGTCTACTTGCTGGTTTCGCAGTTCTGAGTTGGTTGGGGGTGACTATTACTCCCTCCGTCAGTCCATCCATCCCTCTGGGCCTTTCCATCTCCCCCCTCCCCCCTGTCCTGGCTTCAGTCCATCGTGTTTCCTTAATTTCTATGCGGCATGTGAGCAAGGACTGTTATGTGTGTGTGTGTGTGTGTGTGTGTGTGTGTGTGTGTGTGACACCCAGCTGAACCCTCGCTCCACCACGACGACAGTAAGTGAATGACCCCGCCACCCTCCCCGTCTGCCCTACCCTCCCCACGCACCCCCTGTGGGCCCAGCCCACTACCCCCTCTGCTTCGTCTCCCTCAACCAGTCCAGCGCTCCATCTCCTCCACCTTCTCGCCTCATCTTCCCCGTCAATATTTACCACTGGTCACCTTCCCTGTCCCGCTACGGTTCCTCTACCTGCCCCCCAAGTCCCGTCTCCCCACGTGTTCCCTTCCAGCCTGTCCGCCTTCCTGTGTCTGGGTTGCCCCTGTGCTGTTCTCCCTCCTTGAATCTCTCCTCAGTTATCTGTCAGACACATTCACCTCACGGTAGAGTGGGATCCTGACATCAGGCGGAAGTCAACCTGCATGGTGAATCTGACCATCTCTCAGCCTCATCGCCTTGTACTGACATTTTCATTGCCTTCCTTTCTTATTTCTTATTTCGTACCGTGTGTCTCCTCCTACTTCTCTCTCTCTCTCTCTCTCTCTCTCTTTTATCATCCTAAGGCAGGAAAGGCGTCTGTTTGGTGATGACTGTTTTGCAACAGGCATTCTTGACACAATTTGTTGGTGTTTTGTTCAAAGAGCGCTAGTCAAAGTTTGATAGAATTTTTATGCTTATTGTTTTCAAGATTTTCTGTTTTCCTGACTTATTTTTCTTTCATCTTAAAGATGGCTTCTGTTCATGTGTTGAAGGGGTGTAAACTATGCACGCTTCATGTTCCATCGGACAGTGGTCGCCTGCATCTGCAGTCAAATGAAAGTTATGTTAGTGATTGCAAGACAACTGAGAACGTCTTGCAGTGTGTCATACCTTCAGCTTCGTCGACTGCCTTTTTATGTATGCTAATTATGTATTACGTGTACATTTATGTCACTAGCGACCCGATGGCATAGTGGTGAACGTGCTCTGCTCGGGCTCAATTCCTGGGCTGAGTAGGTGTGCCTTCTTTAACGCAGTGGCCTGTGTTTACCTACCGGTGATTAGGTACTGGGCATAGTGAGCCGAGATGTGACCTTGCTTTCTTGTAGGAGCGGAGGGATAGGAATTCTACCTTCCTGCCTGTACGTTGTGTGAAGTCAGTGTGTGTGTGTGTGTGTGTGTGTGTGTGTGTGTGTGTGTGTGTGTGTGTGTGTGTATTGGAAGATCAGCATTGGAATGAGTCTCGGAAAAATGTGTATGAGTTTGTTAGAATCTTGAGAGCTCGCACGATTCTGGGGACAGCCGGGAAATGATGCAGGGAAGAGTCACAAACAGGATACTAAATGATAACGAGAGAGAGAGAGAGAGAGAGAGAGAGAGAGAGAGAGAGAGAGAGAGAGAGAGAGAGAGAGAGAGAGAGATTATTTTGAGGAAGTTGAGGCCCATCCCTGCGTCCAACTAACGAAGGTAATCACGTCGCTGGTCACGAGGTCCAACCTGGTGATGTCTTAAACGCACGTAGGTGTAGTCTTGTCGACCAGGAAATGTGGATGCAATGCTGAGCGACGCACGTAGTCAGTGAGAAAGGTGTAGGGACTCCGGGTGAGAAGCTCGAAACTGTGCTGGTATTCTTAAACATTTCTGTGCTTCACCTGCACTATTTCAAAGGGCTTTGTTGAAATGTACACTAGTTTTTCAAGGTGATTTTACGGTTCTAGTGAAAGATTGACAAGATTTTTACTTTGAGTAACACTCGTGGAAACCATGCTAATCATCTCTATGATCTTAGAAAATAGTCGTGGTGAGAGAGCAAAGCGTTTCTGAATACGGACCTGAGCATGCCACGGGCGATTTACTTGGTCTCTGCAAACCATCACGCACTTCTGACCAACTCGAGGTATGGTGGGAGCCCGTGTGTGTGTCCCTGGTGAGTCATTGTCGGAAGTTCTTTATTGATGAAGTTCCTTGGCGTTGGCAACGGCGGCATGTCGCATCCGGTAATGTTAGCGCCCAGCCATCTGCTCACCCGCGTGCAGCTTTATGCAACACTCGCTCCTGGTGTACCGAGTCGCCCCTGATTAAGCAACTCTCAGTGAATATCGGGGCTATCTTTGCACGTCATTCACTTCTTGGTGGTTCGTTAGTTTTGGTTCAGTTTTTCTTTATATCTTGTAACATCATCCATGCACTGTTCCTCTCTCTCTCTCTCTCTCTCTCTCTCTCTCTCTCGCGATCTCTCTCGCGTCCTCTCTCAGAGCTCCTCTCTCTCTCTCCTCCTTTTTCCTTTCGCAGGTACCTGTATCCATCTTCCCCCTCCTGTTTACTAGAGTACGTCAGTTTACCCTCCGTTATGGTTGGCGTCGGAACCTTGCGGCCTCTTCCTCTGTCGTGTTCTACCCGGTGGCTCTGCAAGGCTCTCGCTGGACACTTGTCGCTCATTGTTATTCCGCGTTGATGTATTTCCATTGTTTTCACCTGATGCGTTCCGTGTGTGTGTGTGTGTGTGTGTGTGTGTGTGTGTGTGTGTGTCACTCGCACGCGCACGCACAGGAGCCTGCCACAGTACGTCATGTGTTGACTGTGCTTGCATGAGGAGTGCTGAGGCTGTTGTGTTGTGAGGGCGCTGGGGGTGACACTGGTTTGTGAGTGAACATTGATCGTGGAGCTTGCGACTTCCTCACCACCACCACCACCACCACCACCACCATTGCTACCTCCATCACCAACAGCAACTACAAAAGCTCCTATCATCACCCTCACTCACCCGCGCAAACCCTTAAAACACTTTTTCATCAAGAGGGGCGGTGGTATAGAACTTCACCCCCTTTCTCTCTCTCTCTCTCTCTCTCTCTCTCTCTCTCTCTCTCTCTCTCTCTCTCTCTCCTCGGTGGTGCCATTCTGGGTCTCTGCTGTACAGGGGAGACAGTCGACATAGCGGTAGGGTTTCCGTATAACATGCACAATATATCACTAAATAATTGATCAAGTGTATAAAGAGATCAAGAAATTGAATCGTAACATTGCCACTTCTTCGTGTAGTTTCCACTTTTCAGTCATTCTTGTGGATTCAGTTGGATGAATTTCAGCTTAGATCAGCATTTTTTTTATGAGGATTTCTATGAATCAGAAATGACGGGATGTTAGGGAATTGAAGTGATTGCATGAAATTGGACTCAATTTTTTTTGCATCTGAGTGAATACACAGGGCTGAAAGACCATTAGCGAAACAATATGAATCAGGGATAGTGTAAGCTTACTTACTAATGAAAAAGTGACTGTCATGCTTCTATCGTATTAGATCGGCAAAATATTTCACTTTTCAAACAGTGCTATGAGAAATAGTCTTAATTATTGCGTCTTTAAATTATCAAAGGCGTGGGCTGGAATGTGCGCTTTGATGAAGTTTGCGTTTTGCTGTATGCTTTTTTCTTTGGTAATTAAGTATAATCGCCTCGTCGTGCCATTATGACAGAAGGCTTGGATGTCTCGAGGATCTTGCCGGTAGACAGCAAGAAGAGATACCATTCAAGTCATGCAGAAGCGTAGACTGTGAAGAGTTTGTCATATTGGCTATCCCTAATTACCATAAAAAGACCACAAATTAACGGGTCTCGTACGATTTACAGCAAAATTCAATTTGTGTGAACCAAAGACTGGATTACGTTATTATATAAAGTGTTAAAAAACAGTTGGTTACATCGGTGTATCGTTGTTATTAATGCTTGTGTGTCATCTGCATGGCTAGAGTTAGCCCGCCTCACCCTACAGGACCTCCAACAGGCAGCTCCCTTTCTCCGGTCCGCGGCTGCTGCTGCGCTTTGCCTGTCTGTATTGCACTGCGCTCTGCAGAGTCGGACATGCAAGCTATGATATCGTGCATGGTTGTGGTCTGTTTCTGTATACACTACCTGGTCTTGCATGATTTGCGTGCTGTGTTGTGGTTTTTATGATTTTTTATCCAGATTACGTCCACTAAACTTCATTTATGAATGTTTTATCTAAATCGTATCATGAACGTGTTGATGAATTATAATGCCGTGTTTGCCAATCATACCTTTAAGACTTCGTGGGAACTGTTAAGAGTTACATCTACATCATTGTTTAAGCTGAGTGTGGATGTGAAGGTGTGCGTTTGTGTGTGTGTGTGTGTGTGTGTGTGTGTGTGTGTGTGTGTGTGTGTGTGTGTGTACAGTACATAATTGGTTATGCGGGAGGATTGATAATAATTGTCCGTTGAAGGTTTGTTCTTTGATCTTTCCTTCCGTCATTTTAAGGTTTCGACATTTTATCATTCAATATACAGTCTGGTTAGAACGTCACGCTGGTTGTCTTCACCTGGTTAGTGACGCTTAGCGGACGAGTGATGAGTTCTCGAGAAAACACACGAGGCAGCGGTGTCCAGGCGATGCGCTGCTTCCTCCTTCCCGCTCACAGAGAAGAGTGGAGTGTACTTAACCATGTGGCGTATTGGAGCGTCTAGATGAGTAGTGAGTGAAGGAAAAAGTGTGTTCTACCCTCCCGTCAACATAATGCTGCAATTGATAAGTTCTATTATTCAGCTTTCCACCACTGAACACAAGAAGAAATGTGTGTGTTTGTGTGTGTGTGTGTGTGTGTGTGTGTGTGTGTGTGTGTGTGTGTGTGTGTGTGTGTGTGTGTGTGTGAAAGAGAGAGGTTGCAGTCCCTGTGTCTCCAGATAAAAGAAAGAGTAGTACACGGAAAGAAGGAAATAAATAAATTGACAGCGGCGTGGCTAAGCGGCGAGGGTGGCGTGGAACATTACTGTAGTCAAAAGTTCCTGCAGTAACATCTGTCTGGCAGGATGTGGAGGAAGTTAGAAGAGAGTGGCAAGATGGAAAGAAGACAATCTAGGGCGAGACGGTGGAAACACTCTCTCTCTCTCTCTCTCTCTCTCTCTCTCTCTCTCTCTCTCTCTCTCTCTCTCTCTCTCTCTTTCTCTCTCTCTCTCTCTCTCGGCAAATTCGTCTCATCCACTGAAGCACACAGGATGGAATATTAATCAAACAATTCTCCACAATGTGCTTGACGGAGAATGCAAAATGACGCAGAGCAAAGGTGAAAGTATCTTGGGTAACGAAAGTTCAACATTATCTAATACAACACTCACAAACAGACGTGGAGTGATGTATCAAGTTATTCACGGAACCACAAAGAACAGAACATCAATATAACAATTCTCCAAGATGTGTTTAACCCCTTCAATACTGGGACGTATTTCTACATTTATTCTCCTTATTATTGGCCGATTTTCTACAGCTTCAGACACTCGTGTAGGAATTAAAACAGTACAAACTCTAACCATCCATCAATCTTCTGACCTCTATGGACCCTTCCGAATGTCAATAAAATCATCAATTCACATACAAAACTTATGGTAAAAAATGTCTATCCCAGTACTAAGAGATAACATATGTTTGTAGTATAAGAATATAGTTGTAGTCATAGCTGGGTGGGCTTGCAGATAGATACCCAACATACCTCCTTTAGCCAATGATGTATATATGCTGAGTATTAATATAAAAAGAAAGAAGAACATAAGTAATAAACCCCAAGACTAACAAATGCAGGAACCCGCAGAGACACAAAGAATGAAATATTAAGTAAGCCAATCTCCACGGGGCGTCTGAGGGAGAGAAGCGCAACGAATAACTCACACACAAAGTGGAGAGAGATTCTAAGTAATAAAATTCAACACTAGCAAATGTGAGGCATTCCGCCAAGACGCAAAGAATGTATTATTTATTACGTTAGTGGCGCGGAGGCAGGAAATTCAGTTATCATATGAGACAAGACAAATAAGGGAATTCACCGCTGGCTGATGGCACTGTCGGAGGGAGGGAAGGAAATGGTTACCTGTGTATTGCAGTGAGTGTTTGGCGTCACAGAAAACGGAGGTAATGGTGATGACAACAACGCTATGCTATGATTCTGATAAAAACGAAGCGCTCTAACACAATAACATTACAAAAAAATGAAAAAAATAAAAAAAACGATAGTAAAATAATATAACAAATTTGAATGAAAGGAAAAAAATGTTTAAAAATGGATAAAAATGCACCACACAGCGTCAACAGATCGCATCTCCCCCAAAAATAAAATAATAATAATAAAAGGACTCGAAAAATATAAAAAAAGGTTTCCCAACAACACGAGGACAAAAAAACACACGGCAACTCGCGGATCTAAATTAAATAAACGCAACGATGCATATTATTGAAAACAAAAACAAAACAAAAAAAGGAAAAAAACTTAGCAATCCTACAAAAGAAATAGCAATTACAATTAACCTCAATTTCCCAAACAATGCAACGCCATAACGCACAATAAAAAAACAGTGACCAGCCGTGAATTTACTCCCAAGAACACGAACAAAAGCAAGTAATTAAGCCACGCGAAGGAAGCCAGCTGTTCTTGTATTTACTGATAATGTCTCTCTGTGAACGCTCAAGCCAGTGTTCATAATCGCCTTCCTCTTTCACCACGACCATTTTCCAAGACCACAGAAACCACAAGCCAGGTTTTTCATGACTTTTTCTTGATAATAGACTGGAAATACTGCCAATCCATTACCAGAAACATAAAAAATAGCCTTAAAAATATGGTTGTCTTCAATTAGAGTCTTTAGAGAGTGATGGTGAGAGAGCAAAGCGTTTGAGGAGACGAGGCTTAGACGCAAACAAGACCAGTACACACACACACACACACACACACACACACACACACACACACACACACACACACACACACACACACACACACACACACCACGAAAAACCACCTTATAAGCCTAATATCTACAAACATTTACCTTCTAAACATAGATAACAAAAAATCTTTATCTCCATACTCTCTCTCTCTCTCTCTCTCTCTCTCTCTCTCTCTCTCTCTCTCTCTCTCTCTCTGAACGACAATCTTTCCTTCCCTTCCTTTC
>CM035205.1:15690599-15705198 GCA_020233015.1 Callinectes sapidus | reverse complement strand
GAGAGAGAGAGAGAGAGAGAGAGAGAGAGAGAGAGAGAGAGAGAGAGAGAGAGAGAGAGAGAATATACCAGTTGCATATTAGTATCAGCAATGACAGCAACACTAACATTATTTGCGTCTTCGATAACATAAGTCAATCACATCAACTCGAAGCAAAGATTACTAAGAAAGCTTCACGGCGACATTTAGTAGGCTGAAGGAAGTGTCTAAGTGGATGGCTGGTTGTTGTTGTTGTTGTTGTTGTTGTTGTTGTTGTTGCTATTGTTGTTATTATTGTTGGTGGTGGCCATGACAGATGGACATTCCTCAAAGATTGATATTGTCTTCTGCATAACTTCTACGTAATTGACTACAAGTGACACGATGATAAAAGTAGATACAGGTCAGTCAGGAAAGATAAGAGAGGAAGATACGGCGAAGGTTAGGAAGATACGAATGAGTGGCTGCCTGATACTAGATAGCGGTTGATTTGTGAGACAAAGGTGATAGACAGACAGTGGGAACGTGTGGTCTTAATCTTGATTCATTCGATGCTACATTTTTTAGCTTCTGAATATCATCCTTTTATTGGTCAGAATACAGTAAACTTGCTACTGTAATGAGAGAAGTAGGAATGATGCCAGACACTAAGAACGTAGCCCAACATTCATTCGCCTCTACATACAAGTTTCCAGCTTCATCAAATCCTACATCTCAAATTTCAATAAAGATACCACCGAGTGAAAGAATAATTAGGGATGATGACAAACAAAGGGATCATAGACCCATATTATTTACCCAATACAGTAACCATATTGTATTGAAAAATAGTCTATCTGTATTGTATTGTGTTGAAAAAGAAAAAAAAGTGTAGACGATAATACAATTGTTTGTTTACATTTTCAGGAAATCATTTGTTTGAGTACAATAAGCATGCGAGCATAATGAAAGACTGAGTAGAAAAAAAGATTCTTCAGGAAATATCATCATGAACATAATAAAACACCCTCTTTGAAGGTGTCCACAATACAATGAAACAAACACTCATACTGAAAAGATTGAACGTCTATTTTCTTTATGTTCTCATCGTTTCTCTTTCATTGATGATACAAATCTCTTCCCAAACTGTCATTGAAGTCATGAAACTCTCCTTTCCTTGAAAGCCTTCACAACTCCTCCACTAAAGCATGTCTAAAGTACTCGAGATAAGACGCTAAAAGACTGAAGAATACGAACTTAAAGTAAAGGGTTATCCGAGAGAGCAAAGATTAAAACCACGAAGTTAAAGATTAGAATTTAATGTTCGGTATTAGTATTAGTATTAGTATTAGTCACAGTGAAAGCAGACATTGCATACCATCATAAGAATATGCGGAAGAAAACAAGAAAGGTCGACAGAACAACAGCATTCCACAATATATTTTTTTATATCTTGTAGTTTTCATTTAGTAATTTCCTTTCACTTTATGATAACGAGACAAACCTGTCTTACTGACTTTCCGAGAGGGGCAAGATGCGTAGAGTAGACAGACAGACAGGCAGGCAGGACAAGGTAATGCCACTGGACTTCAAGATCTAACTAGTGGAAACGAAGGAGACCCAGAGGAATGAATACTGTAATAAGAAACTAATGATGTTAGATATTTGCTTGACAGTCCAAACCTTGACACACGAATATAGATGAATGCTACCATGACGTGTGTGTGTGTGTGTGTGTGTGTGTGTGTGTGTGTGTGTGCGCGCGCGCACGCAGGAACTCAAACACATTAGCTGGAAGATGCTTTTTACTTTATTTTGATGTACAAGCGTTGCAGAGTGCACGAGGCGAGATGGCCGCCGCGTGTGGCCCTTCATCAGGTGACGATACTTTTACGTCTTTACATTCCAGTGCCCGAATTCCTGGGCTGCCAAAGGTCTAAGGGTGAATGTGTTTGCCGAGAACCGCGGCCGCTGGGAAGTGAGTGGTGTGGGTCCGACTAGTTCATGTTCCCACGGTGTTCCCCTCCACATGACTCACGGCGGCTGGTCAGCGCCAAGCCCTCCCCCTCTCACTTCGCCCCACGCTCCCCGGCCACTCAGGGGCGCTCTTGGAAAAAAATGTATATATTTGATTCTGCTTGTAAGTGAGTCACCAATTTGTCCACCGCGGGAAGCAATGTGCAGTGTCACCATACGAGCCGTGCCATGCTATTGTTTTGGTGCGGGTTTGGTGGTGCCTGCAGCTAAAACGCAACTATGCCATTTTGATACGACCTCTTGCAGGTACAGGCACACCACGAACCCACCAGACAGACAGACAGACAGACAGACAGACAGACAGACAGACAGACAGACAGACAGACAGAGAGAGAGAGAGAGAGAGAGAGAGAGAGAGAGAGAGAGAGAGAGAGAGAGAGAGAGAGAGAGAGAGAGAGAGAGAGAGAGAGAGAGAGAGAAGGGAAGGGATGGGCAGGGGGGATTTATCTCGTAGAGGGTACATAATCGCAGGCGTCTTCTCCCCCTGAAGTTGCCTGTGCTTGCGTGTGCAGGTACTGAGGTGCCGGAGGGGCGGCCCGAGGCAGGGTGCGGCGGGGTGGTCAGCATAGCACTACAAGTGAAAGTGGAAGCACCACATTTTCCATTCAGTTGCCAATGCTTTGCTTGAAGGCTGCTACTGCTGCTGCTGCTGCTGCTCTAAGTGGTGCTGCGCCGCGAAGAACTTGAAGTCGCGGTTGTACAGACAAGGACGCCTCGTGGTATCCTGGAAGGTGTCGTATGTCTTGTCGCGGGTGTCACCCAGCCGCTACAGCACATTGAACTTTATATTTTTCCCTTGAAGCCAAAGTGTTGGGCAGACACCACGCTGCTTCTCGCGTATCGGTAATTGAACGCAGTCGGTGTGATGAACAACACATCATATCATTAAGAACAGCTAGGAGACATCTACACATTTGTGTGCTGTAGACATCTGCAGACAGTGTATGGAACAAATGGTAGTGTTCCTCGGCGAGCGTATAGGCTGTCTCTTCTCACCTTGGTCTCGTCCCCCTCCACAGCTCTTCTTGTTCCCAGGCCGTTAGTCCTATTGGCTGCCCGGGAGCCCGGTCCTTACAGTCCAGTTCTTCCCACGACCCTAATCCCCCTAAGCTGTAGTTTCTTCATCCTAAGTCCATTCCACTCGCGCTGGCCCCTTGCTGGCCTCACTGGTGGTCTCCAGCTTAAGATAATTGTCACCGTGTTCACTACTGGCCGGAAGCAGGAAACACGTGCAGTGGCTCCAGACTTCCCTGTGCGGGGCGATGCTTCATGCAGGCGCCGTCACTCCACGCCCATGCGGCGGCAGATGTATTCTGTTGTAACACGTCGCGGGTAACATGCCGCGGTGGCGCAGGTGTGGAGCCACGAACCATACCAGCTTTTCTCAGCCTGCCGCGGACAACGAAGTATCGCACGGAAGGCCATCAGTTTGGACTGTCGTGTTTGTCTAAAGTTTTAGGTGTGTAGCGTGGGAAGACACAGCAGGTGTGCAGCCAATGCCTGTCAGCGGCATGAATGTCTCTTTGTCACCCGTCTCAGCTGGGCGCTAATCTGCATATCAAATACGCCTTTTGTGTTGTCATAGCATGTGTTGCACCTGCACTTGCCACATGTCCTCAGCAGGAACTGAGCGGGCCGTGAGGGGTGTTGCTCCCCCGGGACATCCTCCCCTCGCCTGGCTTCCCTCACCTCCTCGCCGCCCACCTCAGCTGGCCCGCTGTGTTCACTTAGTGCCAGTCCAGAACCTGTCATTAGCTCTCCCGGTCTCAGCGTGACACACCCGCGGCGGAAGGCACCCTATGCCCCCGCCTGTGGACCTTTTCTCTGGGTCGTGGCCACCGAGGCTCAGAGGAACAACGGCGAGCGGGACAAATGCGATGATAACACGAACAAAGCGTAGAAAGGCAGAGTACGGAATGTATTGCATGACAGGCTGCCCACAAACCCCCAACCGCGACCGCTTCTCTCCCTCCCTTCCTTACTCCCCCTCTCTCTCTCTCCCTCTTCCTTACTCCACAAACATTTAGGATGATATTCCTCTACTTAGTATTGTCGCACTGACGTCCCGGTGGCCTGGCTCAACCTCTTGCTTTTGTTCGACGAGAAGGAGGCGGACGCCGCGGCACACCTGGCCTCAAGAGTCACGGCTACCTGCAATAAACCAAGGATTTTTTTTCCTGGTGCTCTCATCACTTTACGTACGTCTTTTCTGTGCGTGTGTGTGTGTGTGTGTGTGTGTGTGTGTGTGTGTGTGTGTGCGTGTGTGAGAGAGAGGGAGAGAGGGGGAGGGAAGACCACATACCACACATTTTAGTAGAAGGGAGGCTGCAGCAGTGCACAACCTTAAATGGATGAGGGCAGAGAGTGAGAGGAGGAGTAGGTGGCGGCACAGGTGGGAGGTGAGGACAGGACAGTGCTATGAGACAGGAAGCTCAAGTCTGCTGCCTATATTGGTACCTTGTGAGGGAAGCTCTTCTGTTTGTCTCCTTCAGTGTAACCTCCCTCACGAAGACACGTTATCTTGTTTTATTTTTGTTTTCTTCGACAAACGTCTTGGTGCAAGGCTCAGTAGTGTACTGTAGCGGTGTAAAGTCTTATTATGTTTGTATATTATGACCACTTGAATTGAAGAAAAGATAATAAACGTATATATCAATCATTTTTAGTATTCTTATTTTTTTTTAAGTTCCTTGTTATCGTAATCGATCAGTTGCCATGCAGTGAGCAGCAGACGATGGGAGAGGCAGCGGGCGAGGCGTGCCACCGCTCCTTGATTCACTTTACGATATCATTTATGCTGCGAGCTTCTCACTTTCCCGCTTGACCTTGTCCTTTCCTTACAGCGGGACGTGCTTCATATTGTCTCGCGTGTCTCAGGGTCAGCTGATCACGTCATTCATTAAACAACAACACAACTTCCACATGTCTGCGCATTCATTTACCAGAAACACAGTTAGCGGGGCAGAAGCACCAAACACATCATATTAATGGAATGTATGCCAGCACTTCACCAACACTATCAGTATTCTTCCCCTCCTTCTTCGTTTGTGAGTTGCCTTTTTGTGTGGCCTTTTTTTTGTGTGGTTTTGTATTACTTTTCCCTTGCCAGATAAAGTAGTGGTATATTTGCAAGCCTTACAAGCCTAATAACTTTAACTGATAGATTCTGTACCAGCTGATATGTATTCTTATCATTATTGTTATTCTTATTATTTATGTTCGTGTCTGAAAGGCGCAAATTACAATGAAAAAGAGCGTATTACCGTCCCATGTCTCCTTCTACTGCTAAAACTCACAAATTAAGACCTTCTCTTCAATATTCCTAATAAACTAATAAGGTGCGAGGCTTGGGGAGCACGTGCACACACACACACACACACACACACACACACACACACACACACACACACACACACACACACACACATATTGACACCTCGATTCTAAGGCGAGGTGTCGAGTTCAGCATGAAGATGGTGGCCAGGATATTGTTGTGTGTGTGTGTGTGTGTGTGTGTGTGTATTGATATGCGAGCAACACATACCGACTCTCTCTCTCTCTCTCTCTCTCTCTCTCTCTCTCTCTCTCTCTCTCTCTCTCTCTCTCTCTCTCTCTCTCTCTCTCTCTCAGCGATATGATATTCACAACACCGTGCTCACGAGTTTGCTGTTCCCTGAAGTCCAAAAAATTCCACGCTAGCAGCCTTGGCCCCGCTGGTGTGTGCGTGTCGCCGGTGCCTCGTGCCTCATGCCTCGTGCCTGCTGGTGGGCCACGTGCAAGGCCGCTATTGAGTGCTCTTGAGGCGCCAGAAATCGAGCACGCAAACTTGTCCCCCTCACCTGATTCAGAGCAGTGTGTTCCTGAAGGTGAATTGATATGTATGTTGGTTTCAGGGTTATTGTAGGGATAATTTCAAGTGTCTTTTTTCTGTTGAAGTAATGTTTATGGCGTGTTTCTTTTCTTTTTTTTTTTTTTATCTTGTGCGTTGACTATAAGATGTTGGAATGCTATTGTAATGTCTTCCTTGGCACCGTTCTGTATGTGTTTGTGCCTTGACTATATACGAGATGCCAGTAGGTATGCAGTCAGGGTCACAGATTAACATACGGCATCTTGCGTGTTTTTGTTTGATCTCATTCTTAAGTTGTTTGAGCTGTTTACCACTCGTCAAGGATCCAGTATACTCTCAATCTATAATAAGTGAAATGCCGCACTTACTTCTGATGTGTTTAAAGTTTTATTTCGGTCTGAAGTTGTGTAAAGTTTTATTTCGGTCTGAAGGTGTGTGAAGTTTTATTTCGGTCTGAAGTTGTGTGATCAGCTTAGCATTTGTCAGTGGAACAGTTTTGCAATGAGGCAGTATACAAGAAGCTTGGTGATTGAGAGAAGACGCAAAATACTGTAAAAATGAGTGTGATTGTTTACTTGATATCTGACCACGACTGTACAAGTGTGAGGAAGCATGAGGTAATTTATTGGTGGTCGCGTGGAGGCACCCTCGAGGCCACCATCACCATCACCACCACCACCACCACCACTACGCAGGTGAGGAGAACTATATTTACTATTTTATATATACACTTGTGATAAGCTTGCACGGTAGCCCAAGGGAAGGTGCCAAAAGCCGTCAATCGTACACGTGGTAGATGCATTTATTTACATGTAGCTAAGAACCTCATCAGTTTGTACACCTTATCACGTCGTCATATCGTATAGTATGCCTTTTATTTATTTTTTAATCACCTGTTATTTTATTCTTGGCCAGACTCCTTCATCAATTTTTTTTTTAATCTATACCTCTCACTATAAGGTATTTTGCACTGATAAATGCTCCTCCATCATAACACTGTAAAAGATTGATGGCGTGAACACCTGGGGAAAAAAAAAAAAAAAAGCGAAATAATGTTAAAAGGTTAATTTTGCTTTTTCGAAGTTACAGTATTATTTTAGACGTTAGAGTACAAAAACAACAACAACAAAGGTTGTCAGAAGTGCTGTGGTGATTAAAGGAAAATGATTGTCCAGGAATGGCGTGGCTGACAAAGCTTTAATTTTACCAGTTAATGATTTTGCTCCTTGTTTTTATATTTATTTGCTTATTAGTGTATTCATTTATACATCTTTTATACATAAATGTTGTTCTGCATGCCTTCACTACAAAACATTCCCAGGAGCACAGCCGTTTCTAACACCACGCATTGATTATCTACATTTATTTATTTACTTTATTGTGTTCTTTTTTTTCTTTCTGTTTTATATTCAATTATGCATTTTTTATTCGGAAATGTTGTCCAGCATACCTTCATTACACAGCATTCCTAAGACCACAGCCATTCCTAACACCACTCATTGATAATCTACATTTATTTATTTATTTATTTACTTAGCAATACATTTTTATACGTAAATGTTGACCTGCATGCCTTCACTACAAAACATCCCTAAAAGCACAGCCATTCTAACACCATGCATTGATTATATATACATTTATTTATTTATTTATTTATTTTTTTTTTTATAGTTTATTATCCATATTCGTAAATGTTATCGTAAATGTTCTGCCTTCACTACACAGCGCTTCCAAGACCACAGCCATTCCCAACACCACGCCGCATCCATTCCCAATCCACGGATATTCCTGGCTCTCCCGGCGCTCGTCCTCGTAATGCACCGTCACCTTTAACACTCATCCGCTCCCACACAGTACAATATCTCCCGTACTACTTCATCCGTCCCTAACGCACCAACGCTACCTCACATGCACTCCCAACGCCAATACTAGCACCAGTACTCCTGATAAGTAATCCTAACCTAACCTAACCTAACCAAACCAAACCTAACCAAACCAGACCAAACTATACCTAACGCACCCACGCAATCTCACATGCACTCCCAACGCCAATACTAGCACCAGTACTCCTGACAAGTAATCCATTCCTAACCTAACCTAATCTAACCAAACTAAACCAAACCAAACTAAACTATACCTAACGCACCAACGCTACCTCACATGCACTCCCAACGCCAGTACTAACACCAATACTTCTGACAGGTAATCCATTCCTAATCTAACCTAATCTAACCTAACCTAACCTAACCTAACCTAACCAAATCAAACCAAACTATACCTAACGCACCAACGCAATCTCACATGCCCATACAACACAACACCAACACTCCTAACAAGTGATCCGTTCCTAACCTTACCAAATCAAACCATACCTAACCTAACCTAACCTAACACACTTCTAACACAGTATCGTTGTTAATCTATCACATGTTCACAGCACTTACATTCATGACAAATAGTCCATTCCTAACTCATTGTCATTCCCATTCTTAATACACTCATTCCTAACTAGCCATGCATTCCCATTCCTAGGACAGTGTCGTTCCTAACCTATTCTTGACAAGTAGTTCATTCCTAATAGTATTATTCCTAACGAGTCATGTATTCCTAGCACCAAGATTTCTGAATAGTTAATAATTACTAGTGCTTTATCATTTCCATTCCTAACACAGTGTTGTTCCTAACCTATCATATATTCCTAACAATCAGTCCATTCATAAGAGTATCATTCCTAGAGAGTCATGTATTCGTAACACCAATATTTCTGATTAGTTAATAATTACTAGTGCTTTATCATTCCCATTCCTAACACAGTGCCATTCCTAACTGACCATCATTCCAGGCACGTAATCCATCCCTAACAGTATCATTCCTAGTGAGTTATGTATTCCTGGCACCAAAATTCCTGACAGGTTTTTTACTACTACTGCTTTATCATTCCCGTTCCTAACAATGCCATTCCTAACTGGCCATCCATTCCAGCCACGTCAATATTCCCAAGAAGCCGTCCATTTCTAACCATTCATCCATTCCAGGCACGAAAAACTCTCCTGCTGTAACCAATGCTTTAATATTTTCATTCCTAATTCATTCCTGTCACGTCAATATTTCTAACTTACGTAAACAGTTTTATTCATTACATACCATTTCTAAAGTCAGTCTCTCTCTCTCTCTCTCTCTCTCTCTCTCTCTCTCTCTCTCTCTCTCTCTCTCTCAAATAAAGTATGTAAGGCAGCCATTCAATTAGTGATTTCCTCCCTCCCTCCCTCCCCTCACTCCATGCTGTGACTCGCTGCCTTGGAGGTGCTTGGCTTCCTGGAACGTAAGGATTATTCTTTTCTATTTATTTTCTGCTGAGTTGGATTTATGAATATTCTTTTTTCCTGCTGTTTTGAAAGTTTTTTTTGAAAGTCGGTGATGAAAGTTGTCTACGTTTTCTCCATTTTTTTTCTTTTTTACTTTTTACTCTATTTTTATTCTGTGACTTCATAAATGTGGTTGTATTTGAGAGAGAGAGAGAGAGAGAGAGAGAGAGAGAGAGAGAGAGAGAGAGAGAGAGAGAGAGAGAGAGAGAGAGAGAGAGAGATTGTGTCCCCTTTGGTGATGACTGTCAGCAGTGCGTGTCGGCTTGATGGAAGTGATTCGCTAGTTTTGAGTTTTTACTTCCTTTCTTTCCTTAGTTTTTCCCCCCCTTTTCTTCTTCTTCTTCCTCCTCCTCCTCCTCCTCCTCCTCCTCCTTTCCGTCAAATAATTTTTCTACTGCTCCTGCTGCAGTATTTTCGTGTAGTTTTGTCTTCAGATATTTTCTTCTTTTATAATTTTCTGATAATTTTTTTTATTTTTGTTATCACGCGTCGTGGTGGCTTACTGGCAAGTGCTCGCTCTGCACGCAATCAGGAGTTCCAGTATTCGCGCCCCGGGCCGCTTACTGGACTATATCGGCGTCTCATTTCACGCTGCAGCCACCGCCACCCATCAGTCCAGGCGCTGTGACTGCGTTGTTATAAGGGGAAAGCCAGTATGTGTGTGTGTGTGTTTGTGTGTGTGTGGTCTTTTAGAAAGCCCTTTGTTTAAAAGTGTGGTATATAATAATTGTTGTCTAAATTGGTTGTTTACAGCGTCACGCGCTTGTGATGAACCTAATGACACGAGCAAATAATCGTTTATGAACCCCAGCGGTGCTTCGCTCTTTACTGTCTTTCACCTCTCTATTGTAAACATCCAAAGCTTCACCATCCTCCATCGCACTCTCGTCCTCTACTTTCCGTGGGAGCATGGCCGTCTTGTCTTGTCCTCGCCGAGAGGCCGCAGTCCTGTGCCCTGGGCCCCTATTTAGCGGTCCCCGAGGCGCCCGTCCCTCCACTTGCCTCAGCCACGCACGGCTCCTTCCCTCCTCTGCTCGGTGACTCGCCCAGCTGTTCCGAGCAGAGGGCAAGGCGAGGCACGCCATCCTGAAACACCCACATGCTCCCTTCCCCCTCGAATGCTGAACAATGTATGATGGGAAGAAGAGTATTAGTGAAATTAAAGTATCATTTCAGCATCCTCGCCCTCCCTCTGCACGGCGCCTCCCTGGGACACCCCAGTCTGGGTCACCGCGAAGAAAGTCACTGGACTAACGAAAATTAACTTCATGACAAAAAATGGGCGGTAACAATGTGGGTCTGGAGGTGTTCCCGCCCGCCGCCCACCAGCTGTTGCCCCCCCTCCCCCCAGTTGCCAGGTGCCTCCACGGCCGCCACTGTCCCTCTCCCCCTTCCTCCCTACTACGCTGGGTTGTGGAATGTCAGTTATGTTGTAATGATAAATGTTGCGTGATTTACTGTGCATCACGACCGCCACCGTCCCCTCCACCTGCTCTGTGGGGACCCCCTTGGTGCTGGCGGCGGCGGCAAGGATCGGCGGGGCGGGGCAAGGAAAGGCACGTATTATCCCTCTACTTATCTCCCTACGCTCCAACACTCCCTCTACACCAGCACCTCCCTGCGCCTTCCCGCATCACCACAGACAGCCCCGCTGCCCGGAGCCTTGTCCCACTCCCGTCCACAGCCTCACCAATCTCCAGGAGGTTCTTCTTCACTCACACCTGTGTATGTCGCCTGTTAGGCCGACACCTGCCTCCCTTAGCATTCTTTTTGTCCCTCACACCCACGGCCTAGCACTTCCCGCACCTCACAGCCTCCACCTCGAGTCGTGAAGGAAAGACTGTGTAATAATGCTACGCGTATCACTGAGGGTGTAAGCCATCCCGCTAATGCCATCTAACCTAACGAAGGAACACGAACCACGACAATAAGAAGTGATGCGGCCGTCTTCATTGCCGCGGGTGGAGAGGGAAGCGAGGCGAGGCGTGCGGGGAGAGAGAGAGAGAGAGAGAGAGAGAGAGAGAGAGAGAGAGAGAGGCGGAGGAAGAAGGGTCGCTGACGAACGGAACAGATGAGACAAGAAAGGTCAAAATGCGGTGAAGGATAGAAAGGCAAACGGAAAGAATGGAGGAGAGGAAGGAAACTTGGAAGGTCTTCAAATTCTCGAGTATTTTAAGGATGAACATGAGCGGGTTGGTTCACTCGATTCGCCTCGCCTCGCCTCGCCTCCCCTGCTGCTTAACCCGTGGCCTGGCAGTGTGTGGTGCGTCCGTCCCCTTTCCTTGGCCATGCCCAGCTGATCTCGTCCGTCCCCTCACCCCCACCCCCTCCCCCTCACCAACCTCTCCCCGCCTCGCTTCCCACCTGGATTCCGAGTCCCCAATTCGCCACTGCGTCGCGGCTTAACCCAGCTCGCCACCACTTGCCGCTGGGTCTCGCCGCTTCTGAGGGGAGCACGGTTGAGGCTGAGGAAGAAGAGGATGCCGAAGAGGAAAGAAGAAATTTGCTGGGGTTTAGAGGAGAGTACGTGGTGAAGAATGTGGAGTATTGAGTGAGTAATCAACCAAGGAGTGGAGATGAAGGGCGTCGGGAAGGGAAGGGAAGGAAAGGAAGTAACAGTAGTAATTTTCAGCGCAGTATTCTGAAACACTTAAGCCTCGAATATGTATTATCTGTTATACACTGAAAAAGGTTCCTGTGGGGGATACACTAGTTTTTAAGGATGATTTTATGGTTTTATTAGTGGCAGATTAACGAGATTCATTCAATGTTAACAGAGGAAACAGTCTTGGTAACCCCGGTAATAATCAATGTGAGGTTTAAAAATGGTAGAGCAAATCCTTAGGCCATTCCCAACACATGACTAAGTACCCCTGTGTCCTTCGGTCAAGATTCTTACATCATTAACAAAAAAAAGTCGATTGATAATTTCGAAAATAGACGTGGTGAGAGAGAGAGAGAGAGAGAGAGAGAGAGAGAGAGAGAGAGAGAGAGAGAGAGAGAGAGAGAGAGAGAGAGAGAGAGAGAGAGAGAGAGAGAGAGAGAGAGAGAGAGAGAGAGAGAGAGAGAGAGAGAGAGAAACAAACAAAGCCTTTCTCAATATAGGCCATTCCCCAAGCACATGACCAAGCAGCCCCAGTCCCTACTTTTCCTCCCCACAAACTATTCCACCAGTGTAGTCTCACCATCCATCCCTCCACCTTCCAGCCTCCCCTGCCCCTCACCCCTCACTCCCTCACCCCCTCACCCCCTCACCTCCAGCACGAATAGTTTAGTCGATCTGATTAAGAGCCACGTCACTCCCCTGGCAGGTTACCGTATGGGGAGTGGGAGACGAGGACAGCTATTGGGGAGTGATGGGAGAGGAGACACGGGGAGGAGCGTCGGAGGAGAGAAAGAGGCGGGTGTGTTGGTGGTGGTAGAGAGGGAAAAGATATAAAGGATGCGAGATAGGAGACGAAGAGAGAAAAGAGAGTAGAGGGTGAGTTGCAGTAATGGCGTGGGAAGAGAGTGGGGAAGGAGATGATACGTTAAGGCTAAGGAGTGAGAAGAAGGAGGGAGTCTCGGCGGGATAAGAGAGAGAGAGAGAGAGAGAGAGAGAGAGAGAGAGAGAGAGAGAGAGAGAGAGAGAGAGAGAGAGAGAGAGAGAGAGAGAGAGAGAGAAAGTAACGGCGAGCAGAGGGGAAGTAAGAGGGGCCAAGGGAATAGATTAGCACGGGGGTGCTGAGAGTATGCTGGGAGAGGAGGTCAGTGGAGAAGAAAAGATGAAGGGAAGAAGGGGAAAAGGAAGAGAGGAAGGACGTGGAATGTAGCGTAGGTAGAGAGGGGTATGGGTGGTGGAGAGGAGGGTGGAGGGTGGAGGGTGCGAGGTGGAAGGTACGATAGCACGAGTGTAGCCTTGACTAGCATCGGCGAGACTTGCCTCCACTCCTCTATTTGTGCTGATTACGGGACACGGGGATATGAGTTACCAATTATTTATGACCCGTCCTTTGGGTGGGCCGTGTGGAGGCAGGACGGGCGTGTGGTCAGGGCACGAGGCAAGTGGCTGCCCGCCAGCCTGGCCTTCCTGTCACCCTCGTCTCAGCTGAGCCACGCTGCCTGGGGAAGGAAATTTTTCGTGGAGAGTCTCTTCTTCCCGTGGAGAGCTGTGGGCCCTCCCCGCGCCGGTTGCCGCCTAACCGACGCCACTAAAGGGGTGCCGGAACACTGATTTTGTAGCGTCATCCCTCACGGGAGGCTGGCGTGTCATTTCATCAGAATTTTTTGGCAGCGTGAGAGAGAAATGGGCTGGCTAGGCCTACCTAAGGACAGTAGAATACATCTATTGGTCTTGGGCCTACCTATCTCTCTCTACAGTATACGTGACGGCGCATGGGTGTTCCTCCATACATGTGTCTGTGACCTCCACATGTTCCTGTCGGAGCCTGAAGGGAGATTTCTCCCGCCGTAATGTTCCTGCGGCGTCTGCAGCATCACTATAGCTGTGTGTTGTTTAGCCTTGTGATGCAGCCTGCTCAGGGAGACCTGACCCTGCTGAGGGTTAGTACATAACCCTGTCAGAGCTGCGGCGCCTCGCCTGTACGTTGTGCAGCGCACGAAGATATAATCCGGTAACCTAGCGGCTGACTTTGAGCCATTTCCGCACGGAACATTTCGCTGTGCCTACCGTCACGGCACGCTTTACATAATTTACGCATTATGTTAATAATTTAAACTTTGATGAGAATGTTGGAAGGCGAGGGATGGGCAGGAGAGGCACCATTTCCTCCCACCGCCGAAGGGCAGCACCGCGGCCACCAAATACCAGGAGCCAGTCCAGGCCACGCGTGTTTCTGCCGCTTGTCTGTCCCACCCCCTCGTCCCGGCTGTAGTCTGTACCGCGGAGGCTGCCAAGCCAGACCCCCTTTGGGACATTTCTGCATGGATGATCGCAGCCATGAGATCCAGCAGGGCGGCCCCTGGGGACTCACCACTCAGCTTCCCTGCCTCGTCAGCGGGAGCGTTGCTGACTCACACTGTCGCCAGGGAGACGTGAGTGAAGACAACGATGGTCACTTAACGCCGTCAGTTGCCGCCAAGCTCCTGCGCCGGGCATGTGAGCCGCTGAGGCTGACGAATGAGAGAGAGAGAGAGAGAGATTTTAGGTGGAAAGAGTAATAATATCGTTTACCATCGTGTTATTATCACCACAGTCCATCATCGGCCGGCCAGTGACACGCGTTTACCGCCAGACTCCTTCATGCTTCCTTTCCCGCCGCCAGCCGCCTCTCCTCCCTCCCTGCCTGCCTGCCACCTTAACGTTGTCTTCCCCTCGCCTCCTCCCCACTCACTTTCCTGCTCATCCATTTTGGTTTTGTTTCCGTCTCTCTCTCTCTCTCTCTCTCTC
>CM035205.1:15608488-15618178 GCA_020233015.1 Callinectes sapidus | reverse complement strand
GAGAGAGGCGGAGAGAGAGAGAGAGAGAGAGAGAGAGAGAGAGAGAGAGAGAGAGAGAGAGAGAGAGAGAGAGAGAGAGAGAGAGAGAGAGAGAGAAACTTAAAAAGTGCATTGTAAAGAAGTATTTTTTTTTCAATATTACTTTTAAATCGACATAGGAAACATTGCTGGTGGTGGCAGTGGTGGTGGTGGCGGCGGTGGTGGCGATGGCAGGCAGCCTCAGGTGTACAGTGTGTTGAACGAGTGGGCAAGTGAGCGCAAGTGTTACAAGTGACAGATTCAACAGTCAGGTAACGCGTGTTTGTGTGTGTGTGTGTGTGTGTGTGTGTGTGTGTGTGTGTGTGTGTGTGTGTGTGTGATAGGGTCCGTAGGCACGAAGGATCATCTATGTGGAGGAGACAAAGGTCAGGTGGAGAAAGGAGGAGGTGTGTGGCTTAGGAGAGGAGGAGGAGGAGGAGGAGGAGGAGGTGAGGTAGGCAGGAAGGACTGGGAGATGAGGAAGGAAGAGGGAGAGAGAGAGAGAGAGGAGAGGAGAGGGAGAGGTGAGAGAGGGGAGAAGGGCGCCGCATTGATCAGTGGAGGAAGAGTATTACAGTGTGGAGTGGTGGGAGGGAGGGGAGGGAGGCGGGGGGGGAGGTAGGGAAAGAGGCAGCATCAGAGAGAAGGCGGGACGAGGAGATGAGAGGTATCGTGAGGAGGGAGGAGTGTGGCAGTGGGGTGGGTGGGGGGGGGAGTGTTGGTGATATTGTGGTGGAGGCCAGGGTGACAGTGTGGCCGTGGTGGTCGTGATGATAAGGCAGAGGCAGGGGGGTGGAAAATAAGTGGAGGGAACGATGTGGTAGTGAGGCGGTTAGGTGGTGAATGTGGTAGTGGTGGTGGTGATAGCATTGGTGTGAGAGATGATGGGGAAATGATGGAGATGGTGAGATTGGTAAGGGAAATACTGGTGTAGGACAGTGTTTGGGTGACGACGTGATGTTAAGAGTGAAGGAAGGATAGGAAGTGGTGTGGATTTAAAGGAAGTAAAGGGTAAGAACACCGAGAATTACCTAAGCTAAACTAAACTAACCTAACCTAACCTAATCTAACAACTAAACCAAACTTAACCTAACCAGACGTATTCTAACCTAACCTAACCTAACAACTTTGCGTAACCTAACAACTAAACCAATCTTAACCTAACCAGACGTATCCTAACGTATCCTAACCTAATCTAATATATCCTAACCCAAGCTAATCTAAGATACCCTAACCCAATATAACCAAGTAACCTAACCTAACCTGAACTAACCTTATCTAATCTCTCCTATCCTATCGTATCTTAACATGATCTGACCTCACTTAACCTGACCTAACCAAACCTAACCTAACCTCTTATACCTAGTGACATGAAAGCAGGTTATTGATTAGAAGAGAAAGTAAGTAAAGTAAACTAAGTAAAGTAACTTCAGAACGACTGCACGTACATAAGGAAAAAAAGCACAATGCGAAGACTTAACATTGCCTGGAGTGCGTCGTTTCATTCTCCAGGTTATTGATTTGGAGAGGAAAAAAAAAAGAAAATCAAAGTTCTTAAGTCAAGTAACCTAAGAACGACTGCACGTACAAAGGGGGTGAAAGAAGTATATACAAGGCGAAGACCTAACATTGCCTGGAGTGCGTCGTTTCATTCTCCTTGAGGCGCCACGGGGAAGGTTTATGAACTCTTTGGGCTGTTTGCTCTGGCTGAGAAGTTCTGGAACCAAAAATTGCTGCGCGTGTCCCTCAATGGTTGGTATCTTGCAAGGGGGTCGTGGGGGGGGGGCAGGAGGGGGGACAGGAGAAGTGAGCTATTTGTCACTAGTTCTGCTGTTCCGTCCTGTTTAGTAGTGGTGGTGGTAGTGGTGGTGGTTAGAGGCCGGCCCACTTCAGTCCAACTATTTATTGAGAAGAGTCAGAGTGAAAAGTATGCGTGTCATTAGTGTCATTAGTTGCTTACTGTTGGAAACCTTCGCTTGTGGTATATTCGGGCGGGGGGGTGGGTGGGAGGGGGAGCTGATATGCAAACAAGCCATTACTCTGACAGTCTTAAGAACAGCACCGTTAAGCGCTTATAGATATTAGAAATAAAGACATGCCCGTTCTCTCTCTCTGAATTTGTGATCTGTTAACAGTCTTCCTTATATAGCTGTTAAGTTGATAGATTTTTGACTAAGCAGAGAAGTCAAGGTTGAGAGGAAATACAAATGGTATATATAGCGAGTGAAGTAAAAGGTTTGTTATTGGACCAGTAGCCGAGTCTGCACCTACCATGTGTGTTTAGCCCGTTAGGTATATAAGTTAGGAGTACACGAATGAACACTTTACCTACATTCTATACTAACACACACACACACACACACACACACACACACACACACACACACACACACACACACACACACACACACACACACACACACACACACCTTCCATACGTACTTCAAAGCTTCCACTGTTCATTTTATTAACTCCTTTCTCTTTTTCTCTTTTCAGGTGAGAGTTTGTGTCCTGTGGCGTCCTTTGTGTCTCGCAGGAGTGCCCCTCCATCATTGTGCGTCCAGGGGCGCGGCTCAGGTATTCCAGTCACTTTCTCATCCACAGACCTGTTGTTAATTTCCACGAACTCTTTCATTATTTTCTCGTGTTTTTTAAATGCCATGACTCAACGGGACTGTTTTAACAGTCTTCAGAGATGATTAACTTTCCTCTCATTAATGATTCAGAAGTGTTGTTGAATTCTCTCCAGTATCTTGAAAACACTGCGATATGTTTATTTTATTAAGCTTATGTTTTCAAATGCTTCTCAACCGGACCTTATTATTTTTTTTACAAGCCGCAAAGGCAATTAGTCATGCTCTCACGACGTTTTTTTCCCATTTGTGACGCATGAGCTTTGTTAGACTATCACTGGAATCGTGGGAAAACACCCCAGTAAGCCCTACCCTGTAAGACTCGTCAGAAGTGATAGAGGGGGAAGACCAGATGCTGAGAATATGGACTAAGGTGACACGAGGGATTCGTTTCAACAACCTTGACGGCACTGAAGTATTCTGGAATATTCATGCATACATTTATTGTGTATCTTTTTTTCCAAGGAATTCTGGAAACTCCACTCATTGTCCCTGACGTGCATGCAACACACACACACACACACACACACACACACACACACACACACACACACACACACACACACACACACACACACACACTGCCATGCTTTCCTTAACACATGACGCCCATTCTGAGTGTGACGTGCATGCATCCCACACTCACACGCTGCATCCTTTACACATGACACTCCCTCACTCTGTTTCTGACATGGATAGATAGAGAGACCACAGATTCATGGACAAACGAGGCAAAAAGTATGTAGCAAACATGACCAAATTGAACTATGCTTGAAAAACAATATATATATATATATATATTTGCGGTCTTTTAAACCATGGAAGTAAATATTGACCGTACACTCTTACAAGCTCATGCGCCAAGCTATCACATGCTCTCCCTATCACATGACTCCTACACAGCACAGCCACACATTCCCTCATGACGCCTAGACGCCTCCTACAGTCCCACCCACAGCACCACAGCACACTCTGTCTTGCGTTGAGATGACGTCACCGTTGACTGCCGTCACCACCACCACCACCACGGTGACGCCAATGTTCCCGCTGTCTCTCCCGCTGACGTGTTAGGGATATTTTGAAGGCACTCAGCTGACGTCACGCGGGCCATGCACAAATGCTGACGTCAAGAGCGGATGCGCCTGACCTATAGCAAACCGGGAAAAAAACATAATCTTGACGGAAATAACGTGGTGGTGGTGGTGGTGGTGGTGGTGATAGGAGGATGCGGAGGGACGAGTGGAGTGACGCCTGTGCAGGACAAGGGTGAAGGAGGTGAGAGGGGTGGTAAGGCGCTTAGGGAACGTTATGCCCTGGCGCAGGATGAGGCGAGGTTGACGGGGTGGAGTAGAACGGATAGGGTGGAGTTTTTGATGGCTTGGCATGGCTTATCGGGGTGGGGCCGGACGGATGGATGGGGTGGAGTGTTGCAGGCGGGGCGGGACGGGGCGGGGCGGAAAGGGTCTGGGTGGGGATAAGTGAGGCTGGCAAGGCGTCCCGTGCTGCGTTGCTGGGGTTATTCATCCCCCGCTGGCCGCTACGTCAAGTTGATGAATGAGGTCTCAGGGGGCAGCCGGCCGCTCCTCCCGGGGGGCCGTTAGAAGACGGGGTTGGGTGGGTGTTGTGGCGTAGGTCTGTGGAAGGCGTGGGGGCGTGTCTCCCAAGCACGCGTGCTGCTCGTCAGGAAACTATGGGACTGCCTCAGGGGCAAGACGAAGAGGAGCTGTGTGACTAAGTAGTGTAGCCCCTCGTGTGTATGTGTGTGTGTGTGTGTGTGTGTGCGCGCGTGCACGAGTGCGTGTGTGCGCGCGCATGCGTGCGTGCTTACCTACTGATAAGTGCTTGCAGTGCTGTTGCGGTGGGAGAACCGCGGCTGCCAGCACCACTCAGCCAGCCACCTTAACCCACATGCTAAAAATATTAAGCTGGGCTCAGGACGAACGGCTGGGAGCGCTATGTGTGTCTAGGTCAATGAGAGAGAGAGAGAGGGAGAGAGAGAGAGAGAGAGAGAGATAGAGAGAAGAGAGAGAGAGAGAAGAGAGAGAAGAGAGAGAGAGAGAGAGAGAGAGAGAGAGAGAGAGAGAGAGAGATACAGAGACAGACAGACAGACAGACAGACACACTAATAATATCAATAAGACAGAAAAAGTAGCGAGAACAAGAAGAGTAACAATAATATTTGACAACCTGGAATTTATGTAATATTACGTTAGGTTACGTATGTTATCCGGTGGTTTCCACAGGTGTTCCATTAATCATAGTCCCTTGCACGCCACTGTGTGTGTGTGTGTGTGTGTGTGTGTGTGTGTGTGTGTGTGTGTGTGTGTGTGTGTGTCCTTTTTCTCCCCCATCCATTCATATCACTTGTCTCCCATCCTCCCAAATATCCAGGCCACTACCTAAGAAATTGCGTGATACACGGTGGCAGGCCAAGCGTTTTCAGCTGCTTGGACGAAGAGTTAAAAAAATCTCATTTGTTTATAGGTTAGTGTGTTTTAAAAGGCTTACTCCCGATGCTGCGTGTATTAGTTTACGAAATAGTTATAAAGATTCTCGCGTTAAGAAACAGGAAGGGAAGGAGTAATGAATTCATCGCTGTTCGTTTATTCTCACAGGAAGGATATGAAAGCATATTTCATAATAAATACCCAGGGAGTTGTATTTTCCCTAGGTATGCAATACATCCCGCGTCCCACAAAGTTTGAGTGTGGTGACCTGGCCCGCGCGTCGCTGGCGCTCACATACGCTTGGTTGTCTAGTTGCCAGCGAGGCTTTAGGGGGTGAGGGGCTGCTTGCTCGTGCTGGGCTGAGGTGGAAACTGAATATATAGTTTGTGGTTGAGTTAGTGAAATAATACACCTTTATATGAATGATAGGGTGCTGTTTGAGTGGTGTAGTGGTGCATTGCGTGTGATATTAGTGGGTGGCAGAGTGGATTTACCCCTCAAGTCAGCATCGAGGGAGGGCCTTGCTGCGGCGTCTGTCTTCCTCCCTGCGTCGGCTCTCGGTAAGGCCCTGTGTTTACTTCGTGGGTTTGCATGCTTCCTCCTTGTGTCTGTGTGTGTGGAAGGGTGAGAGGCTCCTCCACGCCCTGCAGGTGAAGGTGGGTGGAGGCAGCGGCGGGAGTGAAGAGTTTAAAGGGTGGTGGCCAGCCCTCCTCGCCGCGTACAGGAGTGTATGGGAGACGGCTGGCGGGTGTGCCGAACTAACAGATTTTGGTGTGCGATTTTTACCATTTAGTTTTAGCAAGTTTCCCGGCCACACTGGTGACGCATTCGACCATGCATTGGTGGTGCGTGAGGCCGTGGTGCTGCCCCCGTGGTGGTGGCAGCCTCTACACCTGTCAGGGGAGGGAAGGAAGTAAATAAATTAGGCCTACCCTGTGGCATCACCCTCGCGGATGGCTGTTGTGCCCTCAGTCCGACCATAGCTGGGCCATAGACGATACCAGGAAGCCTCGTGCTGGTGCTGCTGCCCTTGTTGTGTGCTGGTGGTGGTGTTGGTGCTGTTACTGCCCTCCTGGCACGCGGTGGTAGGCAGGGCGTGTTGCTGGGCGAGCAGGGCAGCAGGGAGGGATGGGTGCTTTAACTCGCGACGTGTGGAAGCCCCGGTCATTGCCATTGGGTACAGAGGACATGGTTCCAACGCCAGCCCGTGTGTGTGTGTGTGTGTGTGTGTGTGTCCATCGCGCCTCCCTCGTGAGGAGCACCACTGCTAATGGAGGTGTGGGTCACTGCCATTGCCTTGAGCGCCCATCAGCCTATCACTCGGTCTTAAGATATGCCTGGCTCACGCGTACCCTGCTGTGGCTGCTGCTGCTGCGTGCTGTGTCGATACCTTGGCCGCAGAGTCATAAACCACATCCATTCCTTAGTCCTGCCGCAGTATAACTTCCCAGTGGGTCCTGTCAGGGTACACGGCGTGGCCCTGGCACTGGCCTTACTTTGTTCACGGGCCAGCTGGGTGTGACGGGGACGAGCTCTGCTGCACTGCTCTAGCCTACAAGGGCAGCTGTCGCTCTCCGTTGGGACCACCATTGTTCGCGGTACAGGCTACACGTCGCGACCTTCTTGGTTGTTATGTAGTTTCTCTCTCTCTCTCTCTCTCTCTCTCTCTCTCTCTCTCTCTCTCTCTCTCTCTCTCTCTCTCTCTCTCTCTCTCTCTCTCTCTCTCTCTCGTTTGTTGGGTGGTTGCGGTTCGTCGGTCTTTCTGCGTCCCTCGAGTCGGAAGGTAGTGAGGGAACCACGGGGTAAAGGAAGGAAGGAAGGAAGGAAGGCTGCAATGCTTACTGGTGCGTAGGAAGCTGCTTGGACTTCTTCCCTCACAGGTGTTGGTCATACGAGCACAGGTGGTGTTGGTGTAGCAGGACAGGGGGGTGGCAGATGTCAGGTTGGAGGTGGACGATATTTTAAGACGTAGTGGAAAGTGTTTTTATATGAGGGAAGGGAAAGTTACGCAACATCTTATCGAATGTGATTTACTGAACGCTTCTATCCAGCTCACTCATACCGCAACGCCGACACCTTTAGCTCACTCCCCATCATATCTCCCCACCCCCTCCCCCGTCTCCAGCACTTGCAGTATGAGAGCGGATGAGAAGTGACGGCCCCAACCAATATAGCTAGCTATGAAACGCCGCCACCGGACGCTCAGTAGGACTCTTCAGGATCTCTGTTTCAGTCATCAGGTGAAATTATCGGCCTCGTTATTGTGCAGTTGCAGGTGTTGTGTCATTCCTGACATGTTGCTTGCCCACTTCAATACTAGTTGTCTTTGTGAAGAGCTGCGGGGAGGAGTCAGCCAATGGTGGTATATTTTGATTTGTCTCCTGTGTTGCGGCCAGAACAGGATGACTGCCGTGCAGGTGGTCAGGGTGGGATGTTGTGGCCGGTGTGGGCTTCCATTCCAGGATCAGGCGACACGCGGGCCAGGTGTTGGATAGAGGCAGTGCGTGTGTGTGTGTAGTATCCTGAGGTGACCGTTGTTGGGGTGGGGAGGAAATCCTGAGAGAGGGTGGAGTGTCAGTAGCCTCCTTCACAGTGATGCAAGATGCTGTCTTCTGTTGTCCACGTTAGACAATCGCATTTTTCAGGTATGTCATGGAAAACTTTCATTTATTAGAAACTCCCTTTTTCATGAAATAAAATAACGTGTTGTGCCTCTGTATGACAAGGGACGGCCCGGTGTGAACGAAGCTTCCATCACTGCAGCGACAAGGAGCGTTATCTGTGGCCTTGTCGCTCTGGCTGTGAGGCGTGATGCTTCCTGGCAGACGTGAACGGAGCGGAGAAGCACACACACACACACACACACACACACACACACACACACACACACACACACACACACACACACACACACACACACACAGGTTGCCTAGAAACTTCCCTTTCTTCTGTTTGTTTGTTCGTCAGGGAAAGGATAAAAATCCGGAATATCGCGTGTAGGTATTGTGAGTTGCGACGACTGACCCTGACCTGGCACAGCTGACGGACGCTCAGCGGCACCGCGGCGTGCATGTCCTTCCGGTGGACCGGGATTCCCTTCCCATCCTGTGAAGAGAGGGACGGGTTGGCAGCCTGGCACAGCCTGATCACTGAGTGCAGGGGAGAAGGGCGCAGGGTACACCCACGTTGCCCGTCATGTAGTAAATATGAGGTAGAATTGCAGGCAGTAAGAGCGCGGTATGACGTGCCATGCTATGCTGTGTTGTGCTGTGATGGGCTGCAGTGCCTCACATCGTCACGCAGCCATTTTGCTCCGTGCAGCAGTAGATTCTGGGCCGGGGTCACGGACATCGATCCGCCGTAAAAGTAGCACGTATCTGCCTCGTAGGGAGTGGAGGGGTGTAGTCAGAATTTTGCAGTGTCACACATGGAGAATATCTTCCAGGACAGCAGACGTGGAGGCTGCTGCACACACATCCTGTCTGAGGGATGGTCCAAGGAAAGTTTTTACGTGGGTGAAGGAGGGAAGGCAGGCAGGAGGGAGGAGGGAGGGAGGGCGGGAGGGCGCGGCGACAGGTGTGCGGCGCGGGAAGGCCCGTGCCCTCACTGTCACCCTCAGGAGCATCCTCTTCATCTTATTTATTACTAATTTTCCTCCTAAGGAGCAGCCCAGTTATCTGCTTCCTTTGATAGAGAATGTTAAGCATACTTTTCTTGTACTACGATGATAAGTGACGGACTTTACCAGCCGCCTTAGAATAATGATAATTATACTACTACTACTACTACTACTACTACTACTACTACTACTACTACTACTACTACTAATAATAATAATAATAATAATAATAATAGCGCTAATAATAATGATGATAATATACCGTTTATTAGAATTGTAGTGTGCATACGTGTTGTATATACACACTGAAAATGCACATAGGGGATTGGAGGAGGCTTAAGATTAAAACCCTTTACTATATAATCGTTTATTGCTCGCACCATAGTGGAGATCGCGCACTATCAGTCCGTATGTGGTGTCCTCAAGGGTGTTATCTTATGGTGTGTGTGTGTGTGTGTGTGTGTGTGTGTGTGTGTGTGTGTGTGTGTGTGTGTACGTGTGTGCGTGCGTGCTTGCATGTGTTTTTTCAGGAAATGGAATGTTCTTATATGAGTAAGCAGCAGATAAGAGTATATTTAGAGCCTGTTAATCACCCTCTCTTTCTCTGTTTCTTGTCTCTGTTGTCTTCTCGTCTCTCCCTGCCTTCTTGCCTATCTGCCAGCCTTCCTCCCGTCCCCCTCCCTTCCAGACACTTAAGAGGCACTTCTCGTCTGTGTTCCTGGCTTGAGTCTTATTGATTGTCGAAGCAGGTCCTGAGCACCGTCGCGGTCCTCACTTGCCTTCTAACTAATTCTCTCACGTAATGTATCGATGCGTGGGGCTGGTGACGTGATTACTCTTATTCATGAGGGATGCCTCCAATGGCTCTCAGATCTATGCTGGCCGCCTCTTCCGTCCCCCACCGAGGTCAGGTGACGCGCCTGTGTGCTGTGTGGTGACGTGCGATGTTGGTTTATTTTTTAGTGTTTTATTT
>CM035205.1:15511083-15556598 GCA_020233015.1 Callinectes sapidus | reverse complement strand
TCCTCCTCTTCCTCATCCTTTTCCTCTTTCTCTTCCTCCTCCCTTCATGCTGTTCCTTATTATCTCCCTATTTGGCGTGGTTGTTCATTATGACGATGATAGTACCAGTTCTTACAAGGCTGAACATCATTGGCAAGAGACTAACTGCTTGACAGGGTATTCATAGTTTTAATAGTTCATTTCGTACAGCGTTTTGTATAGATTCAGCATCACAACAGTTACTCTCGCTACTGTACCTATTATAACTTGTTGAACTATGTTTTTTTTTTTTTTTGTTTGTGCTAAGCTTTCATGAATAATTGTTACGTTGAGGAAAAATATATATACATCTTACATTTTCACTCCTTGGTTCTGCGCATTCTTTTTTATATATACTCGAAAGGTTAACTAAGGAAGACTAACCTGCTCTTCCTTTTTTTTCTGCCTTTTATGTTGTCTCCACGCAAACTTGGTATACTTTTACTCCTTGACTTTACGCATTCTTTTTTCTGTATACCCGGAAGGTTAACGAAAGAAAAGTTACCTGTTCCACCCCCCCCTCCCCCCTGTTTGTCTCGGCTCGACGCAGCAAACTCTATTTTTACCTTATTAGCAGTGTTAGCGATGGACACTATAGTCATTCCTGCACTGTTGATCGCTGCATTACTTGTCGGTGTGTGGGTACGAACGTGGGCTGGGGGGAGGGGGGGGGGCGTCACTGCATGGTTCTCTCGGTAAGTGGCGGTGACTTCTTCTGTGTTGGCCGAGAGAATGTTTTCCGTGTCTTTTTATAGTGTTGAAGGTCGCGCGCGTATTCGTAAGTACCATTTTCTTTCCCCCTTGTAGTCTATTTTCAAGGGTTACAGATGACTATAGTTGGGTCTTCGTGGATATGGTCACCAGCAGCAGCCTCGGAAATTGATGATGAGATTTGACGAATTAACACTTTGCCGGAAATGAAATAAGCGCCAGATTAAACACTCGGTCGGGTATACATACATTTTTTCCAAGTATATGTAGCTTTCTCTCCCTTATTCTTTTCAAAGTTAGGTGTTTCTATATTGCGCGTATGTATTACCAATTATCTTTTTTTTCACAGCCACCTTCTTTATCTCGCGTACATACTTGCTTCCTTCTTGCCTCATACCATCTACACATGTATATCTTATATGCTACAATGGGCAGCTGAACCCCTTCTAAGCTTATGGACATCGGTAACATCATTATTATGGTTAGAAATTTATTACCACATCACTTTCCTCTGTATTAACTTCTTCTGAACCTGAGTGATGACTTTAAGGGTGATCAAAGGATTTGTGACTGAAGGAAAACAAGGTTACAAGACTAAGGCCCTACGCATGTGTGGCTGTATCAAACTTGTGTGCTACATGTTATAGGCAGATAATTTTTTTTGTCCTCTTTTTTTCTATGCGTCTAAGGAAGGATGTGAAACCGATATTGGGTGAATGAAGAGATGAGAGTGGAAGGGTGGTGGGAGGAAGGGAGAACTGCGAGGGGTAAGAAGGGAGGGATGTGAGCTGGTCTTCCTCTTTCTTCCCTGTGGCTGCGATAAGTGTCACACCCTCATTTGCTTTGCTTAGGTGGGCGAGAGAGAGAGAGAGAGAGAGAGAGAGGGACCGCGATTTGGAAGGGATTGTGTGTGTGGCGCCGCGTGTCGTCAAGTTTCTGACCTGAAGTTTCTCTTTCTAGTTTGATATTCTTTTGCTGTGCCATTACTGCAAGTTTTGGTGATGGCGCTGGTGGCTATAGTTGTATCTGTCTGTGTGTGTGTGTGTGTGTGTGTGTGTGTGTGTGTGTGTGTGTGTGTTAGGATTGTGATTTAGCACATTTACTTTTGTTGACGACACAGTTGCCAGGCGACTTACCCCCTCTTTCCTCCACCCGCCCCTCCCTCCCTCCCACCGTCACCTCCACCACTCCCATGTTAGCAGCCCCTCCCCCCCCCCGCCACCCCCATGCAGCCCCATGCAACACGTCCATCGCACCGCCCTTACATTATTCAGGAGACCGCCCAGCCACCTCCCCTCCCCGCCCCTCTCCCCGACCTGACCCGTCTCGACCCGACTCGCCGACACGAACACAGGCATATCATCCACATCCCCCCCCCACACACCACCGTCATCTCCCCCCCCTCCCCACCCCCCAGTGCCGTCATGTTCAGAGTTATGGCGGGAAAAAAATGTCGGAAGTGCGGTGATACATTTCTCTCTTTTTTTTATATAAGAGGAGATCATTTTTTGTGTTTGTTGATTGTTATTTTTTTGTGATTGTTGATTGTGATAATTTCTGCTGTTTTTTTTTTTTTTTTTTTTATTGTATAACCATTATTGCTATCTTTTCACCGTATACTCGCTGATCTTCGCCTCCACCTACGCTACACTACAACAGGTTATTGTTATTTATTTATTTTATATATTATTTATTTTTTATTTATTTATTTATTTATTTATTTATTTATTCTTTATTATTTATTTATTTTTTATTTATTTATTTTTCTTTTTTGCTTTCCCGTAGAAAACAATGACAGGCTTTATACATCATACATTCCTTCCTTTCCTTTGCATTCAGGACATAAAAAAGGTTTTTCGATGTTTACTTAGTGTTGTTTGAAGTCCTATGTAATCCTCCTACTACTAAGAACTGCGATTGAAGGCTAATGGGGAAAGAGATAAAGGTGTTAGTGAAATATGATTAGTTATATCCGTAGGGTGTGAGTACCTATCATATTTCGCACGCGTCTGTAGTGTGTGTGTGTGTGTGTGTGTGTGTGTGTGTGTGTGTTTGTGTGTGTGTGTTGATGGATGGGTGTTGTTGGGGTCAATAATAAAAGGCAGAGAAAGTATCTCTCTCTCTCTCTCTCTCTCTCTCTCTCTCTCTCTCTCTCTCTCTCTCTCTCTCTCTCTCTCTCTCTCTCTCTCTCTCTCCCTCTCCCCGTGGTCCTTGCCGCCGTAAATACCTGTGCGTGTTGATGGTGACGCAGGGTACTGCAGGGATGGTCATGGGAGTCCCACGGTGAGAGTAGCCCTGTGTGCCGTCGGCTGAAGTAATTGTCTACTTCCTCCCTCCCGGTTCCTGTGTTTGTTAGTGTCGCCTCCCGTCCTCTGCTTCCCTCACCCTCCTCCTCACCCACGTTGTCTCGTTCTCTACTTCTCCTGTTTTAACTGACAGCTTCCTGCTGTGTGCCTGTCGTGGCCGTCGTGGCGGAGTACTGGGGGAGGGATTGGCTGTGTTTTGCGGGGTGTCGGGACTGATGGAGTGGGTGATGGCGGGACGCTGGCGGGAGGGCGACCGGAGTGGTGCCTCATGCACCAGCTGGCCCGGAAGTGCGACAGATGTCTGTTGTAGGAGCGGGGTGAGGGTAGTGATCCGCTACTGTGCCCATACAAGCGCTGCAGGTGCTGTGCTGCCTGCGTGGTATAAGGCATTGATAAAGCATACGAGAGCAAGGAACTTATTAGTTGTTGTCTTTACTAACTGTGTGTTGCATAACACTTATGCCGGGCACAAAGAACGTTGGTACGCATGCACTCTCAAAAAAAGAAGAAAAAAAAAGTTGGCATATCGCAGATTATTGAAACCAGAGGTGTAGTTAGCCTAGACAGTATGTGTTGTAGGTGTGGAGGTGGATGTTTTTTTTGCCTAACTGTGATTGTTTGTTGCAGTGGTGTGGGAGGGGAGTGGAGCGCCTCCTCTCCGTGCTCTTCCTTAACGGACTCACCGCCGCCCCGCCCCGAGGACCTCGACGACTGTTGTCCCGGCTCCGCCACTCTTCCCGGCCCTGGCCCCGTCCTCCCGCATACACCTACGGCTGGGGCCCCACTCAATACGCCCCCGCCGCCTGCCGCTCGTCATGACCTTCCGGTGACGTGCATGGCACCCAATGATGGCTCGGGCGTGCAGGTGGGGCGGAAGGGTGGTCACGAGGGGGACCAGCTGATGGGCAGGTTTGGCCCAGGAGGCCAGGTGGGCCACACGCCTCACAAGGACCGACCGCCGGACACTGATGCCCTGCCCGTGAGAACCACGAGGCGCACGGCCCCGCTGGAGGCCGGACATCGTCGCCGGAGGTTGCCGGTCGATCTTGTACGAAAGCGACCTGGGGAAGAAGTTAACATGGGCGGCGAAAGGCGTACCAAGTTGCCCAAGGCGTCGTCGCCGCCGTCAGCAGTGAACGGTGTGACGCACCTGAATGGCTGTGTGAACGGCGATGTGAATGGTGATGCGAGTGACTTGCTGCACCGACGACTCTCGGGGTTAGGGGCAGGGGCGGGGGAGAAGCGCCCCCGCCCCAATAACCATCACAGAAACAATGGGTTCACCAAGGACACCTTGCAAAATGGCGTCGGACACCTTCTTGGTAAAAATGGAATAAAACGCTTTACTGAACCCGTGAATGGTAGAGTGAATGGGGTGGTACGGCCGGAGCGGGTGAACGGCGGCGTACCGCTGCGGCGGGTGAGCGGCGAGGAACACCGGCGGAAAGTGGACCATCACACCAACAACAATACGGAACCGCCCTCCTCGCTATTGCCCTCACCCGCCAGGCTCACCCACGGGGACACGCTGCCCCAGTCCCACGCCCACGCCCCCACCGTCGGCAAGCGCGCCACTCAGGGATTCCCTCACCCAACTCAGGACTTAACATTGAGCTGTGATGTGGGCCTCACGCCGCCCATCCCCTCTCCCCGGGCCGCCCACCAGCCTCCCATGTCTCCTACGTCGGCTAGGTGTTCGGCCAAGTCCTCCTCGCCGCCCCCACACACCATTCCCACCAGCAGCAAGAGCCGGAGTAGCTCAAGCAGCTCGGGGGTGGGCTCCTCCGATCCCAGTTCCGGCGCCTCCACGCCAACGACCCCCTGCACCGTGCGCTTTCCCCCACCGGAGAAGAAGGAGGCGAGTGACGTGTGTCGCTGGCGGGACTGCAACGTGACCCTCGACCCCGCCACCTCTCTCCTGGAACACATTCAGGTCAGTGTTTACTGTTTGTAGTGTCTGGCCCTGTGCCGCAGTCACTAGTGCCCGGAGTCCTCTTCATGGAGCAGGACAAGAAAGTACCGGTGGTGTGATGTCAAAGTGCTTTGTCAATTATATATTTTTTCACAGCTTTCCGGATTGACTTGTGAGAATCTTGTTGCTAATGATGCCGAGCGTCTCTCGTCGTTTTTTTTTTTTTTTTTTTCATCAAGTAGCTGATGAGAATTGGGTTAGTGTATTGAAAATTATGATAACGGTTACATGATATTATAATGGTCAGCAGTGTTCCAAACATGACAACTTTTGAGGAATACATTACCAGCAGCAGCAGATCTCTGCTCGTATAACTCTCAGTGCTCTTTGGTGAGCGCTGGTGGCTAAAGTACCAATGCAGGTGTGGCCAGGGCCCTTCTGTCTGCTGTGCCAGTTGTCTTACTTCCTGAATGTCTTACATGTTCATCTCCTCATCACCTCACACCGTGGAGATATTAGAGGCGCAGAGGTGGTGATGGGCCTGAGCAGCGGCACACTCCCCGCGTGAGGCTGCCGCGGACCCAGCTTTGGCCAGGAAAAGGAAGGAACGCGGGAGGGCAACACACTCCGTCTTCCCTCACCGCTGCTGCATTTATTATTCATTAGCTTCGTCCCATTGCATGCCTCCGAGGAAGCTTTTTATTGTTTGCTCGTCTCTGATGTGAGCCCTGAACCACCTCAGAGGTGTTTGTTTATAATGTGGCAGAAAGATAATCATAGTGTCATCTGCACCAGGCGGCGGCCCGTCCCCAGCTCTTGTGTGTGGCTCTCGTCACCAGCCCGTGTGCTCCCCTGGCTCTCCCCCGCCCTCCCGGCCCATCCCCTCGCAAACATTCTCCGACAAGTTTTTACCGCGGTTCTTGTGGTGCGCGAGTAGTGTCATTTTCGCACATTTATGGCCAGTAAATTCAAGATAAGAATAAGAAGGAAGTTTTCTCGTCGTTACATAATATAGACCTTCAGGTTAACTGTCAGCTGGAAATAAATAAGTGTGCGCCTGTAGCATCGTGACCCGAGCTGGGCCTACGCGCTTGCTGTCTGACGGCCTATGTGGTTGATAGCCTGCTGCTGCCGTGGTGGTTGCTATAGTAGTGATAGCCGTAATAGTAGGAGGAACAGCTATAATAGTAATAAGTATAATAAGTGTTCATCTCCATCATTACGTGGAAGATGGTCAGCCTGAATCCCGCTGGTAGGACTGCGGGTACCTCCTCCTCGGTGGTAGGGTGGGAGGGGTGGGATCTGGAGCCAGATGCACAGAAGATGAGAAAGGTGGAGGCCATGACGGCGTCTTCCTGGGCGCGGCCTTGTGGTGCCGCAATGGTCTTTTTGTCGCGTGTACCCGGTGACCACGGAGTGTCGCTCTTTACAACTCATCTGGTCGGGCAGCTCCTCTGTCGCTGGTCTAGTAGTTTGATTACGGAGGCGTGGCGGGCACAAATGAGTACTAAGACTCATGAATGAGGCTCCGTGGTGGTTCAGAAAAGTAAAGTTTGTTTTGATGCTAAGCTGGCAGGTGCCTCCCCCTCCTGGTGCGACTAGGGGCTGATCAGTCCGGACCATCAGCTGAGCGCCGCGGGGGGTGCTGGTCTCCAACACCTGTCGGCTGTTGCGCGAAGCAGGCATGGGTGCGCCGTGTCTTGTGAAGAATACCTCGATCATGGCTGAGCTTCGGGGAGGTTCCTGTACCTTTGCCTTTCAGTGTTATGCCGGGGTTGCACACTGCGGACGGAGGGGGATTGTCAGGATCGTTCATTATGTAAGTTTGTCATATTTTGATTACCATCTATGAACCAGACCTGTGTGGTTTCTTGCACACTCGTGAATGTTTCCAGTGAAACAAGGAGGAAACTATAGAAGAAATGACTTTCCTGTTTGCAATGTTTTGTTCTGCCGTAAACGATTTAAGATAACATGAAAAGAGAAGGTGTATTTTTAAGTATTACTTCTAAGGTATGTCTCCTCCCCTTAAAAAGAAAGAAAATAATCGTCCACCACTAGTTTACAGAGTACATGGATATTAATAAATCTAAGCCTCTTATGACCGTTCGTAAACTCACACACCGCCAGGCACTAAATATGGCATTGTAAATAATTGTTGGTGTGTGTGTGTGTGTGTTGTGTGTGTGTGTGTGTGTGTGTGTGTGTGTGTGTGTGTTTGTGAGAGAGCGAGAGAGAGAGGGGGGGGGGGGGATAGCGTAATTTGGTAAACGACTGTAAATATAATGGAAATTGAATTTCATATTGTTGATCGTGCTTCTTTTTCATCGAAGCTGACACTTACGCTTTCCTCCAAAGATAGTATTGATTGCTTTACAAATCTGTCAATTTGAATTTTTCAACAAGAATTTGAAGGTTGCTTAGTAGTAATTGTATCCAGCCGTACGTTAGTGGGCAGTGTCACATGAGTGGCCTGGCAGACATCGTGGGACGTCCATTGACGCACGCTTCCCTTTGGCCAAATGGAGTAAGTTCGCGTTTGAATGATGGCTAATTTTCATTATTGTCACTGCATTACTTAAGATTTGCTTCGAGCATTTGAAAGCGAGTCCATTAAGATGCATTAAAGAAGATGAATCTAACACCATTACGTTGTCTTGCAGCATATTGTGTGTGTGTGTGTGTGTATGATTATCAATGGACGATCAATATCACAGCTCGGGGATTCTTATGGAATAACGAGATTAAAATTGATATATACAAAATTAATAATAAATCCGAAGTTTCGTGAATGTTATGCATTAAATTAGCTGTGATGAGGTCAGTGTCTTAGAACAAAAATTTTTGGTTTTTAAACCCAACCCAGTGGCGATGACGCAGCATCTGGCCGCCTACCTATCCGGCTCGTCACTCCCTATTAGAGGTCTCCATTAAAATGATTTGTTTTTCTAAAGTCTCCTTTAAACTATAGCATACTATGATATAATATCTTCTATTACGCTCTGTGCCAAGCGAAACATTACAAGTAAATGTACGGCATGCCTTAACATTAATCTGAAGTCAATTAGCAAACAGGTGTTGAAGGTGCCGCCTCTACACCTTCCAGCAAAAGAGCACCACAGTAGCCCGAGGTGCACCAAATTACTGAACTGAGAAAAATAGGATTAATTGGCAATCACACACACACTCACACACACACACACTCACACACACACACACTCACACACACACACACACACACACACACACACACACACACACACACACACACACACACACACACACACATGAAGTATGGAGCTCTAGAAGTGAGTCTGGAACTTATGGCGGAGTATCGATCGGAGGAGGATGTGAAGGAAGAGGAGGAGGGCAGGGCAGACGGAGGAGGAAAAGGAGGTGGAGGTGTGTAGACGGAGTTGGGGGGAAAAATCGTAATAAGAAGTCAGATACACAAGTCATCCGTGCAGATGTAGATAAGGTTTGAGGAGAGAGAGAGAGAGAGAGAGAGAGAGAGAGAGAGAGAGAGAGAGAGAGAGAGAGAGAGAGAGAGAGAGAGAGAGAGAGAGAATGACATAAGATAAAGCGGAAGGTAAAGTTAGGCCCAGTACCAGCCTCTCGGTGTTGGTCTGAGGGACGGTATGGCGACTAGGGTGAACTGGAGGCATCTGAGGGAGGAAGACAAGACACTGCGGGCAAAATAAGTCACCGGGATTAGAGTTCACTGTTCCCATCACTTCCTTGCCTCCCTGTCGAGGGGTGGCGGCTACACACACACACACACACACACACACACACACAGTCTAACGTCAAGGTACAGTTGATAGGTGCACTGTCCTGTTGAATATGCCCTCCGGTATTTTCTTCCCTTAGCTTTTTCTGGGGCCGCACAACCCTAGTTTCCCATGCCACAAACGTGCCCATGCTTCGATTACCCCTCATCGTCTCATTCAACGCGCCTTGTTGCGGAACCCAGCACAACCCAGCGATAGGGCGGGAACAGTGTCGGCTGCAGTCTCGGCAACCAAGAGTGGCCCTACAAGATTGGCCAGACTCAGGGCGATGAGTTGGTGCTGGTCTCGAGCTGTCATTGCACCCCACCCTCACCTACCACATTCAAGCTGAGTATTCTAATGTAGCTAATATATAAAATATTAACATTAAAGAGTCTAGAGAAAGTTTGGTGCAAAAGAAGGACAGCGCACATCGCCTTGTGCTGGTCTTAGATGCGTCTGGCTCATGTCTAGTGGCCTGTGCGTCCTCTCTCTCTCTCAAGGTCACATGATGCGCTGGTGACGTCACAGCTTGGCTACTAACTCCGCCTATCAGAAGAGAGAGAACGTTGGTAGGCGGAGTTTCCAGACTGTAACCAATCGCCAGGCAGTTCATATGTGACGTAGGCCATCCATAGAGGTAACCCACCAATAGCCGCCGTAAAGGCGCCAAGGAGACTTGGCTACGCGTAATATTTGTGAAATCTTGCCATTGTATGACATGAATTGAATAATCGACGGCATGTGGTCTCTTGCTCAATGTCAGACTTCGTAGTCTAGGTAGTCGGCGGTGAGAGTGGGAACTGTTGATGTCATAAGCAGCGGCATAAAACAAATGTAATGCACACTACTTACTATAGTACTCCAATGAAGTGTGCAGAAGACAAGCAGGGCAGCAGCTTTGCTGCACACACACACACACACACACAGGCCGTGCAGGCCGGTGACCGCGGCAGGTGCAGGTGCAGCGACCCGCGGGCTGTCTCAAACGCCCATTTACCGCTGGGGTGTATCCCCACAGCCTGACGTGGCGTGCTCAGGGCAATTATCTTTCAACATTAATATTTATGAATTGATTGAGTTCAATAATTTTTATGTGGTGCCATGAGCCAGAGGAATGAACTTCTTTTGGACAGAACACTCATGATGTGAGGAAATCTTATTTATGAAAAAAAAGAAGAAAAAAAAAGATAGATAAATAAGAACTAGCAAGGTATTTGGTGAAGCTCAACTTTTCATCTTGAGTAGTTTATACATTCGCTCATTTATATTGTGCATTTACATACGCATTACGTGGTACACTACACTATGATTTTTATAATCAATGAAATTATTCTGTGATTGATTTTTTTTTAAATAAACAGGCCTGGGTAACGTGTTTTGGAGTGATTTTAACAGTACATATCTGGCAGACACTTCAGAATCGTATAGTACTTTAATGGATGGTTCATGTTACATATTTAATCTTAGCTTATTATTAAACTGATTAGTATTTTCTCTTTAATCCCCAAATCCACACATTTACATAAGTAGATAATTAATTTCTTTGCTGTAAATGTTTTCTATGCGAATTAATTAGTTGCTTCAGTTTAGCAACGCAACCATTATCAACTGAACACTGTAAGCGCGTTTCACTGTGGAAATTCAGCTGGGCACGAATGATTGCAGCCACCCTGTTGTGTGTTATTGCACCCGCTTTTGAGTAGTCACAGTGAGGCACCACTGTCGAGATTGTCTTCTGTTCGGGGCTTCGGAAAGTGTGAACAGGTGTTGTGCCTTTATGTACATGCACAGATGGCCGACTCGTCGGTATTTTAGTTGCTCAAGAATTTCGCACGACAAAGGGATGGGCATGAGCATGTTGCTCAAGAGTATGGCAGTACACTCTTGCTGATTTAAATAATCGTCCGTTGCAAAATTAACTTGAGAATGTAGAGAAAAAGAGACAAGCAGGGTGCCTAGTGGATTAAGGTTTTTTTGAAACTTGTGTCCATAAGGAAGTGAAACTGTGTCCTGGTCCATGTCAGTTTTGATGTGATTAGATTTGCCGCTGTGTTACGTGGTAATTATGTGTGACTGAATGAGGGTGGCGGAGTCACAGACATACGGAGTGGATTGAAACAAGATATTCATTATGCAACTTTGGAAGGAGTTTTTGTAATTTTTTCTGGCAAATTACACTCTTCAGGGTGAAAATATACTTTTCCAGTGATGTCTGGAATAAGGAAAAGTAGTTAAAGATCCACTAGTCTTATGGTATTGTGTAAGCATTCCATTTACTGAGTGGTATTACTTATTTTAGTTTACTTCATGAATGAATTATTCTGTTATTTGTTTATTACTTTTTGACAACATATGTAATTAGAATAAGTTAAGGAGGGGAAGGTAACAACATGAATATATAATTTTCTCTCAAGTTGCATTTTTCCATAATTCTTATCAGGGGAATTTGAGGAGCTTTGATTCAAATTGAGCGTAGGTGTAATGATTGCACCACCAGTGCTTACTTGACGGCCCTTAATACCAACTCATCTTAATATTCAATGGTATCAGTAATGTGCGATGTTGTTCAACATAGGAGGAGGAGGCAGTAGACACCTGCCAAAACAATAATTACTCTGTGAGGTCTAGTAGCACTGATTCATGGGGTGCTGTGAACTTATTATTGAAGCGAACTGTGACCTCACTGATTGTTTCCCTCTTATATCTCACAATACAAGAAGGCAGCCACAGCTTGCCTTCTAAAAACAACTCTATTCCTTCACTCTAAATTACATGCACCTAACTATGCATAAATTCTTCATCCAAAATAGGAAAAAAAAAAAGAAGAAGAAAGGAAAAAAGCTACAATCTTGTATACAACTTTTTTTGTGGGACCTGCACCTCAGTGAGCTAGACTCCCTTATTCCGTGAAAAAAAAGCTGATATTTGAAAATGATGCTGTCATGCATTCTGAAATCTTGATTTATAATGTTAGCATGTGGATCAATGGTTCATAACTATATTCTATAACTGCACAAATACCAAGTATGTAACTAGGCATTTTGATTCACTGTCTCATGTTCACGCTTAAATATACTTACATATGTGAAAATTGTAATTCGTGTTTTGAGTACATTTGCATATTGTTATTAATTGTCTTTAATGGTGGTCTCTTTCTCCCTCAGGATGTGCATGTTGAAGGTCAGCTTGAGGCTGAGAGCTTCCGGTGCCTGTGGGTCGGGTGCAAGGTGTATGAGAAGGCCTCCTGCTCAGTGTCGTGGCTCGAGCGTCATGTCCTCACCCATGGCGGCCACAAACCGTTCAAGTGCATCGTCGAAGGCTGTGGTCATAGGTTTACTTCCCAGGTGAGACATGAACATAAATCTGATGGCACTTCTCAGGTAAGGCTTGATGTCTTATCCCAGAAATGCAAATTTTTGTTAATACTGTATGATTATTGTGGCCCTATTCTTACCCTCCTGACTATTATTGGTAATACTTGGTTTCCTCATGGTCTGGTAGTATTATTTAATACCAATTCAAGAATCTTTACTCCAGATTCACTCTACCTCTGGTGAATGGTTGGTAACCCATCCTTAAAATAGTAGTAATGGCAGAGCTTAATAGCAAAGTATAATTAGATAAGAATTTTAGCTATTAGAAAGAAAATCATCACAAAATCATACTGCAAGAGGCAGGGCACATGTGGCATGAAAACTACCACAGAATTATAGATGTTGAACTGTGATTTAAGAAGTTACAAGCTATCTACTTTTAATCTCCATTTTTAATAAGCTTTGGATTTTGGTTATTAATTGTCTTTGTGAACTAATCTGAAGAAGCCATTTATTGTGTGTGTGTATGGCAATTTTATTCATAGCGCAGTATCCTCACATTGAGAAATGTTCCGTCAGATGGCACTGGGACGGCATGTCAACAACCACTTCAGCACAGCAGCTGCCACCCCAGCCCCTCGCCCCCCAACGCAGCCCTCCCCCACCAAGCTGATACGAAAGAATGGACGCAAGTGTCGCTACAGAAAGAAGCCGTGGTCAGGTGAGTTGCTAATAATCTTTGGATTGTCTTTCTTATAAGCAATTAACACCCAAGTTTTACTGCTCGTCAAAGAAAACTATTATAATGTTTGCATAGATATAGAATTGAGTACATAAGTTTGATTTTATCATTATAGAAACAGGAAGGGATTGTAATAGAGTACAAAAAAATAATAAATGTTATTTTCTCTAAAAGATGTAGTACACAAGATTGAATCTCATTTAAATTATGGTTGCAAGAATCCACATTGCCATTTTCAAATTAGACTGTTGACTTCTAATAATTTGTCTTTGCCTTAATGTTATATCATCCTCATGGTTCCTTAACATTCTGAAGTTAAATATGAAATCATTGGGAATAAAACCGAAAGTGGGAATAATGTTGGTGGTATTAACAAATACTGGTTTTGGAATACTGTACACATGTTTTCTATTGTCTTATATTTTACTATGAATGAGTGCCAGAAGCTTATTACTATATGTTCTTGTTTATTGCTCCACCTTCCGCCTGGCCCAGATTCGAGAGCTAAACCGCCAGTCCGTAAGTAACGCCTCGTGTCTGTCAGTGCAAGCTATTGTTTTGTCACGTTCATGTGTGCGGTTCCTTTTATTTATTTACTTTTTTTGGTGTGTTCTGTGATGTCAGTCATGTGCCCAGTCATTTATCGTTTGTCTAATTAATTGTGATTTTCTCTTATACTGCTTCTTCAATTGACATAGCACTGATGTTTCATGTCAGAAAGTGACATTTGAGCAAGGTCTGCACTTTTCTAAAGGGCACAATATTATTTTGAGCCTTTGCTAGATTTCATCCTTTCAAGTAAACAAGTTTGTTCAAAATATTAATTTACTTTAATTTTGAATTGTGCAAGGGTTATGCTGCTTTTTACAGAGTTTGGCATATGAAAAATGAAACTTTAGTAATAATAATTACTTCCTGTAGTCTGAAAATTTGTTTGAAGAGGTCATAACTTTTGGATTCCATTGTTCTATCGGCTGCTTGTTCCTTACAGTATTGGTGTTTGAGAGCAAGTAACATGTTTCGTATTATCTGAATTTTATGAATGAGGTACTGTACAAAGATTGATGTTTAAAATCCATTGTAAGTAATTTACAGTCATGTTAATAGAAAAATTATGGTAATGTGGATGCCAAGCATTGTCTTGGAAGGCAGTATTACAGATGTAAATAAATATATATATGATTTTAGCTTTATATACTTTAGTTGAATTATTTGAATAGTATTATCTTATCATCTAAACATCCCAGCACTAAAACTGTGCCTGTAGCAATAGCAGTTGATTTATAATAAGCTTGATAGGGTCTGATAATGCACATAATCTTCACCTCACCTCACCTCATCTTTGAAGGTTACAGCTATAGCAGCCATTTTAAAGGGCAAGTATGGAAGTTTTTAAGGATCTGAAATATTCACTTGAGGCTCCTTTTGTTCTTGAGAAATGATATTCAACATACAAAAGTTCTTGTTTGCCTGTTTTTATAGATGTAAAGAAATTGCCACAAAATTTTCACATGTCTTATACTTTTGTTTCATCTTTTGGAGTATTCATTGATTACTTATGGTTTGTTTTAGTATAGTATGTACATCATAAGACATTTTGGTGCATATAGACAGATGAATGTATACATTCATTCATGCCTTTCTTTCACCAGTAGTCTTTTTCTTTTTATTCCTTGAAAAAATACAAATCTTTATCTTCATAGTTGACATTCTCACTCACAGCTCAAATAGAAAATTGTGTCGAACATAATCACATACAAATAGCAGTGTTCTGTTCTTGTTCCACTCAAGTTGGTTCACAAGAAATCATGCACCAGAGTTTTTAGTATCTTAGCTTAAGGTGTGTTTTTCTGCTTGGGATCCATATGGGTGTTTTGTGGATGAGTGATGATCTATCTGTCTTGAGACAGTTCATGTTTTGTATTTTTCTGCTTTTCTTTAAATATTCATTCATGTAGATTATGGAATTCTGAACTCAGTAAGCTTCACTAGAAATTGGGGAAATCTCATGATCTCACGTTGAATTTTTCAAAAATTGTTTTAACTTTTTATGTAACCATTTTACTTTTAAGGAAAAAAGTACTTATATCCCTTGAATAATGTACAGCTACAAAACGTCTTTATGTTTCTCTTAATGAGAGTATGTATGTTTCTATTAATGAGAGTATGTATGTTTCAGCTGCCCGTATGTTTGACGTGTTTGATGTAGGAGTGATGGAGCGGCTGCAGTGGCGCCTCATGTGTGCCACTCAGGTGCAGAATGGAGGAACCCCTCTTACCTCTGCTCAAACCTTCACCTTGCGACCACAGGTAACTATTCTATTCTTTTAGGTTACACTACTTGATACAAACATTTTCACCCTTTACACAAATAATATTCCTTCAAATTGTGTAATTATTGTTGTATCATCCGTAGTCATGCCATCCTTATGTACAAACTCTTTACATCTGTTAGAATTCTCAAATGATTTGTAATACTGTTACTAATGTTAGAAAAATTTATATCGTATAAAAGAGATAACAATACTTACACAAAGAGAAGAGCTTCTTTGAATAATATAGGAATTGATTTTGATGGATTCTTTTTGACAAAAATTAGTAAAGTCATATGATTGTACAACTGGTGCCATGACAGTTTTTCTTGAAATGATCTCAGACTGATAGTGATTTAAAAGTGTACAATAAAATGCATCCTACATTTTCTGTACTATTGTGATGCTCAATTTTCTTTACCCATAGAGCAGTCTCAGTTTTCTTTATTAATTGAAGCTTTGTTGTTCATTCTATTTAAAATTTTAATTTCATTGCAAATAAATTGAAAATAAAATCTTTTCTTCATTGTCTGGCACACATGTATCTTGTGGGGTCTTGTGCTGCTTATTAACCATTTCATATTGAGATAGAGCCTCACTGCAACTGAAAGTATATCTAAAGTTTAATGCACAAATAAACAAACTTCTGTATGTTTTTTTTTGTTCAGATCTTATTTTGTATTTTTAAATGTAAACATGATTTTATTGATTTTCATTTCAGTTTGAAATGAAATATAGTCTAGAATATGTAGAATAGACGGATTCAATGAGAGGAAACAGAACCTTTAATAAGATTTATTCAATATATAAGAAAATTAATTGGATCTGTTATATCAAACATTTCATGATTATGTGCTTTATAAGGAATTTTTGCTTCATCAGGTCCTCGCAAGACGAACGTGTGGCAAAGATTCTGCGGAGGTCTTAGTTAGTTGGTCTCCACCAGGAATGTAAGTATTTGAAGAAGTGTTTCTATGGGTCCTAAAGAATTCTTAGATAATATATCAACAAAACTCATGGTTTTCAAGGGATCCTTTATTATTGCAGATTGAATTGATACACCTGTTGGGATCACTTTTATGTGATCCTGCAGCTTCTCTATATAGGAACTCTTAAGAGATTAATTTTGTTTTTCTGCAGATCAAATTAATTGTCTTAATTTTCCGATGACTCCAGGGTAAAAAAAAATAGTAGTAATAACATGTCATATTGTGAAGAGAAGAAGTGTATTCTGAATATACTTACCTATTTGATCTCAAGATCACAGTCTCAACTTGAATTAATAATTCCACTCAAGGCAGATGAAATAATTACAGTAAAAGTCTGTATTATAATCTGAACACTGACACCGATTTTCCCAATATGTAGTCTGAATTTTGAAAGAGGGTGGGGGGAAATGGTTTGCATGCAAATTCAAAACAGGTGCTAGATTCACCACAGTGCAAGAGCTGGAAGTAGACCACCCTGCAATATTCTCTATAACAATAGACATTACAGTGCAGTAATGAATTTCTTTAAATGTGTTGTTTGAATGACATGTAAGTACTGTATGCAATGCCCTATAGAGTTTAGGTGTGTGCATACGAGGAGTCACATTGTTGTTTGGGAGTGGCGGGAGGTTGTACTTTGGTGTTTGTGATTATTATTTATAGGAAAACTGCTAGGAGCTGTGTTAAATCTATTTGTGGTGTAAAAAGCTTGAACTCTGTCAAGGAAAGTTTGAAAGAAATTAGAGGACACATCTATGATTGGGTGTGGAGATACATTAGTAATGTCATCTGCATATTTTTAGTTTCACAAACATGTATTGACCTGTAAGTAAAACAAACTTTAACCTAATTATACATAAAAATAAGGTTAAAAAACTTACTACACAAAACAAATTGGTGAAGGGAATGGTTAGCAACTTTACTCACCGATAACAATAACATTGTGACAGCTAATGCTGCCATCACAATGTCAGAGATGCAATATATGTATTTTTCGTGTTTTTTATGTGATTTTGTTGAGTTCCAATCTCTTGCAATGAATATTCTTCGATTTAACTCTCCCTCACCAAAAACCAGTTCCCATAGATCACAGGTGTTGGGGATGATAAGACCTTGTCATAAGTTGAAACAAGTCAGAACTTAAAAACTATTCATTAGTGAATACAATGATGTAGAATATCTATAAATTTTACACATGTCTCACTAAAGAAACCTAAAAATAAGAAAATGTATGAAACAAAAAATTTTCCAAAATTTTATGGAGATTATGGTGTGGTGGTGTTTTCAGCAGTACATCCTGGTAATCCAAAGAAAAAAAACAATCCAAATACCTTCTGGTCAGCTGCTCTGTATTAATGGACTTTTACTGTACCTATTACACATATTCTTGAGGATTTATGCATTATGAACTGCTTTTATTAATTAAGGTACAATTTTGAACCAAATCAAAATCATATAACAAATATTAAGAAGAATTGTCACGTGGAATTTTAGGAATATGTGGGCTTTGTTCCCATAAGAAAGAAGAAAAAAATAGTTGCTCTATGTAGTATGTGCTATCAAAATTGCAGCTGTGACTACATATGAAGCTTATAATTGAATGCTAAGTGTTGTGACACGCATAATTCCATCTCTGCAGCTCTAATTTCATAGTTATGGCTGTGCATAAAAGCCTCCCTTTTATCTCCAGTATTTATATTTAATGGTATTGAGAGGCATTGCTGAGTGGCCCATTAAGCTGAGCTTAAAATGCTCATTACCACCACCAGCAATTTTGTGATGATAATGCAGTGGGAGTAGCATTGCTGAAGCACTACTCACAAGCTACATTGGTAATTGACCCTATGTGAAATAGGCCTATGCTGTGTATCAGTTGTATGCAAGAATATGAAATATCTTTATTATCAAAACTGTTTGTTGGTGAAATGCACTGTCACTTTGCTGACTGGAGCTACTTGCTTACATTTCTATGTTTTGAGAAGTACCATGTACTTGATGATCCATAGTATCCGGAAATATTGTGTTTGATCTTGGTGTTTGCGCTTGGCTGACCTTCAAACCCCATCACTACATCTTATGGATCTGATGCTACTGGAGCATCAGCACTACAAGTCAGTAAAAACTGTAACATAAAACTTCTTCCAGAACGTGGATGAGTTCCAGCTGCATTAACAGCTCATGCTCCAAACTTATTATTCTTCCTCCATTTGCATGGGCTATCATAATGTGACATAATTGACATAGTGAATTGTGAGATATATTAGACATTACATGGTCATACATAGTGAATTGTATGATATATTAGACATTACATGGTCATGCAATGAAATTAATTATCATGGATTTTATGTCCTTTGCAGTTGATTTTTCCTTGTTATAGGATGATTTTGGTACAATTCCATGAAGTTGAACAATGTAAGAGAATTGTTATGGCATATGAATTTAATTGAATGTAAGACGCAAATTCATTTTAGAGAAAATTTCAAAGGTAAAAAAAACTTGAATACCATATATTGTAAACCCCATTTTTCATGGTTCAGTCATCACTGGTTCATTTTTACACTTTTTTTTACTTTGGAACCCAACTATTGCTACAACAGGATCTGTGTTTCGTGTTATATCTGGACTCTCAGCCTGCTCCATTCTGTAAAGATTTTCCTAAACTCTTCCATGCAATTTTTCATTTTATAATGGTGAAATTTGTTTTTAAGAAGTTTTTTTCCTTATGCTGATAGTTGCACACCTTGGTTATGTCTGCCAGAATCCTATTGCTCAATTTACTGATCAATAGAGACAATAGATAAGGATTTTGGGGATAGTATTAATATATGTAATGCACTTACTGTAGGTGCTTTTGAAACATAGCTCTATGATAAGTTGGGGTTAACTGTATATGTATATTGTATAATTTTATAGAAATTCCATATCCACTGCAGATGTGATATATGTCCACATGTGTGATATACACTTCTTCAGCAACCTACACCTGTGTTGTTTTTTGACAGACTTGCTGATGAATGGATCCCCTCTGATCAACTTGAACCAATGCGACAGGTACCCCTGGAGCAGCTGTCCCCGGAGGCCAAGCTGATTGTTTCTCAACTGTGTTATCCCACCACAGTTAGGCCCCGCAAACACAAACGCAAAAGCTCTTCTTGTCCTAAAACTTTAGAATTAACTAAAGCTGTGTGATCTTAGGGAAAATTATTATTTTTAAAGACAAAGTTAGGTCTTGATCTCATTCCATTACGGAGTAACACAGTGTGTGTATGTGATGTGAGCATTCCTCGATGACTGTGGAGGAGGGAACCCTCTCCCCACAGTGGAGGCTCAGAATGTTGAACTTGTGGATTATATGGACCAAATATTGGACCAAAAATGATATTCTGTGCAAACTAAGGGGAATTATTATGTGTCTGTGTACAGTATACTGTGTATATTTGTAAATAGTGTGAGAGTTGAACAACCAGCATAGTTTGTCCACTGCCAGGAGCTATTAATACCATTACTTTGTGTAAAAGGTCATGTGACCAGTGATGGGATATATATATATATATATATATATATATATAGTATCTATATATATATATATATATATATATATATATCTTTATGTATATATAGTAATACATACCTTCCTATATATATATATATATATAATATATATTTATTATTTTTTTTTTCTTCTAATATATATATATATTATATATATATATATATATATGTATATGCACACCTAATCCTAGTGAGCCAGCACTGCTGCTCCCATACAGATATTTGGCAACAATAGTGACTGAAAAATTATAAGGAAATATGATTGTTGTTAGATAATTGAAATTGTATTTATATTAAATATCTGATTGTAAAGATTAGTAGTTATTATAGTGTCTTATAGACTGATTACTAACAGTAGAGTAACTGCCATATATCTGGGAGGTGGCGTTGTAATGGTGACAGATGGCCACTCAGAAACTACCACTGCCAGACATCAGGAACATCTCAGCCAGACCAAGCCACACACAACAAAACGGGTGCCCCTACTGTATATTTCTTTGTGTGTTTGCAACTCTGTATTTTTGTTGCATCTCATTTTGTCCACATTGATGTACAAGAGATCTGATTTTATGCCCTAGGTTAATTTAACAGGTGTGAGTGTTTTTGTATTTTGTTATTTATAAGTCCTTATAGCTTTGGACTACTGTGGGGTCTGGCTCAAGATAGTTCCTAGTATGCCAACACTGCCCATTATATAATAAGATTGATTATTTTGATGTTTTAATTTTTTCATTTAAATGTGTATTGTTCATTCTCTTCATTAGGTTGTCTTTTTCTGAAGATGAAAATCTATACTTCATTACTGCCAATAATGATTTTTATTCTTAGACAGCTGCTACTTTTAAAGATTGTACACATTTCTAACCACTGTTTTTATTTGTACTAGTGATATTGAATTAATGGCTTGTACTTCAATGTTTTGCTGTCCCTTTTATTTAGTTGCTGTTGTAAAGAGAGGGTGGGTCCTGTTACCTCCTTTACCCAATATGTGGTGCCATATATTTACAAAAGTAACCTACCCATGCCAAGATGACAATATCCCTCCTCACTTCTTAACAAACTTCAGATACGCTCAATGTGATCTCTGTAGGACATAGGGCTGTTAACCCTTCTACAAATGGGATTTGGTAGAAGATGCTTGAATGCCATAATTAAAGAAACCTTATTCAGCCTTAGAATTTTTAACCATGTAGAATACTTAGTTTGAATATTTTCATAAATTGTAATTTTTAAATGACAGCACATACTGGCATCTGTTTTCTTCTACCGTATCACACTAAAAAAAGAAAAAAAGTTTTAGCGAATTGGCCTTTTGCCGAGTCGCTTTGTCATACTAGTCACTTGGGTTTGTGGAATTGACAATGCATTGCATGACTTTGAACCAAAAGAAACCAAATTTCTTAGAATGACAGTGATTTGTGAATGATAACCAGCTATTGAACCAAATGAAGTTTGAATTTCATTGACATTTTTGCTTTGATAGGAAGAAATTTCTTCTCAGGTCTTTTGTGATATTTTTACCTCAGCTTTTCAAGTCCTGTTGCATTTTGACTAAAATGGGCATTTGTGATGCAAGGATTAAGACCTATGAAAGCTAAATGTACCAATGACTGTCTGTCCTCTTTTTATTTCTTTACTTCATTGTTTTACTCATTTGGAAATGTATTAATCCATAATACAAGTAAACGAAAATAGTGGTAATTTTTTGAAAAGGTAATCAAATCATGCATTGCTCCAAACACTCTAAACCCAACCCTTTCCCAGCCTTCCCTACCCTCACCCCCCACCAGCCCTCCAGCACCTGTGGCACCTCAGCCTATTTGGATGGAAGCAGTGACCTTCCAAATCAAAATGGTTTTCTTTATATGTACTAACTCAGTAGTATTGCCAGTCATGGCTACTGGATGAGTGGCATTTTGCATTTATCATGGTTTTCAAAAGCATTCTTTGTATTTGTGGAAAAGCTACACTGATGCATCTTGAGTAAGAGTTGTAATAATTTTTCATTGAACTAGGAATACTGTCTCTAGAATTTTCTACATGGGATTAAGCACAGTATTTTATATTCTGAATGTATCTGAGGAAGCAGGATTATTGTATGTGTTCTGAGCCTGAGGTATTCTATTTTCTTTTATTTCTACTTCAGTACTTTTATGGCATTTTACTAAACAAGCTCTGTGAGAATATCCTTTACACCCTTACATTAATAAGATGACATTTTTCATAATTTTTAAAAATCTTTTCACTAAGGCCTCTTAATCTGTGCATTACTGAGTTAAGATGTTACCACTTATAATGAAGTACAGGAAGTCCTCACTATACAATAGTTTGGTTTTTGTAAGTTTGCAAATATGATACTAACCGATTAGTGCCCCTCTGCCTTTTTTTTATTATTTTTTTTTTAATACTTATGACATTCCAAAAAGGCACCAAAATTCATCAGATCACATAACTTGCATCCACTTTTCAGTACTCCAGTCTTTGTGTTCCTTAGCAAATTTAAATATTTTCTTTTCATTTTGTTATTGAGAAGAGTTTTTTCACCGTGGTATAGCAGGGCAGGTGAAGGTCCTTTTGCAGGTGGTGCTGTCTATATTGTCATCTCTGACACTTTTTTCAGTTTGAGCTCTTCATGATACATTTCTTTTAGTTGTTGGGTAGTTAGGTGTGTGTGTGTGCAAAGATATCTCTTTTACTAATGCATTTTCTTCCCTCAAGACAAGAATAAGAGCCTTTTCCAAGTCTAAGTGGCTTCGGACTTATGGTGGCCATTTTGATTTATTATGGTGACAAATAAACAAGTGGGATTGGGAAAGCTAAAAACTAAATAGAGATGTGAAGCATAAGCCTTTGCAGTACCAGAGCTGGACCAGTAGTAAAGCTGGATGAGTACACTAGTGTCACTAGTTCTACTGAGTGTGGTTGCTAGCAGCAGTGTTTCTCTTAAGCGTTTAGTTAACTATTGCGAGCAGGTTGCACTTCATTGCGCCCACTGTATGTCTTTATGTATGTATCTGAAGATGGAGTGACTGGAACTGTCTAATACATGTAAAAATGGGTTCAGTATACTCTGTTTTGGTTTACAATAGGGTTCCAGGGAGTGCATAGCTATCTTAAAGTGAGGACTTCCTGTAGGTTTGAGTTGTTCATTGTATCCAATATTTGCTTTATTAAGGGTTTAGTCTAGTTAATTTGGGATTGATTCTGTCCAAAACCTCAGTCTAAGATGGATGAATATTGGTATTTATACCAGGTTTTTAAATTAGATTTATCCTCAATCCCATATTCAGATATCATCATTATTTTCATTATCCCTATATCCATCCCCATTCCCTTAGTCATCATCATCATGAGTAAGCTATGCATAAATACATATGGCTGTTCTTTTTATACCTTAAAATTTTTCATATTCTATGTTATAATTTTCCTCAGGCTTTGATTTTTCACACAGGTAAACATAATCAGAACACACTATTGCAATGGCTTGGTTTGAAAACCCATAGCCATATAATGATGTTTTTATATAGTCAGTCAGTCTGTGGTGAGAATTGAGTGATATTTTTCATGATTTTCTTGCAAATAGCTAGTTTTCAAGTTATGACCAACTTTTGTCCACCTCTCCTCAACCAACAATCCACAAAATCACATACAAGATCTCAGAAAATACATGACTTTTGACATTGGCAGCTACCGCCATGTTATTGGGTGAGCAGCATTGCCAATGATTTGTTACATTTATTTGTTTCATGTAGTTGGCGTATTTTTTGTATAATTAGGTTAGGCTACAGGTCACTACATGTCTTACCAGAAACAATATAAGCCACATTAGACAGTCAATGATTGAATGAAACTACAAATTGATTATAGCTTCTTATGCAGAAAAAATTACACTTGAATACACACATCCACCCAAATGTAAACACAGTGTCTAACCTCTTGCAAACATTCCTTAACAGAGTTCAAGCTTTTTGCACCACAAATAGATTTTTACTTAGCTCTTAACAAATCAACATTTTGGTAATCATCTCGAAAATACACTGATTTGTATAGAAACTAAGGGAAAGAAGAGAGAGAGAGACAGAGGGTAAGGAGATAGTGTGGGGTTAGAGAAAGATAGAGCTCATTGGAGGTGGCAATGGTGGGAAAATCCTTGCCAAGCCAAAGGCCACACAAAACCAGCCAGTTTAGAGTGACCCAACTATGACTTCTCCATCCCTCTAGTACTTAGGAGATAAATGTTTGATCATGCTTGTGGGTGTAATAATGACTATGAAGTTGGTGCCTTGTCTTGAATAATCACCTCTGTGGATGTTGGCCTTGTGTGTATGCATACACTTTTCAGCCTGCATGCTTATTATTCTTATAGTCTTGTGTCATACTACCACAGACAAACACACACAGGCTGGATTGCTGGTGTTCATGACTCAGCTTGGTCTTAAATCCTTTGTATAAGTCCACACATGCATTTCCTTTGTAAGGTGAACCAGAGCTCAAACATGAAAGATTAACACAAGTTGCTTACCCCTGACCAGGGATTTCAATCCTTGTCCATGCAGTTGCTTAACTAAACAAACTAACTTCTGCACTTAATGTATGAAGTAAGCTAATACATAGCTATGGTTGTGAACAGTTATTAGCAATATAATATAAAGTTTTAAGCTGATTAATTTAATTTATTCTTTATAAATTACATACTTTATAATTCAGTGGTATATATATATATATATATATATATATATATATATATATATATATATATATATATATATATATATATATATATATATATATATATATATATATGTATGAGGCATTGAATGACTTGGTGGCCATTTTTTAGTTCTCTTCTAATCATACAACAATGAATTGTGTGGAAAAATCACCTCAACAAGGGTGAAAATCTCCATTTTTTATAGACTGACTGACCACACTGCTGATCTCCACAATGCCAACGAAGGCACAAACACTGTTAGGTGATCATTATGTTAATTCTCCTCTTAATAATGCATTCAGAAAGGCTTTATGGCCTAGCACAATCTTCATCAGGACCTGAGTCCTGGGAACCTATATGAGGTACCAGTATTTCACTGACTTTAGATTGATATTTATTGTGTATTCATGCAAAAACATGCCTCTATTGTCTGATGCATATGAGGAGTCAAATTTAGTGATAGGAAGGTCCTGAGAGCCAAGCCACTATGTGCTCAGGTGCTGGCCAATCACCACTTGACACATCCTGTCAAGCACCAGGCAGCTAATGAAAGTGCCAGAGACATAAAGATTGAGCATAAGTTGGTTTGTTTATTCTCACACATACGGCCCAGCAGCTCTTCCTCACACAATTTTAATTTCTTCCCTTTTTGGATTATTCACATTATGACATCAGGTTAGGCTGAGACAGACATGTTTTCAGCTACATTTGAAAAAATATCATCAGTTGAAAATATATCAAATTTTGAAGGTCACCAAACTAGATGTTTTTGTAACTATTTGGAGTGCTGCTCAGTCTTTATTCCATCCATAGCCTCATATATATATATATATATATATATATATATATATATATATTTTTTTTTTTTTTTTTTTTTTTTTTTTTTTTTTTTTTTTTTTTTTTTTTTTTTTTTTTTTTTTTTTTTTTTTTTTTTTTTTTTTCTAGTGTATTACAATATACTGACAAGTCTGTTAAAATTTTCTATTCATTCCTGAGTTTGAGATTATGCAAATCTGACAGCTTGATCTTAAGAAGTGTAATAGTATATACAAAAATTAATAATCAGTTTGCTGAGAAAGTGGTTTTGAAGAGTCATAATAGTGAGATGCATTTCATCCACAAGTAAATCCAATGTCATGTTTCTGTACTGATATTCAAGATTTTTTAATGATTTTTTTTACATCACATATGTATTAAAAACAGCAATAAGAAAGCAGAAAAGAATAATCCCATTTATATAATGAGAAAAAAGGAAATTTGTAGATCTATGATGCACCAGTGTAGCTTTTACACCATGTAATTTAAAACTATTTAGTTACTAGTATGCATTTTCAAGTTCTAAGAACAGAACTATAAAAATGCTAATTATTTAAAAAGTTTAGTTAAAAAAAGGAAAAAAGAAAGAAAAAAACTATTGGCTGAGTGTGTATGGTCTGTGTTCCAGGTACTACATCCATAGTATTTATGCTGAGTTACATTGTTGGTAAAGTCACCTGCAGGTAGTAGCTGACTTGACCTTATGCAAAATGTTTATTCATAACCTAGTTACTTTTTACTGTTTTTTTAGGCATTCCTTCCATGTTTTTATTAATATTTATTTTATTTACTCCTGCATCTATTTGCCTTCAGTACCATCAGACTGTATTCAGAAGTTGAAATTCTCAACAGACAGTCAAGGGAACTCTGTAATTGATGCATTTATAGCTGTAAGAGTAATAACTCTGTATGTATGTAAAAATGGTTAAGAACATGTTAGGTTTTAGATATATAACTTCTGAATGCATCCATGTCATGTCTGTTGGATATTGACCACTTAAAACAAGTGATGTTAATTTTTTGTACTTTTTTACAGTAGATACTCATCCCATGTGTCCATAGCACAATAGAAAACAAGGCAGTTTTAAAGATACTGTATTATCTTCACCGTTTGAGAGCACATGAAACATGGGGTAGCACACAGTTGTGTTCTACATGGCTTACTTGGGGAGAGGCTGTTGGAGGCCACAAATTATAAAGGATATATATATATATATATATATATATATATATATATATATATATATATATATATATATATATATATATATATATATATATTTCAAGTATTGGAATTTTCAGATGTATTGCAAAATTTCAATTATTTTATTTTGATTCTCATTGTAACAGTATAATATTAGTCTGTTCTCTTATCATCATGGCCTAAGATTTGATTCATATAGTACATAATTCTGATATAATGAATATATTTCCTATCTGAGCACATGGTCAAGCTTACTTTTTTATATTAAACTTTATAGGGTAACCTTTTATTGCATACAAGATTATGTAAACCAGTATCTAACCTGAATGAACACTTGAGTAAGCATCGAGCTGCTTCATATATATATATATATATATATATATATATATATATATATATATATATATATATATATATATATATATATATATATATATATATATATATATATCTTTTGGGGGTGAGTAACAAGCAACTTGCACACTCTTGGCTGGAAGATCCTGTGTATGAGCACTGAATAACAAATGGGCATTGCTAGCATGTAAAACTGCCACTTTGTGTAGATAGTCACTGCAAAAATGGTATGCCTCATGTAATACATATACTGTTATTTTTCTGGGTTGTGTGTGATATTCATACAGAAATACAGAAGTATATAAAGAATACACAAGTCATCTACACTGCATACTTGTTGATTAGTTAATAATACAAAGTTTTAAAAATTTCAGACAAGTTTTATGTATGGAAAAATTAGTGCATATACAGTGTTACAGGAGATTCTATAGGTATTGCTAGAGGTGAAAGTATGTTATTCCAAGTGGAAAAGGTTCTATACACATATGGATGTTGAAGCATTGTTTGGCTGTAGGTTGAAATTTGAATGTGGTTGGGTGACAGATAGAACAACTGTGCCAGGCATGTGTTTATATCTACACATACTCCATCTTACTGTCATGGTGTGGCATTTTCAAGTTTTTTTTTTTGCCAAAATCATGGAATCTAAATGTATTCACTGTCATTGTCTGACAGTAAATGACCGGCTAGTTATTGGCTGATTTGCAGCTAGCATCGCTCCTTTCTCCTCCCTACCTGGGCAAGCAAGGTGTCACGTAACCTATTATTCAATTTGTTGTTAATTACACCCATTGTAATGTATATTGGTAAATCACCTGTCCATTGATAATACTGGTCTCATTATGGTATTCTTAAATACTTGGAAATTTGTAGAGATGTCTGAATAACACCATTGAACATCCTGTCATCCTGTCAAGATACCAGACTGGTCATTGGTACCCGGCCACCTTCAGGTTTCATCCTACAGTAAACAATGCCTCAATGTGCATGTGTATTGAATATTTTCTCCTTAGGATAAGATGTACTTTTGCCTCAAGCAATATCTCCAGAAACTTGTCACACACCCTGTATAACTTTTGACTAAGAAATGAATGAGAAACTCCCAATGGTCCTCATTATGATTTACAAATAGAGCCCTGGCAAAAAAAAAAGAAAAAAAAACAAGCATAACCAGTGCCTTTCCTCTGCAGTAGGGAACATATCACTACCTTCCTTGGGTATGTCATTTCTGGCAAGTAAACTTTGATTGAAAATTTTGGACACTTGTTAAGAGCAAAGCAGCAGTCACAGAACTAGGTACAGATAATTACATCCAATGATGTCCATGCTGTTTTTGCTGAAAGACAGTAGGAAATTATATATGCATGAATTGCAAGATGTAAACAGGATGGTATGTTCTTTGCAAAGCACCAGGACATTTTTTTATATTTCTGTAGATTTTATTTATCTAAAATCTTTAAATGGAAGTGTCACCTTTAAGAATGGAAATTAATTTATTATGAAGAATACTTAATAACCATATGGTATTCACAGTCACGAAAAGGATCAGCCAGTTCTCTTTCTGAAATATACTTGGGGTTATGGATGTTATATAATAGGAGTGGGAGGACATGGGCAACATCACTCTCTCCTCTGTATCAGGTTATGTAAAATGTAATTATCTGTCTAGATGCAAGCCATTTTAAGAGAAATTTGAGGTAAAACATCATGCAGAATTGAATGTTAATGGATATTCAGTGATCTCTATGTTTAACTTAATGACAAGGAAAGAGGCCAAGAGGTTCATGGTAACTGATACTCGTATATAACATTCATAAGAACACACACTTAACATTTATGTACATTCCTCACTGACATCAGATGTATCTATAAAACAAAAATTTGTATTGAGCCACATGGAAAGATGAAATGTAGGCATGCAACTTTTGTATGAAGTGAGCATGGAAGAATTTTGTTGCATAACTTGCCTGGATTTTAGCACATCAGTGCCCAAAACTTTTTACTGTGTATGTTGTAAGCATATGTGAGCCACCTGGCATCAAATTTGAATATGATAACAATTTGGATGAATGATTTTTAATGTGTGTTTTCCATGTTGTAATATTCTGTTAGAGTATTTTGATTGTATTCTTTTTCTTGATTATTGGGTGGGTCTTAAACTGTCCAAACTATTGAATTGTTGTAGTGATACATGAAACCAGCACTGCCAGTACCAGTCAGGTAATTATTAACAATAAGTGTGTTTAGGTAGGATGTATGCCAGCTACAGTAACTGCCTGTCTACCACATGACGACCATTTCTAATGCTCTTTCATCATACTCAAAGTGCTCTTGTGTGTGAATATACAAAATGACTATGCGCTGAGGAAAATGTTTCTATGACGGTAACATACATGCATATATGTGGTAGTACTGTCCTTTTTTAAAGACTTGAAGGAAACACCAATTACTCTTATTTTGCAAGTGTTTTGAATATAGGAGTTTTCTCCTTCCATGGAAACTGTTGTTTTATTCTTAAATAAGATTTACTGCCATGGTGCGCTGATGTTGCTTGTGATGTAATTGATCTCTTGTACTGAAGACCACTGTGAGGCTCGTTTTCCAGTTCATCACTGCCAAGGTTAGGAAGCCAATAGTGTACCCACTGCCTTGTATACAAGTGAAACTAATGTTAATTAATATTAATTTATTTTGCTGGACCATGATGAGAAGACATGTTCCTTCTGTATGGGGCTGGGGTTTGTGCTCTTCATTACACAAAGGGTAAAGATTTATTTGAGACTGATAAATCAATTTTGTAGCTTTGTGAGTGAATAATTAATGCAAGATTAGAATATTTAATTATTCACTGGAGGAAAATATGTAGGAGAGCAATGATGTGAGCCCCATTTGGCCCTGTGGTACAGTGTTTAGATTAAATGTGAGATGATGATGTTGCTTTTCTTGCATGAATTATACCTGAATTCATCAGGAAAATGGAATCTGATTAAGATCAGGAGGAGGCAGTAGACACCTGCAGAAATGATAATTACTCCCAGGGAGGTCTAAAGCACTGGATCAGGGGGTGCTGTGAGCTTATCATCAAAATCAGTTGTAACCTCTCATAACACAAAGGGGTAATCACAGCCTACCCTCTAAAGACAACCTCTTCCTCCTCACAAAACTACATACACCTAGTTACACACACATTCTTCACTCAAAATTTTAACTAAATACGGCGACTCCTACACCAGCCTCGGAGTCCCCTTCTGATCTCTCTAAAACTTCTGATTGGGACAAAGCAAACTTAAGTGTTGTTCAATGCCTGAAAAACTCAATTTCTCCATCAATGAACTCAACACATCCTTCCAAATAACTATCCCCTCTTCTTCAATGACACTCATATGTTCCCTTCTCCTACACTGAACATTCTCAGTCTATCCTTTACTAGTAATCTAAACTGGAAACTTCACATCTCTCCAGCTAAAACAGCTTCTATGAAGTTAGGTGTTCTGAGCCGTCTCCTCCAGTTTTACTCACCTCCCCAACTGCTAACTCTACACGGGGGCCTCATCCGCCCATGTATGGAGTATGCTTCACATGTTTGGGGAGGTTCCACTCATACAGCTCTATTGAACAGGGTGGAATCAAAAGCTTTTCGTCTTATCAACTCTTCTCCTCCTATCTTCAGTCTCTTTCTCATCGCCGCAATGTTGCCTCTCTTGCTTTCTTTTACTGCTATTTTTATGCTAACTGCTCTTCTGATCTCACTAACTGCCTCCCCTGCTCCCGCGGCCTCGCTGCACAAGACTTGCTTCTTCCTCTCACCCCTATTCTGTCCACCTCTCTAATGCAAGAGTTAACCAGTATTCTCAGTCTTTCATCCCTTTCTTTGGTAAACTTTAGAACTCTCTCCCTGCTTCTGTATTTCCACCTGTCTATGACTTGAACTGTTTCAAGAGAGAGATATCAAAACACTTATCCCATTCTTTTAGCTCATGAATCTGAACTTTCCAGGGACCGGCACTACAGTGGGCTTTTTTGTTCTATTTTTGTTGTCCTTGGCTGCTTCCCTTCTACATAAAAAAAAAAAAAAAAAAAAATCAAACACCTTGCCTATACCTCCGGTCTCTTTCCTAAACTGTTCTATTGACTTTACCTTTGCAGGATCATGGGGCACCACTGGTATGACTTGTCAAATCAACTATTGGTCTGTGGGACTGATTTGAGGTGCATTACCAGCATAGTCAGTCAACGTCAACTATGGCTGTATGGGCATGTTACCTTGAAGTCAATTCCACTTATTGGGTTGTCTCTTTCAGAGACAATTCAGCATGAAGGAGCCCAAGGGGGCACCCACAGACTGCTGCAAGTTGATGACTTGCTGGGAGTTACTTTGCAGGGAGACTTGTGAGGCATGACCAGGAGTGGCGTCATAGGGTAGGTGAGGTGATGTGCCTCCCAGCATATGCCCATTTTAATTGATTGATTTCCATTTGGAAAATCCATTACTGATATTCTTACAACACACCATCAAGGAGTTTTTTTTGTTGGAGTGGTGCTTTAGCAAACTCTGGCAGCACTGCATCTTGTGCATTCTCCCATTCACTACCATGAAAACAATTGAAGACTCCTTTTTCATGGAAAACTAAGTCACTCATCTTTATGCCAGGGTTTTGGTTTTTCCACATCCATTTCATTTACAAACTCATCAAGCATCTTACCATTCTGATTGATTTCCTTGACCTAAACTTTGGGCATATGCCTCCCACTCTCCTCCTCGGCAGTCTTTCATGATCAATATACAGTAGAACCTCAAGATACGAGAATTTTGAGATACTAACTGTCACTTGGTCTTGTGCATTCTCCCATTCATTACCATGAAGACAATTGAAGACTCCTTTTCATAGAAAACTAAGTCACTCATCTTTATGCCAGGGTTTTGGTTTTTCCACATCCATTTCATTTACGAACTCATCAAGCATCTTACCATTCTGATTGATTTCCTTGACCTAAACTTTGGGCATATGTCTCCCTCTCTCCTCCTCGGCATAGTCTTTCATGATCAATATACAGTAGTACCTCGAGATACGAGCGCCTCGACATATGAGAATTTTGAGATACAAACTGTCACTTGATCGATTTTTTGTTTTGATTTACAAGCAAAATTTTGAGATACAAGCCAACTTCGGATATGCAGCTGCCGGCAGTTGGTGCAGAGAACAGCCACCACGACTCCCACCCAGCCTGCCCATGTATCCCGCGTGTGCCCCACTCATGCTCAGTGTGTTTGTACCTCGCGCCGAGTAAGGATCTGATAAGTTTTGCTCACATTGTGTGCTTTTTGTGCATTTATTTGACCAAATTTCTTGTTTGTAACCATGGGTCCTAAGAAAGAGAGTGGAAAGGACAGGGGTGAAAAGAAGAAAACGATGATGTCAATGGAATTAAAGTGTGAATTCATAGAAAAACATGAAAGAGGTGTGTGAGTAAGTGACTTGGCGAGGCAGTATGAGCGGAGTACATCCACCATATGTACACTACTCAAACAGGAGTCAATAAACGGTATAACACTAGCCAAAGGCGTGAAAATAATTTCCAAGTTCCGTACCTCTGTCCATGAAAAGATGGAGAAGCTGTTAATGGTATGGTTGATGGAGAAGCAGCTTGCAGGAGATACCATGACAGAGGGTACAGTCTGCCAGAATGCACGCGCCATTTATGATGATTTGCTGCAGCAGACCTCGGGCACTTCAGTGGACGAAGCGTCAGAAGACTTGTTTAAAGCCAGTAGGGACTGGTTTGAAAATTTTAAAAAGAGGACCAGCATTCACTCCGTCGTCAGGCATGGTGAGGCAGCAAGTGCGGATGTGAAGGCAGCTGAGGATTACATCAAAACTTTTGCTGAACTGATAGAAGCAGGATACATCCCCCAGTAAGTCTTCAATTGTGACGAAACAGGGCTATTCTGGAAGAAGATGCCGAGGAGGACTTACATAATGGCAGAGGAGAAGATGCCAGGCTACAAACCCATGAAGGATAGGTTAACTCTCACACTGTGCGCCAATGTGAGTGGTGACTGCAAGATCAAGCCGCTGCTTGCGTACCATTCAGAAAACCCCAGAACCTTTAAGTCACATAAAATTTTAAAAGAAAAACTGCAGGTTATGTGGAGGGCAAACCCAAAGGCGTGGATCACCAGGCAGTTCTTTGTGGAGTGGGTAAACCTGATCTTTGGTCCTACAGTCAAGAAGTATCTTCAGGAAAATGACCTACCCCTGCAAGCCCTTCTAGTCCTCAACAATGCTCCTGCTCACCCACCTGACCTCGAGGAGGACATCCTAGAAGAGTTCAAGTTTATACAGGTTCTCTACCTTCCACCCAACACCACCTCTATGCTGCAGCCCATGGATCAACAGGTGATTTCTGATTTCAAGAAGCTCTACACCAAGCCGCTGCTTTGAGGTGACGGAGAACACAAACTTCACCACTCAAGAGTTCTGGAAGGACCACTATAACATTGTGATAGGCCTCAAAATTATCAATACCACCTGGCAGGGTGTTACAACAAACACCTTGACCTCTGCATGAAAGAAGCTCTGGCCTGAGGTTGTGTCCGAAAGGGACTTGGAAGGATTTGAACCCCAAGTGCCAGTGGAGGAAGAGATTGTGTCCTTTGGAAAATCCATGGGTCTGGAGGTGGATGAAGCAGAGGTGAACGATCTCGTTGAGGAACATGCAGAGGAACTGACGACCGAGGAGTTAAAGGAGCTACAGACGCAGCAGCATACAGAGATTTTGCAGGAAATTAACAAGCCAGAGGTGGAGGAGATTACCTCTACAAGTGAAATAAAGGAAGTGTTGGGAATGTGGGAGAAAGTTGCAGAGTTTGTCGAAAATAAACACCCAGAAAAAATTGAAACTGGTCGTGCATCAGCACTATTTGATGACACTCAATCATTTCCGTAACATTCTGAAAGGGAAGAAGAAACAAACCTCTTTGGACAGGTTCTTGTTGAAACACCCTGCACGTGAAAATGAGGAAAGTGAAGAAAAGTAAGTTAAGAGAGATAAAATATGAATTGTTAAAACTATAAATTGCACTACAGTTCCTTATTAGGAAATGTAGACTAACTTTAATAAACTGTAAGTGATAGACTTGACGACAAATGAAAGTGAAGAAGAAAAGCACGAAACAAACTCCCTCACTCCTCCGCCACCATCTGCCGTCAGCACAAACTGTCACACCTCCAAGGTAAATACACTTTATAAAATCTTTTTTTTCTTAACATTCTCTTTTATGTTTTTAAACAATATTTGTTATTTATAAACACATTTATCGTATTTAAAAATACGTAACCAAAAAAAATTAGGTGGCATTTTTTGGGACTGGAACGGATTAATGGCATTTCAATTGATTTCAATGGGGAAAATAATTTTGATACATGATCATTTTGAGTTACGAGCTACGTAGGTCATGGAACGAATTGAACTCGTATCTCAAGGCACTACTGTACTAGATTTCCTGCTATTCCCTTGCTGCTTTCATCTTTGACATGTGTGTTTCTAAGCTGTCTTAGGTATAAAAATAAAAAAGAAATTAAGAAATCTCCATGTACTGTGACCTTAGATTGGAAAGTTGTATGTGTAGGTTACTTATCTGATTAAGTAGGCCATTTTATTTTTTCCCCTACTTTAGATCCTGAAGGACATCACCCTACAGTGGAAGTTGCTGCTGAGTTACAAGGCCTGCTGGATCCCAGGCTAGGATTGCTGTGGTCTGCCTATTGATTTAAAGACATCTCAGGTTAAAAAAAAGCTTCTCCTAGAGTGATCTTTTGGAGATCAGGGGTACTGGTAAGTAAATACTTATTAATTTAGTTTTTATGTTGTAATTACACAAGTATCATCTCAAATAACCAGTAAATTGAGGCTAGAATCATTTATACTTTTAAAGATTTTTGAGAAATATCAGACATAACCATTGCATTGTTGCAGAACAGAGTAATAATAGCACATCAGGTATGAAAAGATAATTGACTTTTAGTCTCATTCACACTCCTTTATGTTGTAAAGTTTTCCGTAAATGATCACAATGATTTATTTATTATTTGCTATAGTGATGTGAAACAGATTGTTAATGTCAAGTCCATTGGGGGTTTTGAAAGAAAAGTGAGTGAATTTATAGGAAGAGGATGATAGTGGAAATAGGTAGGTTGGTACCTATGATATTTCATAAAGTGATGACCATGTGTAGGTTGAGTAGCTAGCCTTATTCTCTCTCTCTCTCCAAACACTTGATGGTTTCTTGCAGCTTCCTTTATTTTCTTGTGTGGCTGTTCAGCTTTGCTGCTCAAGTTTTAATCTTCAGAGTTTCTAAAGAGATTGCTGCAACTTTTCCCTGTTGCTATTGTTCAGATGTTTTTCCTTTTTCTTTTCAGTGTTAGGAAAGGTGTGAGAGGGGAAGAGTTCATCAGAGAAAGTGCTTGTTTTGACGTGATGTTTGTAGATAAAGGGAAGTAATTTAAGTATAAACATCCTTTCCATCTTTCTCTTCCCTTGCTTCACTAGTACATCAGGATCAGCTAATTTCCTATTAGTTACACTCAACCTTTACTTTTACTCTTTCCTTTTTTTTATATATTTTTTCCTGTTAAGATTATTTAGACAACACTTTATTCCTACATCATTTATCCCAGTCTTCAGTACTTTGTGCAAACTAATTTGTGAGAATAATTCAGAACTAAAACTTGCTTAAGTAGTTTTCAGTGTTTTTTTTATCCATTTTGTGAAGAAATTACCAGGATTGGAATGCACTAGGATGAATTTTTATGTAGCAGAATTTCTTGGTTTATTGCTTTGTATAACTCAGTAGTTTTCCAGAAAACAGGATTACAATGACATTGGATAATGAAAATGGTATATGTAATATTGTTTATATCTTTATTTCTTATAGCTAGGAATTGTGCAGAAGGGAGGTTGACAAAGAAAACTGCACAACTGAGAACCACACTGTTCTGGAGAAAACCAGAGCACCATCTCAAACTAAAAGGAAGGTTGAAAAGGGACCTTGAACAATGCTGCTGTCATGTGCATTTCTGTTTGAGCCAGCTGGTGACATCCTGGAAGTGGGAGAGGTATTTTTCTTTCTACTATTATAATTCCAGTTAACATCTTTAGTTCTCCTTTTTGTGTTGGATAAGAGTGATAGGGACATCAATGAATGTGAATACGAATACCTAGTCCAAAGATCTGATTTACCAATGTGAACAACACGGTCTTTCCACCAGGGGGATCTCCAAGGAAGGGAATGCACCAGAAACTTAAGGCTGAAAATCACTGCCCTTGAAACTACATCTGGAGACCAAGAGGAGCAGCTGGCTAGATAGATGTCAAGAAAACCATAAAGTATATCAGTGTGCTTGCATGAAACACAGTGAAAGATGTGCAACTTTAGAACGAGAAAGCTTTGAGAGCTTACAACAGAATGTGTTGCAAGCAAAGTCACCACTACCACTTCTCTTGCCTTTATTTAGTTTAAATAGTGGCCCAGTGGGTAGAGTGATGAAATTTGAATTTAAGGGAGGGAAGAGTGGGTTCAAACCCCACTAGGAACTTGCGAAAAAATAAAAATCATCGACTGCCCAGGGGAGAGCTGCCCTCCCCAACACCCTGGGAACTTCAAGGACTGCCACACCGACACTTACTGTCTTACTACTCCTAATTTACTACTGAAGAGATGTAAGTGGCTCACCTGGGAGATTTCTTTTCATCTGCTTCCTAAGTGCACCACTTGGACCAACCATCTGCTACCTAGGATGCCTTTCATACCTGACTACTGAAGAGGATGAAAGAGGAAAAAAGGTGGCTCCAAAATAACCAGAGTAACCTAAAAAAAAAAAAGTCAAGTCGAAAATACTCCGAAGACTCTCCGGAGACTTTGTAATAGTGTAGCACGTTATTAAATAAAAGTACTTGCTTCCCAAAATTCTTTATTGTATTCTCAATAAATTCTCTATTACAAAGTCTCCGGAGACTCTTCGGAGTATTTTTGACTTAAAAATACAGTTTTTAAGGCCCCTTTTAAGGCTTTTTTTAAGGTTACTTTGGAGCCACCTTTTTTCCTCTTTGGTAATCAGCTATGGAGAGCAGGCTGGTCCATGTGGTGGACTCACATTGCTGTTGAGCATCCTGCGCAGGCTGGAGGCTGGTCCATGTGGTGGACTCACATTGCTGTTGAGCATCCTGCGCAGGCTGGAGGCTGGTCCATGTGGTGGACTCACATTGCTGTTGAGCATCCTGCGCAGGCTGCAGGCTGGTCCATGTGGTGGACTCACATTGCTGTTGAGCATCCTGCGCAGGCTGGAGGCTGGTCCATGTGGTGGACTCACATTGCTGTTGAGCATCCTGCACAGGCTGGAGGCTGGTACAAGTGGTGGACTCACATTGCTGTTGAGCATCCTGCGCAGGCTGCAGGCTGGTACAAGTGGTGGACTCACATTGCTGTTGAGCATCCTGCACAGGCTGGAGGCTGGTACAAGTGGTGGACTCACATTGCTGTTGAGCATCCTGCGCAGGCTGCAGGCTGGTCCATGTGGTGGACTCACATTGCTGTTGAGCATCCTGCGCAGGCTGGAGGCTGGTCCATGTGGTGGACTCACATTGCTGTTGAGCATCCTGCGCAGGCTGCAGGCTGGTCCATGTGGTGGACTCACATTGCTGTTGAGCATCCTGCGCAGGCTGGAGGCTGGTACAAGTGGTGGACTCACATTGCTGTTGAGCATCCTGCGCAGGCTGCAGGCTGGTCCATGTGGTGGACTCACATTGCTGTTGAGCATCCTGTGCAGGCTGCAGGCTGGTACAAGTGGTGGACTCACATTGCTGTTGAGCATCCTGCGCAGGCTGCAGGCTGGTACAAGTGGTGGACTCACAATGCTGTTGAGCATCCTGCGCAGGCTGCAGGCTGGTACAAGTGGTGGACTCACATTGCTGTTGAGCATCCTGCGCAGGCTGGAGGCTGGTACAAGTGGTGGACTCACAATGCTGTTGAGCATCCTGCGCAGGCTGGAGGCTGGTACAAGTGGTGGACTCACAATGCTGTTGAGCATCCTGCGCAGGCTGCAGGCTGGTACAAGTGGTGGACTCACAATGCTGTTGAGCATCCTGCGTAGGCTGCAGGCTGGTACAAGTTGTGGACTCACAATGCTGTTGAGCATCCTGCGCAGGCTGCAGGCTGGTACAAGTGGTGGACTCACAATGCTGTTGAGCATCCTGCGCAGGCTGGAGGCTGGTCCATGTGGTGGACTCACATTGCTGTTGAGCATCCTGCGCAGGCTACAGGCTGGTACAAGTGGTGGACTCGCAATGCTGTTGAGCATCCTGCGCAGGCTGCAGGCTGGTACAAGTGGTGGACTCACAATGCTGTTGAGCATCCTGCGCAGGCTGCAGGCTGGTCCATGTGGTGGACTCACAATGCTGTTGAGCATCCTGCGCAGGCTGCAGGCTGGTACAAGTGGTGGATTCCTGAAGCCAAATTCTTGACTTTTGCAATATGCTGAAGTTGTACAAAAATATTTCTAGTAAAAAATATTTTACTATTTAAACTGAATAAAGAACATTTTAAAACTTGTAACTTATTTACCACAGCATATACAGACTGAAGTTATAGGGAAATATATCAGCAGTCAATTAACTATCCAGTTTTAGAGAATCCATTGATGGTGTTCCAACTTATGTGTTGCTGTAGTAGTTTGGGTGATTCTTTCATGTTATTAATAAGAATTCTCATAGTGTACTTGCTTAGTCACATAATAGTTACAAAACACTGTTTGACACATAAAATTGCTCCATTACAAGATCAGCCTGTTGAGTGCCTTCCACAAATTGATGTATTGCATTTCTAAATCAACCAAGTATTTTATTTCTTCTGTTATACTGAGTACCTGCCATAAATTGATCTACTGTATTTACAAGCCAACCACGCTGCATTTCTTCCGTTATACTTAAGGGAGTTGGGATGATATTGCTGGAGTTGGTGTGGGTGATTATGTGAAATAAGTACATACTGGGCAAAGAAGGATGCCACAAAAAACTTAAACTTGAAGAGCATAGACATGTCTCAAAACTCAAAATCCCAGTCAACATCTAGAAGAGAATAGTTTATCCTGTTTGGATATTTAATCTCATGATTACGACTGACTCTGGCACTATTTTCTAAGTAATAATGCAAATGGAAGGAGCAGTTTAGGAAGTTGGGAAAAACTTGCATGTCACGTACCTTATCATTCTCACTGGTCAAAATCAGGTCCAGTGTTGTTGAAAGGCAGATTTGTTGGGCTTGTCATCCATTGGTTTAGATCTAGAATGGTAAAAGACTCCATAAAAAATTTGTACAAGGATGGATAGTTCTTAGCCATGGCATCACTAAGGTGCCATGAATGTCAAAAGTCAAAATTACTCAACACTTCTTTTGAAGGACAAAAGTTAGAAAGAAATCGGTGAAGCTGGACATTGTCACTGTGGGTGTAGGAAAAAGGATGATAAATCACTCCAGAGAGATATAAGGAGATTAGGATCAAGCAGATATGTGATGCAAATGTTACGGATACTGGCTAAAAATTATATGACAGTTTACTACATGTATGTAAATGCCATGCTTTAAATATTTCCTGGGGTGGCTGGGAGGATGGGAGGCTTCTGATGTACAGTACGGGACAAAAGTGATGGCTGGGTGGAGTGGGCAGATAAGGATTTTGTTCATTTTAAAACCACATCCCTAGGAGATAGTAGTGAATTTGGACAAAGGTTAATGCCAAACAGTGTGTAGTGTTGTGGTAACTCTTGAATCAAAATTAATTAGTTCTTTTTGGCTGTTTGAATTAGCCGCGTCGCAGTGAGGGTCGTAGATACCTATTAGCGCTAGAATTTTTAATTGTCTCCGATTTCCTGTGGCAAAGGGGTGACTTAGCTAATCTGGAAACCGATGTGCAGAAACAAATACGACATGAATTGCTGCACAAGTGTATTTAAAATTAAAAACATAACTGTTTATGTTATTATTTATACTTACTAGTGTATGATAAGGCTTTGTTAATTCAATTATATGATAAAACTTAAAAATAGGTAATGATTTTTTTAAAAGTAAGTACGTGCGGTAAAAATAAAGTAATGCAGATTTTGATTTATGCATTTTATCTGGGAATATTGAAAAATAGCAGATAACACTGTCACCTCCTATATATGAAACTAATCAGTGAAATAAAAACAACAGCACTGCTGGCGGACGTACAACGAACTGAAATAAGCTCGCCCTCGTGCCTCACCGCTCTGTCTAAACTCCGCCCTTTTCTTCTTCTTCTTCCTCTTGTGACTTTTGATGGTTGTCTCTGTTGATCGTCACCTCTACTTCTGTCTTGTTTTACTTTAAGGTTTTATCAGTTCCCTTTAGTTTTAGTCATTGTAGAAGCAGAAGGCATACACAAGGACATTATTATTAGGAAGGTAATGTGTCTGATTAATTAGTGATGTTCTATATGATTTTGTGTCGGCAAATTTCCGCGGGCCAATCCACACATCCCTCTTCTTCCACAAATTTGTAGGACCCGTGAGAAACTTTTAGTGATGGAGAAGCATCATAATGATGTATCTGCAGCATCATAATCTGATGTATCTGATAAAGTCAAAGGATTTGCGAGATTTCCGAGCGGAAAAATGGAAGCTAAAAGAAATGTTGTTTAGGCTTGTTTGTTGCCGCCAGCCGAGGATAGTTGTCGTACCGGAAACGTTACGTATTTGTTAGAACATAATATTTCCTATACATTACATGCGTTTGCCTATTGTTCAATACATCCAAATAAAATTAAATATTAGTGTACGTCCACTGAAGTCAGTAGAAAATGACAGATTACTTGCCTTGATACAATCATAGGTGGTTTTATGAACATCTGAAATTATGAATAAAGGCTCAATGTCATATACCATCAATTATCATGAAATAGATTTATTTAAATTTCAGAAGCATTAATGTGTAACGACACACACCTTTGTAAGTTTATTAAAGCTTGCCCCAAAGAGTACTTACTTTTTCAACAAGAATTACAAAATCTGGTGGTGTCTGACATCAACACCCTCACTGCGACGCGGCTAATTGCAAAAATTTGAATTAGCAAGCAAATTTTACCATAGAAATTAATGTAAAAACATTTAATCCGAGGCAAATGGGCAAACCTCAATGTGTATCTAGCCCCTGTTCACCTAGCAGCAAGTAGGTACAAGATATAAGTTGTGAGGTGGCCTCCACGCGCTCGCGCGCTCACACACACACACACACACACACACACACACTGTACATCTGCAAATCTAATTCTTTCTCTCACTATATATACTATATACACACAGACATACCTTGAATAATTCTTTATGTTGGGGTTTTGTACATACAGTGCTGCAAAAAAAAGAGAAAGAATAGTTGAGTATTATTATGTAAAAGAGGAAAGACCGTCTTTATATTTCACTTCAGTTAAAAATGTGTCTACAGAGTTTTCTTCCGTTGAACTATGCAAAGCATCACAGAATGTGTCAAGGAACAAATAATTATTCAAGGTATCTATCTCACCTCAACACACTACCATTGCATCTTCTGGCCAACCATCATGTCTGAAAATATTAATAACTATCAACACTGGAAGTTTCATATGATACATTATTACAGCATCATTAAAGTTCAGTGCCATGCATGATCAGCAAAGAACAAAAAGTTCATTTATGACGGATACATTTTCCTCATGTAAATGTAAAGTACACCTTTACAGAGTGTATTTTGGTCACTCACCTACACGCTGATGGAGCTTTCAAGGTACTCATGGCTCCTCAGCTGCACATGATAATCTTGCATGTCACTGAAAGATACAACCAAAAACCACTTAATGTAACATCTAATGATGTTCCTCAATGATTATTAGTTTTTCAAGAGACTATCGACATTATTTCACATTGAACTTACTACCTATAACCTTTCCAGCTGCTGACAATCCATATTTTTCCTCTCTACTTTTCTACAGCCATTCATATTTTGTTTACTTTCATTACATGTGTTGAGCCAATTTCATTTGATAGCTTCACTAAGATTACGAATGTTTTCTTTCGCATAAACTTCTTAAAAGTCAAATATCGCATTTTCTTATCTCAAAAATTTCATATGGCATGGCATCAAGTCCAAATCATAGTATACATATATTAACCAAAATAATGTTACCTATTCTTTTTCCAGACAGACACTTCTAGATCAATAATCAAGTAAAGTTCATAACAACACATGGCAAGATCAACTTATGTTGAAAACAGATGCCCCAAGTTCTGAAGAACTTCAAGTTCTGTTACTGACATACATAATTATGACAGTGCACATGTAAACAAGGAGTTAGAACCTTTACCTTCATGATTGCTGAAGTCTGACATACTTCTCTTTCCTGCAAGAAAAAGAAACACTATTTAGTTCAATGAATAATACAGCAAAGAAATTGGTGCAATCAATTGTGCTCAGAAACTTCCTTATATCCTCAAAAACACTAGGTCGGGGAAAGAAGTCATTCATCACTCTGTTCAAATTGACCTGTTATAGTGAACTTGAAAGTTAAGCAGCAAAATTGAAAATATATTGACACATGAATGAAATAAAAAACAAATGAATAAAACAAAACAAAACACATACTGGAGCAAGTCAAACCAATTGGGGAGCAGCTCAATTAGTTATCTGAAAATCCAACTTACTCAAGGAATTTTTTCCCCATACATTTTGTACACATGTGTCTTACCAGTACCAGAAAATATGATTGGAGTAATTTATTATGTAAACAGGTATATACTACACGTGTTGTCCATGTACACATACACCCATATGTTGTATACACGCACACACACACACACTGTACATCTGCAAATCTAAATCCTTCTCTCACTATATATATTTTGGTCACTCACCTACATGCTGATGGAGCTTTCAAGGTACTCATGGATCCTCAGCTGCACATGATAATCTTGCATGTCACTGAGATACAACCAAAAACCACTTAATGTAACATCTTATGATGTTCCTCAATGATTATTAGTTTTTCAAGAGACTATCGAGATTATTTCACATTCAACTTACTACCTATAACCTTTCCAGCTGCTGACAATCCATATTTTTCCTCTCTACTTTTCTACAGCCATTCATATTTTGTTTACTTTCATTACATGTGTTGAACCAATTTCATTTGATAGCTTCACTAAGATTGCGAATGATTACTTTCGCATAAACTTAAAAGTCAAATATCGCATTTTCTTATCTCAAAAATTTCATATGGCATGGCATCAAGTCCAAATCATAGTATACATATATTAACCAAAATAATGTTACCTATTCTTTTTCCAGACAGACACTTCTAGATCAATAATCAAGTAAAGTTCATAACAACACATGGCAAGATCAACTTATGTTGAAAACAGATGCCCCAAGTTCTGAAGAACTTCAAGTTCTGTTACTGACATACATATGACAGTGCACATGTAAACAAGGAGTTAGAACCTTTACCTTCATGATTGCTGAAGTCTGACATACTTCTCTTTCCTGCAAGAAAAAGAAACACTATTTAGTTCATTGAATAATACAGCAAAGAAATTGGTGCAATCAATTGTGCTCAGAAACTTCCTTATATCCTCAAAAACACTAGGTCGGGGAAAGAAGTCATTCATCACTCTGTTCAAATTGACCTTTAATAGTGAACTTGAAACTTAAACCACATAAATGAAAATATATTGACACACGAATGAAAGAAAACACAAATGAATAAAACAAAACAAAACACAGTTATACTGGAGCAAGTCAAACCAATTGGGGAGCAGCTCAATTACTTATCTAAAAATCCAACTTACGCACGCACACACACACACACACACACACACACTTTACATCTGCAAATCTAATTCTTTCTCTCACTATATATACTATATACACACAAACATACCTTGAATAATTCTTTATGTTGGGGTTTTGTACATACAGTGCTGCAAAAAAAAGAGAAAGAATAGTTGAGTATTATTATGTAAAAGAGGAAAGAAAGTCTTTCTATTTCACTTCAGTTAAAAATGTGTCTACAGAGTTTTCTTCCGTTGAACTATGCAAATCATCACAGAATGTGTCAAGGAACAAATAATTATTCAAGGTATCTATCTCACCTCAACACACTACCATTGCATCTTCTGGCCAACCATCATGTCTGAAAATATTAATAACTATCAGCACTGGAAGTTTCATATGATACATTATTACAGCATCATTAAAGTTCAGTGCCATGCATGATCAGCAAAGAACAAAAAGTTCATTTATGACGGATACATTTTCCTCATGTAAATGTAAAGTACACCTTTACAGAGTGTATTTTGGTCACTCACCTACACGCTGATGGAGCTTTCAAGGTACTCATGGCTCCTCAGCTGCACATGATAATCTTGCATGTCACTGAAAGATACAACCAAAAACCACTTAATGTAACATCTAATGATGTTCCTCAATGATTATTAGTTTTTCAAGAGACTATCGAGATTATTTCACATTCAACTTACTACCTATAACCTTTCCAGCTGCTGACAATCCATATTTTTCCTCTCTACTTTTCTACGGCCATTCATATTTTGTTTACTTTCATTACATGTGTTGAGCCAATTTCATTTGATAGCTTCACTAAGATTGCAAATGTTTTCTTTCGCATAAACTTCTTAAAAGTCAAATATCGCATTTTCTTATCTCAAAAATTTCATATGGCATGGCATCAAGTCCAAATCATAGTATACATATATTAACCAAAATAATGTTACCTATTCATTTTCCAGACAGACACTTCTAGATCAATAATCAAGTAAAGTTCATAACAACACATGGCAAGATCAACTTATGTTGAAAACAGATGCCCCAAGTTCTGAAGAACTTCAAGTTCTGTTACTGACATACATAATTATGACAGTGCACATGTAAACAAGGAGTTAGAACCTTTACCTTCATGATTGCTGAAGTCTGACATACTTACTTCTCTTTCCTGCAAGAAAAAGAAACACTATTTAGTTCATTGAATAATACAGCAAAGAAATTGGTGCAATCAATTGTGCTCAGAAACTTCCTTATATCCTCAAAAACACTAGGTCGGGGAAAGAAGTCATTCATCACTCTGTTCAAATTGACCTTTAATAGTGAACTTGAAACTTAAACCCCATAAATGAAAATATATTGACACACGAATGAAAGAAAACACAAATGAATAAAACAAAACAAAACACAGTTATACTGGAGCAAGTCAAACCAATTGGGGAGCAGCTCAATTAGTTATCTGAAAATCCAACACACGAATGAAAGAAAACACAAATGAATAAAACAAAACAAAACACAGTTATACTGGAGCAAGTCAAACCAATTGGGGAGCAGCTCAATTAGTTATCTAAAAATCCAACTTACGCACGCACACACACACACACACACACACACACACACTGTACATCTGCAAATCTAATTCTTTCTCTCACTATATATACTATATACACACAAACATACCTTGAATAATTCTTTATGTTGGGGTTTTGTACATACAGTGCTGCAAAAAAAAAGAGAAAGAATAGTTGAGTATTATTATGTAAAAGAGGAAAGAAAGTCTTTATATTTCACTTCAGTTAAAAATGTGTCTACCGAGTTTTCTTCCGTTGAACTATGCAAATCATCACAGAAGGTGTCAAGGAACAAATAATTATTCAAGGTATCTATCTCACCTCAACACACTACCATTGCATCTTCTG
>CM035205.1:15481919-15509187 GCA_020233015.1 Callinectes sapidus | reverse complement strand
AAAGAGGAAAGAAAGTCTTTATATTTCACTTCAGTTAAAAATGTGTCTACAGAGTTTTCTTCCGTTGAACTATGCAAATCATCACAGAATGTGTCAAGGAACAAATAATTATTCAAGGTATCTATCTCACCTCAACACACTACCATTGCATCTTCTGGCCAACCATCATGTCTGAAAATATTAATAACTATCAGCACTGGCAGTTTCATATGATACATTATTACAGCATCATTAAAGTTCAGTGCCATGCATGATCAGCAAAGAACAAAAAGTTCATTTATGACGGATACATTTTCCTCATGTAAATGTAAAGTACACCTTTACAGAGTGTATTTTGGTCACTCACCTACATGCTGATGGAGCTTTCAAGGTACTCATGGCTCCTCAGCTGCACATGATAATCTTGCATGTCACTGAAAGATACAACCAAAAACCACTTAATGTAACATCTAATGATGTTCCTCAATGATTATTAGTTTTTCAAGAGACTATCGAGATTATTTCACATTCAACTTACTACCTATAACCTTTCCAGCTGCTGACAATCCATATTTTTCCTCTCTACTTTTCTACAGCCATTCATATTTTGTTTACTTTCATTACATGTGTTGAGCCAATTTCATTTGATAGCTTCACTAAGATTGCAAATGTTTTCTTTCGCATAAACTTCTTAAAAGTCAAATATCGCATTTTCTTATCTCAAAAATTTCATATGGTATGGCATCAAGTCCAAATCATAGTATACATATATTAACCAAAATAATGTTACCTACTCATTTTCCAGACAGACACTTCTAGATCAATAATCAAGTAAAGTTCATAACAACACATGGCAAGATCAACTTATGTTGAGAACAGATGCCCCAAGTTCTGAAGAACTTCAAGTTCTGTTACTGACATACATATGACAGTGCACATGTAAACAAGGAGTTAGAACCTTTACCTTCATGATTGCTGAAGTCTGACATACTTACTTCTCTTTCCTGCAAGAAAAAGAAACACTATTTAGTTCATTGAATAATACAGCAAAGAAATTGGTGCAATCAATTGTGCTCAGAAACTTCCTTATATCCTCAAAAACACTAGGTCGGGGAAAGAAGTCATTCATCACTCTGTTCAAATTGACCTTTAATAGTGAACTTGAAACTTAAACCCCATAAATGAAAATATATTGACACACGAATGAAAGAAAACACAAATGAATAAAACAAAACAAAACACAGTTATACTGGAGCAAGTCAAACCAATTGGGGAGCAGCTCAATTAGTTATCTAAAAATCCAACTTACGCACGCACACACACACACACACACACACACACTGTACATCTGCAAATCTAATTCTTTCTCTCACTATATATACTATATACACACAAACATACCTTGAATAATTCTTTATGTTGGGGTTTTGTACATACAGTGCTGCAAAAAAAAGAGAAAGAATAGTTGAGTATTATTATGTAAAAGAGGAAAGAAAGTCTTTATATTTCACTTCAGTTAAAAATGTGTCTACAGAGTTTTCTTCCGTTGAACTATGCAAATCATCACAGAATGTGTCAAGGAACAAATAATTATTCAAGGTATCTATCTCACCTCAACACACTACCATTGCATCTTCTGGCCAACCATCATGTCTGAAAATATTAATAACTATCAGCACTGGAAGTTTCATATGATACATTATTACAGCATCATTAAAGTTCAGTGCCATGCATGATCAGCAAAGAACAAAAAGTTCATTTATGACGGATACATTTTCCTCATGTAAATGTAAAGTACACCTTTACAGAGTGTATTTTGGTCACTCACCTACACACTGATGGAGCTTTCAAGGTACTCATGGCTCCTCAGCTGCACATGATAATCTTGCATGTCACTGAAAGATACAACCAAAAACCACTTAATGTAACATCTAATGATGTTCCTCAATGATTATTAGTTTTTCAAGAGACTATCGAGATTATTTCACATTCAACTTACTACCTATAACCTTTCCAGCTGCTGACAATCCATATTTTTCCTCTCTACTTTTCTACAGCCATTCATATTTTGTTTACTTTCATTACATGTGTTGAGCCAATTTCATTTGATAGCTTCACTAAGATTGCAAATGTTTTCTTTCGCATAAACTTCTTAAAAGTCAAATATCGCATTTTCTTATCTCAAAAATTTCATATGGTATGGCATCAAGTCCAAATCATAGTATACATATATTAACCAAAATAATGTTACCTATTCATTTTCCAGACAGACACTTCTAGATCAATAATCAAGTAAAGTTCATAACAACACATGGCAAGATCAACTTATGTTGAAAACAGATGCCCCAAGTTCTGAAGAACTTCAAGTTCTGTTACTGACATACATATGACAGTGCACATGTAAACAAGGAGTTAGAACCTTTACCTTCATGATTGCTGAAGTCTGACATACTTACTTCTCTTTCCTGCAAGAAAAAGAAACACTATTTAGTTCATTGAATAATACAGCAAAGAAATTGGTGCAATCAATTGTGCTCAGAAACTTCCTTATATCCTCAAAAACACTAGGTCGGGGAAAGAAGTCATTCATCACTCTGTTCAAATTGACCTTTAATAGTGAACTTGAAACTTAAACCGCATAAATGAAAATATATTGACACACGAATGAAAGAAAACACAAATGAATAAAACAAAACAAAACACAGTTATACTGGAGCAAGTCAAACCAATTGGGGAGCAGCTCAATTAGTTATCTGAAAATCCAACTTACTCAAGGAATTTTTTCCCCCTACATTTTGTACACGTGTCTTACCACTAGCAGAAAATATGATCGGTGTATTTTATTATGTAAACAGGTACATACTACACGTGTGGTCCATGTACACATACACCCATATGTTGTACACACGCACACACACACACACTGTACATCTGCAAATCTAATTCTTTCTCTCACTATATATACTATATACACAAAAACATACCTTGAATAATTCTTTATGTTGGGGTTTTGTACATACAGTGCTGCAAAAAAAAAAGAGAAAGAATAGTTGAGTATTATTATGTAAAAGAGGAAAGAAAGTCTTTATATTTCACTTCAGTTAAAAATGTGTCTACAGAGTTTTCTTCCGTTGAACTATGCAAATCATCACAGAATGTGTCAAGGAACAAATAATTATTCAAGGTATCTATCTCACCTCAACACACTACCATTGCATCTTCTGGCCAACCATCATGTCTGAAAATATTAATAACTATCAGCACTGGAAGTTTCATATGATACATTATTACAGCATCATTAAAGTTCAGTGCCATGCATGATCAGCAAAGAACAAAAAGTTCATTTATGACGGATACATTTTCCTCATGTAAATGTAAAGTACACCTTTACAGAGTGTATTTTGGTCACTCACCTACACGCTGATGGAGCTTTCAAGGTACTCATGGCTCCTCAGCTGCACATGATAATCTTGCATGTCACTGAAAGATACAACCAAAAACCACTTAATGTAACATCTAATGATGTTCCTCAATGATTATTAGTTTTTCAAGAGACTATCGAGATTATTTCACATTCAACTTACTACCTATAACCTTTCCAGCTGCTGACAATCCATATTTTTCCTCTCTACTTTTCTACAGCCATTCATATTTTGTTTACTTTCATTACATGTGTTGAGCCAATTTCATTTGATAGCTTCACTAAGATTGCAAATGTTTTCTTTCGCATAAACTTCTTAAAAGTCAAATATCGCATTTTCTTATCTCAAAAATTTCATATGGCATGGCATCAAGTCCAAATCATAGTATACATATATTAACCAAAATAATGTTACCTATTCATTTTCCAGACAGACACTTCTAGATCAATAATCAAGTAAAGTTCATAACAACACATGGCAAGATCAACTTATGTTGAAAACAGATGCCCCAAGTTCTGAAGAACTTCAAGTTCTGTTACTGACATACATATGACAGTGCACATGTAAACAAGGAGTTAGAACCTTTACCTTCATGATTGCTGAAGTCTGACATACTTACTTCTCTTTCCTGCAAGAAAAAGAAACACTATTTAGTTCATTGAATAATACAGCAAAGAAATTGGTGCAATCAATTGTGCTCAGAAACTTCCTTATATCCTCAAAAACACTAGGTCGGGGAAAGAAGTCATTCATCACTCTGTTCAAATTGACCTTTAATAGTGAACTTGAAACTTAAACCGCATAAATGAAAATATATTGACACACGAATGAAAGAAAACACAAATGAATAAAACAAAACAAAACACAGTTATACTGGAGCAAGTCAAACCAATTGGGGAGCAGCTCAATTAGTTATCTGAAAATCCAACTTACTCAAGGAATTTTTTCCCCCTACATTTTGTACACGTGTCTTACCACTAGCAGAAAATATGATCGGTGTATTTTATTATGTAAACAGGTACATACTACACGTGTGGTCCATGTACACATACACCCATATGTTGTACACACGCACACACACACACACTGTACTTCTGCAAATCTAATTCTTTCTCTCACTATATATACTATATACACACAAACATACCTTGAATAATTCTTTATGTTGGGGTTTTGTACATACAGTGCTGCAAAAAAAAGAGAAAGAATAGTTGAGTATTATTATGTAAAAGAGGAAAGAAAGTCTTTCTATTTCACTTCAGTTAAAAATGTGTCTACAGAGTTTTCTTCCGTTGAACTATGCAAATCATCACAGAATGTGTCAAGGAACAAATAATTATTCAAGGTATCTATCTCACCTCAACACACTACCATTGCATCTTCTGGCCAACCATCATGTCTGAAAATATTAATAACTATCAGCACTGGAAGTTTCATATGATACATTATTACAGCATCATTAAAGTTCAGTGCCATGCATGATCAGCAAAGAACAAAAAGTTCATTTATGACGGATACATTTTCCTCATGTAAATGTAAAGTACACCTTTACAGAGTGTATTTTGGTCACTCACCTACACGCTGATGGAGCTTTCAAGGTACTCATGGCTCCTCAGCTGCACATGATAATCTTGCATGTCACTGAAAGATACAACCAAAAACAACTTAATGTAACATCTTATGATGTTCCTCAATGATTATTAGTTTTTCAAGAGACTATCGAGATTATTTCACATTCAACTTACTACCTATATCCTTTCCAGCTGCTGACAATCCACATTTTTCCTCTCTACTTTTCTACAGCCATTCATATTTTGTTTACTTTCATTACATGTGTTGAGCCAATTTCATTTGATAGCTTCACTAAGATTGCAAATGTTTTCTTTCGCATAAACTTCTTAAAAGTCAAATATCGCATTTTCTTATCTCAAAAATTTCATATGGCATGGCATCAAGTCCAAATCATAGTATACATATATTAACCAAAATAATGTTTCCTATTCATTTTCCAGACAGACACTTCTAGATCAATAATCAAGTAAAGTTCATAACAACACATGGCAAGATCAACTTATGTTGAGAACAGATGCCCCAAGTTCTGAAGAACTTCAAGTTCTGTTACTGACATACATATGACAGTGCACATGTAAACAAGGAGTTAGAACCTTTACCTTCATGATTGCTGAAGTCTGACATACTTCTCTTTCCTGCAAGAAAAAGAAACACTATTTAGTTCATTGAATAATACAGCAAAGAAATTGGTGCAATCAATTGTGCTCAGAAACTTCCTTATATCCTCAAAAACACTAGGTCGGGGAAAGAAGTCATTCATCACTTTGTTGAAATTGACCTGTTATAGTGAACTTGAAAGTTAAGCAGCAAAATTGAAAATATATTGACACGTGAATGATAGGAAAAAAAAAATAATAATTAATAAAATTAATAAATAAATAATAATAAAACAAAACACAAGTTATACTGGAGTAAGTTGAACCAATTAACAGCATCGCAGTGAGGGTCGTAGATATCTATTAGTGCCAGAAATTTTGTCTCCGATTTCCTGGGGCAAAGGGGTGTCTTAGCTAATTTGGAAATTGATGTGCAGAAACAAATACGACATGAATTGCTGCACAAGTGTATTTACAATTAAAAACATAACTCAATGTTATTATTTATACTTGCTGGTGTATGATACAGCATTGCTGATTCAATTATATGATAAAACTGAAAACATGTAATGATTTCTTATATGTATGTGCAGTAAAAATTAAATAATGTTGATTTTGGTTTAGGTTGGGGAAAGAAGTGATTCATTACTTAATTCAAATTGACCTTTACTAGGTAACTTGAAACTTGAAAAGCATAAATGAAAATATATTGACATGTGAAGGAGATGAAAGATAAAGTACCCAGTTGTACAATTGGGGAGCAGCTCAATCAGAGTTATCTGAAAACACTCATACACAATATTTAATGACACTTACCATCATGATGATTGAAGTGTGGCAGATTCTTTCCTGCAAGGAAAAGCAAAAGGTTCAATTCCTGCAATAAGGTAATAGAGTTATGAGTTCATTGGTAACTGTTTAGAACCTCTGTTTCCTAAAAAAGAAAAAAAGAAAAAAAAAAAGTTTGGAGAAAGAATTTCATTCATTTTGGTTGTTTGTTGAATTAAACTTTTCTGTCTCTCTTATCGTGACTGAATGTTAAACACTGAAACTTGATTTTCTCCACTTTGAGAAAGCACATCTAATAATAATAGTGAACATAATTTTCCCCATCCTGTGGTAACAATGATTTATCTGAAATATTAGTACTACAAAGGCTATAAGAAATATGAACACTTGAAAAAGGCAAATTTGATCTATACTGCAAGTCACAAAAAGATTCAATGAAAATAGCAAAATGAATAAATTCAATCACACCAATTAAGTCTATAAAAAACAATGTATCATTACTTGAGAAAAAAAAATGTCTGCTGCAAGTTACAAAGAGATTCAATGAAACTGGCAATATGAATAAATTAAATCATCAATTAATGAAAATAAGCAAGGAAAAATACATTGACACGCACACATTATACATCTACCTTATATACCTTGAAAAATGCTTCTTCAATACACAGATCAAGCTGAAGACTAGTTATGTTGGGGTTTCATACTTAATGATCGAAGAAGAATGAACATATGAGAATTATAATATAAAGATAAGAGAAAATATTGTAATATTTCTCTTCTCAGTTAAGAGTGTCTACAGTTTCCAATTGAACTATGCGACATAACAGGATATGTCAAGGAACAAAGACTTATTCAAGGTAACTCACCTCAACACACTGCCATTGCATCTTCAGGGCAACCACCATGTCTGTAAATATCAATAACTATCAGCACTGGAAGTTTCATATGATACATTGTTACAGCATCATTACAGTTCAGTGCCATGCATGCTCAGCAAAGAACAAAAAGTTCATTTATGACGGATACATTTTCCTCATGTAATGTATACCTTTACAGACATCAAGGACTGAGTGGATTTTAGTCACTCACCTACATGCTGGTGGAGCTTTCAAGGTGCAAATCTTCTCAACTGCACGAGACAAGACAATTCTGTAAGTCACTGAATGATGCACAAAGCAGCAACTCAGATTACATAAGAACCTAAGAAAATGAAGGAAGCTGCAAGAGCGTCATGTTTACAGCAGTGCACCATTGTAAACATGATGCTGATGCCACCTTTGACTCATCATACCATGTCAGTAAACATTTGTCATCCATGAAGAAAGGAGCTCATCCTGTCAAGGAACAAATAAACTGTGTACATTCCTAATTGAATATATATATATATATATATATATATATATATATATATATATATATATATATATATATATATATATATATATATATTATGCACATGTGTTTGTGTATTTTTGTTGTTTGGGTGGCTCAAAGAAACTTTTTGAGACATCTGTTGGCCACTCAATGAAATATCATGTACAAGTGGAAAAAAATGTAAATTTATTTAAAAATTTTGAATCTCTCATTTCAAATACGTGTAAAATGAACACGTACAAAAAAAAACAAGTACTGTACATAAATTCACTCACTCAGAATAACATGAAACATTAGTTTCTCCTAATGTTCCAACTTTTGCCTGAGTGACTTATCTCCCTACTACATCCATTCTATAAGTCTCACTGTCTTTATTAATGCACCAAGCATTATAAAAACACATGAAACATAAACAAATCTTACAAAAAGAGTTTCAGCTAAAATTAACTCTAAATTTCCTCTCATATATTCACATTCTGGTAGATCATGAGGAGATTTGTCCAGAATAGTCTGCATTTAATGTAGCCCTGGGGAACAGGGCATAAAGCAATCCTTATATCATGTGCATTCCTATAGTCAGGCATGCCCATGTCTCCTTAAGGTCCACTACAACTGGCTGGTGTTCATATATCATCCACATGTGTAAGCCAATCAGTAAAGCTGTTCATATTCCAAGCATGGGAGAAATATGAAAGCAGACACATAATAAAATTAATAAATATGGCTGTGTGAAAGATATGGTATTGCCACCACCTGTGAATAATGTAAATGATTCAAGGTTGACCTACCTAAAATGCAAGAGAGTACACATTTCTTGCTGGTATCATTAACCAGCACTATATATCCAGCTGTAAAACAAAAAATCAAAGAAAAGTTGTTGGGACAGTGAAACAACTACTTCCTTCTTTTTTTTTTTTTTTATTGCGATGGACAAATTATTCCCTGGCAGCCATGAGCTTTTGACGTGCAAGTTTCTTCTTAGAGACCTTCTTCTTGACTGGTTCGTCCTGTGCCTTGGCCACCACCTGCTCCTTCTCTGACAGGATCACCTCAATGTGACAGGGGGAGGACATGAAGGGATTGATGCGGCCGTGTGCCCTATAGGTGCGGCGGCGCATCTGACGGGCACGCTGGACCATGATGTGCTCTATCACTAGGTGGTCCACTTCAAGGCCCTAGAGAAAGGTAACAACACATCAGGTCTACCATTTGTATCAGTCACCATCATCACACTCTCCCTCTCTCTCTCCTGGTCTACTATATAATCTCTCACTAAAAATAGCCTCAATATCTCCTTCCTTAACCCGCTAAGTGTTTCTCACCTCACATGACGTGCTTGCGTTGGGTACGCCCAGAGGTTTCTCACATCACATGACGTTTTACAAATATACGGTTTTTGTGCTAATTATTTGCCTTGTATGGGCCGTAATTAGTTTCCTGGGAGTGTCTGGAATGTTTCCCTAGAAGGTGCAGGAATTCTGGGTACTCAGAGTACCCAGAATTCTCTGCAGAGCTGTCCAATCTGTCCTTACAGTCATGGCGGGTCGACGCAGCCGCTCCCTAGATACACGTACCATTCAATCCTTGCTTTCACGCAAAGATGATGGAGAATTTATTGATGTTGAGGGGGACTCTGATAGTGACGACCCCCTAGATGATAGTGATAAGGATAGGGATTATGTATTTGAGACAGGTTATTCTGAGAGCGAGGAAAGCAGTGATAATGAGCATGAGGGGCCCTCTGCCACCACCCTGCCACCTCTCTCCACACACTCTAGCTGCTGCTGCCTCATCTCCTTCATCTACTTCATGGTTACAACCTTCCTTGAAATATGGTGGAAGACAGTGTATGAAGTGCATCTGAAACGAAGGGAGATGTGGCAACAGCGGGCGGGGAATTCCCGGTCTAGTACTGAGCAGGGGGATTTAAAAATGGCGCACTGATCCCTTTAAATGTTTTTGTTGTGTTTCTTGGCTCATTTGTGGTTGTTTGGGCTAAGAAAAAAAAAATGGATTTTTTGTAACCTCTGGGGGTACCCTACATGTAAACTAATGTAACACTTAACGGGTTAATCCTTGGGACTCTGGTTTCTGTCCTCTGGGGACATACTTTCCCTCTGGAAAAACAACTGAAATTGTTTATCTTGGCAGCCGCATTCCTTACTTAGATTCACATTTACACCTCTGTTCTCTACTCTGATTGACTATTTCCATCTCCCTTAAGTCATTCACTCCCCTTATAAACACCTCACCCGCACTAAGCTATCATTCGCTCCCAAACTATCACTCACTCTTCAGTTGGCCCAGACATCATCTCTACAGCCACGTGACATTTCTCTCGTCCGCTTTGTCACTCTCTGGGTGTACACAAAGAAATATATGTCCTGAGTCTACCAAGTATTTCCTATCAAGACACCCACACCCTGATAGACATCGGAAACACACCCATACTATCCATATCCAGCCTTGTCCACTCCTGCCCCCGCCTGCTCCAGTACTCAACTCCACGCTACCCATACCAGCAGTGGCAGATAGCCACTAAAACACATTAATACAAGGTGCAAACTAAAAGCAGTCACCACACAACAATTTTAAACAAATAATTTGTACCCAGATAGGTTACATAATACAACGTCCTTCAGCAGGCTCCTTTAAAACCATGTACAGTCCAGTACCTCCCTCAATTTTGCAATACTCAAGTTTTGTACTGAGTGCTACACTCTCGTCACCCGTCATGATCATTATCTCAAATTTCATAGTTAATTCTTATATATGGGTCATGTCTTCCCACCACTGTCATGCAATGTATGGTTTATAGAGTTTTCCATTGACAAGTCTCACCTGAACATGAAGATTACTTTAGCAGATAAATTATTTGTTTGCCACAACCCTAGTAACAACGGCTTGCTTGTGGACAACAGGATAAGATAGGACTCCTGGTTGCATTACTAAACAATGGAATACGTCTCACAACCATAGTACTAACACATCCATCACACAGTGCCACACCTTTGCACTGCTATTTATGCCAGACAAGAGGACCAAATAAGCACTTTTCTAGATTTCACTGCACAACACGATATGAGGGCAAAACACACACACACGACTGCACTACACCCCAAGACTGCTACACCACAATGGATGTTGACAAAATACAAATACGCAGTTCTAGATCTGGGCACACTGCACAGCTACATCATGCCAAATATTATGGCAAAGTTCTGGATACAGCGACAACTCATCTCCATAACACTGTTAGATCAAATGAGAAACACACACACACACCATTATAGATACCATGGCACCATACATCTGTATCATTAACCCTCAAGGCCAACCAAAGTTTTCCATATATATAGCTGTGGGGCCAGCATATTAGAGAGAGAGAGAGAGAGAGAGAGAGAGAGAGAGAGAGAGAGAGAGAGAGAGAGAGAGAGAGAGAGAGAGAGAGTTCCATAAGACTTTGATCTTGGTAAAATATAGTTTCATGCATCCAGATACAATATCAACATCCATTTATCCGCTGGAAGTTTCAGGACAGCATGTGGAGATTTCAACATGCTGGGTGGGTTGCGTGAAAATAGCCCAACTGGAGGAAATTGGGCAACTATCACCACCACCGTCACTTCAAAGCTTGTGGCATATCACTTTTAGTATCTAGTTCTCTCTCTATTTTTTTACAGAAGAGGAGGTAATTAAGTCTCTTACGGGCACTGGAACGAATCCCTGAGGTGCCAGGAAGTGCTGTATCAGCAGGCCTGTGATTTTTAGGGAAGGTGTGGCTCCAATGCAACTGACCTTGAGAATTTTACTCTCTTGGTGGACAGTGATATATATGACAACTCACAGCGATCACTTCCTGCTTCTACAAATTTTTTTAATTGTAAGAGGGAGAAGCTTTGCATCTATTGATACTCCTTGACTCACTGTGACTACTTGAATTAAGCATCTATTGATGCTTCCAGTCCTCAAAGTTGACAAATCCATTGCACGACAGCAAATATAAGGATAAAACACACACGCTCATAGTTCTACCTGTGGAAATGCTACGTGTCACAACAGATGTAAAGACCAAAACACACACAGTTGGTAGCTATGCATTGTTGCATCACATTGAATTTGAGAACAGAACACAGTCCCAGATATGGCAACATTACATCGCAGTGCTTGTCACAATAGATGTGATGTGAGGTCAAATGCAAACAAGCACACAAATTCTAGTCCAAACATTCAGAATACATTGAATGTTCTTTGTTATTTTCAATTGACTAAATTTCACAAATCCCCCAGTTTAGTACTAGCTAAGTAGCACATTCTACAATAAATGTCAAACAAAAACAAAACTTTCAAAACAAATCCTAACTGAACTAGAATAAATCTTATAGGCTCATGTATTTATTAAGCCATCAATCTTATTACTAAATGAAACATATACATTGCCTCTGCTAACCCTTATTTCTGAAAGGTTAACTTGGAATAAAAATATAAAAAAACTTACCTTGTACTGGGCATTGCTCTCAGCATTCTTCAGCAAGTCGAGAAGGAAACGGGCACTCTTCTTGGGCCACCTGCCCTGGGTGATGCCCCAAGCCTTGGCCTGCAACATTGCAAACAAGTTTCAATATTGCACAAAGTAGAGAAAATAATTAAAAGAATGACAGAGGATAGTGGTAATATACATGCAGGGTATGGAGAAAGTACTATCAATTCAAACAGGAAAAATCAATACAATGGTAGACAACTCAATATTGTGAACACTTATTGCAGCAATAAAATGACAACTTAATGATGGAAAATATAAAAGAGGAGGAATGGGCACATTAATATTCCGTTAATTGCAATAGACAGGAATATCTGGCTTGTGCTCAAATTGGGTTGCATTCTGGGTCATGGAACTGGTTAAGGATGTATTCTGTGCTTACAGGTGGTACCCCAGGGAAGTAGAGCGCACTAGTCCCTTCATTTACAAATGCTTTCTTTACAAATTTTCCACGTTACTAATAAAAGAAATAGATCCTTGTTACCCATTTATGAATGGAAAATTCAGTTACAGACAAAATGCTCTTTTTTTTGGGTTGTCAGAACACTTAATTGCACTTGTACTATGCTGTGACTGTCATGATGATTTCATTTTTCCAGCTCCTTATTGATTACGATAGTATAAAATGTTAGGTAAGAGTGGTACAAATTCAATTAAGAATGTTTTTTTAGGAAGATAACTGATTTGTAAATCAAGAGACTAGTGTACCACTTCAGTTTGGCTAAACTTGTAAGCATAGTGGTACAGGTACCTCTCGATTTATGCAAAAGATGTGTTCTTGAAGAGGTCATGGAAAACAAAAGCAACTTTAATCGAACAATATACACACGCACACACACACACATATATATATATATATATATATATATAATATAGATATATATATATATATATATATATATATATATTCAAATAGCAATGTACACAATTTATTGGCTCCTTGACAGGGTGAGCACCTCTCTCCACAGATGTCAAACCTTTACTGAACGTGATGGTGACAGCATCGGAGTTATGTTTACAATTGCGCACTGTTGCAAACACGACACCAACTCAGATCAAGACTAGCAAGCTCTCCATGGAGAGAGCAGCTCACCGCATCAAGGAGCCAATAAACTGTGTACATTTATTCCTAGTTGAATATATAAAGGCAAGTGTATTTTCTGTAAGGCAGTAAACAACAACATGAACAAGTACTTCTTGGAAGAAAGGGCAAATAGGGGACTTAGGTTCTCTCCCTCTCTGACAGACAGAGAGAGAGAGAGAGAGAGAGAGAGAGAGAGAGAGAGAGAGAGAGAGAGAGAGAGAGAGCAGGGTGGGGTTGGTGAATTGTGGAGATGTGGTAACAGTGGAGGACTAGCTGTCAAAAAAGTGCATCACCCATAAAGACTGAAGCTTTGGAATACAATGGTATGGTGCCACTGGAAGCGTCGGAACAAGGAAAGAGCACGAGTTGGTTTGAGTGTACATAATATATCAGAGATGGAATAACCCAGGGTACTGCTGTGTAAGGTGAGGCGGTTGGAGGATATTGCTGGAAACTGACAGGCACACAACTAAATAGTAAAGGTTCCAAGAAGGCTTTATTTATACTTATTATGGAACGCTGAATATAACAAATTGTAACCTACCTGTGCACACCTGCCCACACCCCCGTTGTACACTCGGAAGGGCACACACTCCTTCTTGCCAATGACATTCTTCAGGTAGCGCACAGCTCGGGCCAGAGTCATCTTCTTGATGGCATTAGCCGTCTCACATGTGTTCTGAAATTGGAGCGATACCAATAACAACATTAATTAATATTATTAATTTGTATTGATGAATGAGTCAATAGATACATTTGAAATAACTACTGTAATGTTTATACAGATAAACTTGCCAAGTATGTATTAATAGAAACAAGACAACGAACAGTGACTGCCCTGGGGAATAAAGAGCGAAAACCATATTTCTCTCAAAAGTACCTATAAATCTTGCTCAATACATGTAATACATGCTTTTACCACACAATTCCTACCTTCATAGCCCTCTTCATTATCATGTGTGTGTTTTGTCTTTTATTTAGTTTGCTGACCTTAGGAGTGGGGCCTGGGGTAAAACTTAAGTGATTCTAAATACTAAATGAACAATATCCCAAGAAAAGTACCTTAGAATAATGTATACTTCCCCACTGGTTTACTTTTCTTTTGTGTGCGTTGGACAGCCAGCCTTCTTTTTTTTTTTCTCCATCAGCACCTTAACTATACCAAACTATTCAATCCAACATACACTGATTTCTGACTCACTGCAGCCAAACCTGTGTTCATTACCACCACACCACCACAGACAGCCCTGCACTGTAACAAGGGTACACTTGCACCACACACCTCACCCCTAAACTCAAAACACTACCTGCATATGGACACCTTCACAATGACATGATCAATTCCTACAACTACACCAGTCTCTCCATTACGGACAAAATTATCTTTCCCTGCTGGCAGATATCAGTCTGTTTTGAATGAATCTGCTTATTGTTTTCCCCACATTATTTATTTATTTAGTACCCCCTCGCACAGTCAGAAATTAATGATTTGTGACCAAAAGAAGCAGATTCATTCAAACGCACCAAAATTTACCAGGGAAAATAGTTTAGTCCTCACTAATGAGAATACATTCTAATTAAACCTAACCATTATAAATTGTTTGTGGGACTATAAATGGGGTTTAAAAGTCAGTGTGGAGAGCTCTAACAGATGAGAAAGTTCAGAAAAGCCATCTTGAGATTAGACTAGTAGTAAAATAAATAGGTAAATTTAAAGTTAAATACAATATCCCCTATCTCTACCATCACCCCCAACCCCTCCAACAAGCTTGGGGGCCTTGGGGGATTCAGGGGTTTGGGGGGATGCATATATGAGCGATATATGACCTTTTTTAAAAAAAAAATCTACCTAAATCTAAGGGTCTGTGCCCCCCCGGACTTAGAGAAAACTTGACAGGTACAGCACATTCCCGGACCTTTCGCAGCGTTATTATTAATTTCCGACAGGTAGTGAGTGTATCAATTGGAAATGCTGTAAACAGTAAAAACAACAAACTGACGGTGGCCGAAATAATCTATTGTTACGAATATATAATAGAACCCCCCCCAAAAAAAAAAAAATAAAATAAAATAAAAAAAACTAATAGATGAGAAGGGTAAGAAAAGCCTTTTTGAGACTAGTGTAAGAAAAATATAAATAAATACAAATATGACGAAACTACCTACATACGGACACCTTCACAATGATAGCACAGAGCTGACCAGTCTAATAATCCCCAATAAGGTACACTCGCACCCTAATAACAACCACGGTACACCCCAAAGAACATGTGCTGGCCTACCTTGAAACTACATCGCAGGTTTGAGCCCTTTGCCTTGCAGGACTTTGTAGTGTTCTCCGGCTGGGCGCTGTACCGCACCATCTTGAATCTGGAAAGAATGTGCAGACTCCAATAAACACCGAGGAAAATATGACATTGGTTGGTACACGAGTCAGGGCTGCCCGCTCATGCCGCCTTCATTTGTAAACATTGTACTTTAACCATCTAAATATTCCACTAGTCCTCCGCTATCCGTCTTCCTGCACACTGGTCTATGTTAAGAGGACATGTGGGAGTCAGATAATTCAGTGGTGAGTGACGAGTGAGACACGGTTGAGCGGATAACTTTGGATAAGAGAATGAGGAGCAGCAGCTACCCACCAGGTCAGGCCGGAGCCGAGGAGGGAAGGAAGGTGGTGTGGCCCTCTGCTGGGGAGAACACGAACCTTATCCTGCCGCGCCAAAGTTGAATGTACCACTGCTAATAACAAGGATTCTCTAAGCTTATAATATCCTTGGCTAATAATGGAGCATTTCATTTACCTTTTATTTCGATTAACCCCTTTTTATCACCCTGCCACGCCGTTACCTTCTCTTTATGGAGTCACTAATAGATTGCATAAGTGCCATTCTACGTTACTCACTCTCTTTTCTTGTATTTTCTTTGAGACCCACTGCTCCTCATAACACATGGATAATGAGAGACTCTATGAGCAGCAGACAAAGTAATGGAGGAGTCAAAGTAGTAGAAATTTTGGTTACACAAAGAAACCAGTAATGACCTGTAAGCGCTTCAGAACAATAAGTCATGGGTAGGAGTTATTTGCTCTACTCTATTTTCTTACAGTACATGATGTTGCGATTTAGACCATCATGGAAAGAACTTGATATATATTGATTTTTATGATTATTCTGTGAGGTGAAGCTGAGTTCATTTTAACATCAAGCTTTCATCATTCTGGCAGTAAAGAAAGCACATTTCATAAGTTACTCGGAAAAGGAGCTAACAAATTAACTACAAGGCCTCTTAACTTATGAAAACCAAAATATTTCTTCTTCCTACTCTTCAATCATTAATTACTGTGGTTCTTGTGGCAGCCTATACTACTGCATTCCCCACTACTATCAGTATAACTATCTACTATCAATGCCGCATTTCTTCAAATTTGGGTAAATTTTTCCTTTGGGACTGTCCGAATGGGGCTTTATTAAAGTTTTTTTTTTTTATATACAACTGTATGTTACTTGTAGCCAATATCCCTCTTAGACAGATAAATGAAAAATGAAATAAAACATGTGGCCCAATGAATGGCTATATTTACCTCAGTTACCCCTTTTGTCTGCTTTCCTGCCATTATCTCTTCTGCATCTGGTAGCAAATAGGCATTGCTGCATTCTTTAATTATTCACATCCAGGAAACTTACCTGTCCAGCTATTTCTGCCAGGGTCCTTGGTTCTTGTTAGTGGTTCTTCCCTGCTGATCATGCTTGCCTCATCAAGTCCCTGGTGGCCTCTTGTGGGATAATGTTATTTGACGATACCTACTGAAGACTGAATCTGGATAAGTGCTGTCTTTATTGAGCAGGTTTTATGTCTCTCGTAGTGATATTCTGTGTGTGACTTTTCTTATGTGTTGCTTACTCTCCAGTCCTCAATGTCTACTAGCTCTCTCTCTCTCTCTCTCTTTTTCCTGGCAAACTACAATAATTCATCCTGCCAGTACTCTCCAGCCATCTTCAGATTAATGAGTTGTTCATTGAAATCTTACTTTTTGCTCCCTCACTTGCTATTCACGAGAGAGAGAGAGAGAGAGAGAGAGAGAGAGAGAGAGAGAGAGAGAGAGAGAGAGAGAGTTGTGTTGAGTTGATAGATGGAATTAATAGCCTCTCTCAATACCAAACTAGAGTTCTTTTGCATAGTGGTAATATACTTTAGCTACTCAATGTTGGTTATCTTTTTATGTATGAGGGGAAGACTAGCCAAGGACAACCTAAAGAGAGAGAGAGAAAAAAAAATAGGTCCACTTAGTTGCCAGTCTCCTTCCAATCCAACCATCAACCAAAAACCAAACCTAAAAATCAGGGGTGGTTTACAATCAATGCGTCACTGATTTTAAGTTCTTTTGAGCTGTCCGCACTACTACGGTATTGTTACCAAAATTGAAAGTGTTACCCGTTTTACCAAAATTTACTAGTGCATTACTGTCAAAAATCAAACAAAACAGTTTTTAAAACAGTTTATAATAATAAAATAATATCATGACTCAAACAGACCATAGAGTAATCATAGAGGTCCTCTTCCTCCACCTTGGGCTATTCCTTGAATCTCAGGGGTTGAAGTTGCCCCTGAGGAACACCAAACTCTCCAAGTTCAGATTGCTCAGGCTGGATCCTTTAGGCTTCAGGATGTCCCCTACCAAGCTGAATAGCCTCTCCACAGCCACAGAGGTGGGCAGGGGTTATTGTACCTTCTGAAGAAATCCAGCCAGATGTAATTTAGTTTTTTCAATAAAGTCAAAACCTTGAGTGTTAGGGAATTTCATTAAAAGCAAATAATGAACGGTGCAATGTCATGGAAAACATGCTTTTTATGACTTTGATAACTTCTTCACTTATTGCAAATTATATAAAAAAAAAAAATAAAAAAAAGAAGATAAATAAAAACCTAAAGTTGGCATTGATAATTTAGTTATACACTGAAAGTTTCATGTTGAAAGACCTAATCCTTTTTTAACCATTTTGTTTGTCTCTGAGGGTGAGTTGCCCCTTAGCTTAATGCAAGGAATTTTTTTATGCATCACTGGTAGTGCATTACTTTGAAAATCTGCAGTACTAAGTTATCAATCTGGTAATGCATTAATAACAGTAATGCAAGTGCCCAGCTCTGATGGCTGCAGTATGTATGTAGGTGCATGGATTGTTAGAGGGTATTGTGCTGAAGGATACACATGGTTTTTAATCATTGGTGTCTTTGTAAGGCTGGAATGCATAATCAAGGCTCAAAATGATTTGGTGCTTAATGTGTTGGAATCAAAGTATGAATTAATGCAATATATATATAGACATTCACAACAGTAAGGAAATGGTTGGGTATTGGCAAAATGTGAATTGGGATGACACATCATGTTTGCTACTTCATTGTTTAATAGTTTTAATAAAATATAAAAACAAATTTACATCATTAATATCTAAAATCCAATACACTGTACATCAATGCATAACTGTGATTAATTACACATGTATCATTTCATGGGAAGTGTCATGTACTCACATCATTATGCACATCAACCTCACATATCAAGGCAAACAAGGTTGCAGTTATAGCTCAAGAATAAGAAAATAAAAGGTGATATGCATTCATCACAGAAGACACAGCATGTAAAACACCAAACCCGCCTTACAAAATATAAGCTGGATTTCATGAATAAATAGAAAAAATAATTGAGTGACATACCACTGGATAAAAGTTTGTGATATTTCACAAGACTGCCTAAAGATTCAAGTGGAAATAATTTTTCATTAGGATAATTTATTGACAAAAACATAAAATATGGACTATTTCTTAGCAACATAAGTAATTTTCATAATACTATTCATTATTCACATTATGATGGAATGCCAGAGTGGTTTTGTCAATCAAATGCAGTTGTGTCTGGTTTTGCTTTGAGGCGTCGATGTGCTTTCCACTCCACCAGCCAGAACGTGAAGGTGCCGAGGGTGGCAAACACTATCATGATAATGAGATGCCAGTATAATTTGAAGACACTAGAATAAAAGAAGCATGCTGCTGCTGACAAGGACTGAACAAATTTGAACAATGCAAATGCTGGGCCAGAGTTGTCTTCATAAACTGACCCAAGAATGGAGTAAATTTGTGTGTTGTAGCAGGAATCTCCAAAACCCAACAGGAAACTGCACAATAAGGCAATTACTTCACTGAAAAACAAAACAAAGATATTTTGTAAGTGAGCCATAGGTAACTAATTGTATCAAGACATCAGTTCTAATCAGTCTAAATCTATGTTCTTATTTAATATCTTACGTCAAATTCACACTTTTTGCTCTCCCCTGGCTGGAAAAGTGTGCAAACATAATCTATTAACAATGCAAAAAAATATGTGTAATTTGCACATTAGACATTGCTTTCACAAAAATACACTGACAAGAATGAAATCTTAGTTAAACCTGAGACTACCATACACAACTATGATTTTATTGTAATTTATGCATTTTTCCTAGTCTACTATTTGCTAGTTATGAGATAATATGAAAAATATATGTATTTGAATAAGTTCTATATGAACTGAAAGTATTGTTGTTTATTGTGAGGGGTGGGATGTACTGGTGTTGGTGATTATCAATCATGACAAGAATGTTTGTTAACTCTATTTGTGGTGCAAAAAGCTTGAAATTGGTTATGGAATGTTTGCAGGAATTCAGAAGCTGTCTCACACCAAATTTGTAATTTATGTGTTTTCAAAGATCTTTAAGTATTTTTGTTGATTCCCAATCTCTTCTGCAATGAACGTTACTTAATTTAATGCTCCCTCACCCTAAAATCCCAATTTTTCACAGGTTTCCTAAGGTCATTGGGGATGAGAGGTAGGTATAACTTGAAAAGTGTCATAACTTCAAAGTAATCCAATAATGAAGGAAATAATGTACAACACCAATCAATTCACTACATGTCTCACCAGAGTAACATAAGCAGTATGAGAGATGCATGAAGCCAAAAATTATCCAAACTTATATGGAGAGTTTTTGAGTTTGAGTTATATAGTGAGTTTAAATTTTCAGGGGTAGATTATGATAACCAGAAGAAAACAGCAATCCAAACCACTTCTATTCCCTTGCTTTTTGGATTAATGGACTCTCACTGTACTATGAATTAACAAATACCTTGGTTCACCACTGGGCAAATGGGACGGGTCATGTGTTCCAATCAGTGTGGAGTTTGTTGGGAGATTCATGAAGATAAGGAAGAAGCACACCATATGGACAATGTAGCCCAGAAGTATGATAGGGTCACGGCCAAATTTGACAGTCTTAGATCCAAAAATACCAAATACTCCTCCTCCTGCAAACAAAGAATGTTATGTTCATCAAAAAAATGATGAAGAAATAGTTGTGTGTGCATTTTAAGATTCAGAAAATCTCAAATCCATAAGCCTTCTGCTTCTGAGTGTTTTCAGCAAAAAAATTCAAAACCTTTATTTCTTTAAAAATATTTAATTTTCATTACAATATGTTTTCTTTTAGAAAAGAAAACAACAATGATTAGATACTTCACTGACCTAGAATTTCCCCAATACCAATAAGCATCCCAGAAAGACCAACAAGACGCTTGGGGTCTGGGAATCGCAGTGTGGAACTCAAGCAAGCACTGTAGACTCCACTGAAGAAAGACAACTCGATGCCTGCAATGATAACAAAAGGATGAACATTTTACTCAACAAGTTTTCATGCTTCATTCCCGTATTATCAGCAAGATGCAGCTGACTGAAATAACCATAATTGAAATGGGAACAAAGACCATAAGGATGCTATTCATTGTTTCTTTGCTACATTGATGCCCTTTTTCAGCAGTAACAGAAGCAGTAACATCAACTTATCCTGATTTCAAATTCTGAAATATACTGAAAAATTTAGAAAAAGGTACGTAAGGATAATTTTCAGGTATGATAAGAGCATTTTTTTAATATAACCATGAAGAATATCATCAGACTTCTTTCCCATCATAATAGAGGGAAAAAAATGTAACAAATACATACATGTACATACGTATCAAAATATATTGTGTGTTTAATTCATCTACGGTCATCTGCTGGTCATTCAGTCAGTCATTCACTTATAAAATGAACTTAGAGTTCTTTGTTCAAGTGATGGTAACATGTACCAGTCTATGAAGTCTTTCTTCATACAATAGTTCTTTTTAAGTTGGGGCCAGTTTTGTTGTTACTCTTAGAATTCTTTCTATCTTTTTATGTTATTCTTTGTATCAAGTAGCCACATTACTGCTGCAGATTTTAATTTCATTCTTATCAATGTGACTATTACACTTTTTTTCTTCAATTCTTCCTTTTCACATTTCACTCTCTTTACTTCTTTCTCTCCAACTTTATATTGCACTGATATTCCATTTTTACTTTGTACTGTGTAAAAATTATGGTGTGTGTGTGTGTGTGTGTGTGTGTGTGTGTGTGTGTGTGTGTGTGTGTGTGTGTGTGTGTGTGTGTGTAATTCACTGTTGCAGCCACAGGCTGGTCACCCAGCCAGCCTTTTCCCTACGGAGCGAGCTCAGAGCTCACAGACCAATCTTCGGGTAGGGCTGAAACCACATCACACACTACACACCGGGACAGCGAGGCCACAACCCCTCGAGTTACATCCCGTATCTACTTTCTGCTAGGTGAACAGGGGCTAGATACACATTAAGAGGGTTGCCCATTTGCCCAGGACTCGAACCCGGGCCTTCTTAGTTGTGAGCTGAACGTACTAACCACTACGCTACTGTGTGTGTGTGTGTGTGTGTGTGTGTGTGTGTGTGTGTGTGTGTGTGTGTGTGTGTGTGTGTGCGCTAAAGCATTCAATGTTTCAAGAAAGTTGAAATCTGCAATTTTTGGCTCCTTTGCTCCCTACTTCCAAAAAATCCCTTTTCATCCCTGACTCTTATACTTTCATGTTTTCAATGGGGAAATAAAGGTTGGCATAGTTCCCAGATGGGGGGATATGGAAACAATGTTTTTTCTCTTCATCACTCAAGAATAAAATTTCACATACCAGTGTAGAAGAATGCAACTGACAAGAGTAGCATGTCTCTAGTCTTGAACAGTGCAAATGATTTCTTGAGGGCAGTGGAGGGTCCTCCCAAGTCATCAGCTCGGCCTCCTCCTTCTGAGCCAGGTTTGGGGAGCAGGCACATGACACCAACACCAATCACTCCAACCACGGTAAGTGCGATAAAGACTACCATGCGTGTGTGTGAGTCAATTATGTCTTTGCCCATGAATTGATAATATACAAAGATATTACCAAACAACATACTGAAAAGGAAAAAAATCAGTTGAAAACTGTTTACATTTGTATCAAAATGCTGAGAAGAATGCAATGAGATGATAAATGAATACTTAAGTCCTTTTTTATTAATAGGTAATAATTGTGATAACATACAGGGAATGAAAAACCAACAACTAGGAAACAAAGCTAAAGTAAGTACACTTGACAAATATAAATTTTGGAAGTTGAAATGAGTAGTTTAGAAAATATTTATGCTAAGACCAATTTCCCTTGAATATAATTCACTTACCTGGATTGCAACATGGCCCAGAAGATTCCTGAATTACGAGATATAGTTTTCTGGGTGGACATCAGGGTGAGGTAGTTACCCTGGCCAGTCCAGATCAGTGCAGCACCAACCCCAATTAATACAGAAGTCAGGTACAAAATAATTGTGTGAGGCCATAGGAAGCCTGCGATAAAGATTCTGTGGAGAAAGGAAAAGAAAATTGTTACTAAGATTCTCCCTCTGTTTGAAAATTTTGAATAAAAAAACTTAGGCAGAATTTTATTTCTATAATCTAGGTGGTTCTATAAAAATGTAAGCATGATTAACTTGAGGCAGTATAACAAGCTAAGATTTTAACTATGACCAATACTACTTCTCTTTAATATCAATGTTGAGAATATGTTCATTGTCTAAAAATCTGATAAAACTATTGAAGTAATAGCAAAGGAAATTTATGTCAACTGGAAAGTAAGTCTTGGAAAAAAAGAAAAGAAGAAAAAAGCAACCTCTGATGTGATTTGATGTTCTTAAGTCCCCCAAAAGATACTAACATATAAGTTACACCCCCAACAATCATGGTTAACTTTGGACCAAGAAAGCTGAGGCATGATGGAGCCAACCAGTTAAAGGAGGCAAACACTGCGTAGATCACAGCCAGGGAGATGTAACCAGACCCTGTGAAGCTTGGATCCTCTGCCTGAATGCTTCTGATGACAACTTGCTGCAACAGTGAAAAACAACATTTAGCATATTATATGAACAATAATTACTGATAAATTAAATACATATACATACTTCATAAACAAATTACATAGAAAATAAGCATCAGAATGCAAACTGTTTCATATGAGACACACATTAAATCTTCATCATAAAAACAAACAGAAGGCCTGAATTGCCATTATCTAGTGATCAAAAAGAATTATGATAAAAGAGCAAAAATGTAATAGATATTATAAATGAGTATTCCGATACCATGCCAAGTGCTTAAAGCAGTGAGGGCAGTAGTACTGGTTTCTGTGAGAAGTGGCTGAGGTGATTAGAAATAATTCAGGTGGATGTCGTAAGTAAGCCTGCTGTAGCACTTATGGTACACAGAATGACTGTACTACAGGATCAAGACTTTTCCCAGTCATTAGGTGGGATTCAGCATAACACCATGGCATGCTGGCTTGACACATCTAGGTGCAGTTGCTGGGTTCTATGCTAGATAGACACACTTAAGCATGAAGGAAGACAACTCATAGTTTATCCACCTATGTAGCTTTGGTTTTGATTCTGTGACTTCTCAGCTGTGTTAACTAAACCATTACTTTTGATAAATGAAAAAAAAAGATAAAAGACATTTAAGAGCAATAATAACATGCATAAACCATATGCTCCAAAAACTACCTATAAAAAGCTGAATATTCAGGCTTCTGAATGTTTTTCCATTATGTTTTGTTCCTTACTTTTCACTCCTGGAAAATGAATCATGGAAGAGTGCAGGAAAATAAGGACAAAGACATGTTATAATATTTCACATATGTACATATGTACATAGTAGTATAAGAGTTGTGCATATGCAGTGTATCTTAATAGTACACAGTGAGAGAGACATACTGAATCAGGTGTACAATGACCTTGTAATCTTGTTGAATCTTTTTGACTTATGAGGAAAAGTCACCGATAACAGTTGAATGTCAAGTTACATATCAGACAGCAAACAGTGAGGACCCTATGTAGTAGTATCATGGCCACATAAGTTAATGAATAATGATTAATAAGACTAGACCTTTAAAAGAAAGATTAAGCTTGTGATGGCAGACATGATAAAGAAATTTGTGATAATGATATTTATATTACATTTGATATACATTCTATACCTTTACACAGATGGTGGAAATAAGAACTACATACTAAAATATATTCAGGGAAGGACTTTTCTTGTGCTATGATAATAATGACTATAGTATTAAGTAAAGAAGATGGACAGCAAAATGGAAGTAAAAGTTAAAAGTAAATGATGTATGGTGAAGGATGCATTGAGGTGGCTGAAAGAGAAGGAAGTAAAAACAGTACCCTTGAAAGGAAGGAGACTTGATGTTGATGGGTAAAGAGGGTAAGTGAGAAGTAAAATAAAGACAGGATGAGAGGAGGGAATAGAAAGCAGAGGGTACAATGTATAGAACAGTGGGATGAAAAAAAGAATAAATGAAGACAAATTTGGCAACGTGGAGGGGAAGGAAGAAAGGAGAACAAAAGGAACACTGGCTGCTGGCATGGGATGAGACTTGTTAAGAGGAGGAGAACTAACTTTTTCCAGTGGTGTGGGGAAAGAGAGTGATGTAAACAACGAGAGAGAGAGAGAGAGAGAGAGAGAGAGAGAGAGAGAGAGTCTTACATATCAGTCTTTCATGAGCATTAACTTTACATAACGTAGTAGTAGTAGTAGTAGTAGTAGTAGTAGTAATTATAATAATAATAATAATAATAATAATAATAATAATAATAATAATAATAATAATAATAATAAAATAATAATAACAATAACAACAACAACAAGAACAATGATGATAGAGGAAGTTAAAACTCTTTATATAAACGTCATTTGGTCAACAACTTTTCTTTTTGCCACCTACATTCGTTTTCCTTACAGACCTCTCCTGTACATTATATAGCTCTGTGACAAATGGAATACAAGTCTCTCTCTCTCTCTCTCTCTCTCTCTCTCTCTCTCTCTCTCTCTCTCTCTCTCTCTCTCAAATTTACCGTTCTGAATGCTAGCAAAAAATATTCCTACAAGAAATACAAATATTTAAGATAGAGCTAGGAAGCTTGATCTACAATAGTGATGGGACATTTACATAATTCCCTGAGCTATGACCTTCCCCAGGGTCACGACACGCAGGGCAAGGAATGCAGTCAGTCATACACCCCTGCGCAGCATCACTCGTGGAGGTAGTTGGGTGCCTCATGAATGCTGAATCAGGCCACAATGTCTTGTTTCCTTCCGCTGTCAGCGTCATTACCGATATATATATATATATATATATATATATATATATATATATATATATATATATATATATATATATATATATATATAAACCCAAATTGTATCGTATCTAATGAAAAAATAAACAAGATTGCCTTTGTTTGTTTAACGCTTGGTGGTCAACGCCTCCGACAACTACTTAAAAATATATATACGTATATTAAGATTTATCCTGTTGCTTTGCAAAGTTGTGCTAAACTATTTGTTGTTTCTGTCGATAAGAACGGCGCCATCTAAATCATTGTAGAATATCTGTAGTGACGATAGAAAAAAAGAAAAAGAAACATTTATACATATATTGCTAAGCAACAAGTTGGCAATAAATAATTTTAGAATCATTCATGACATGAAAACGTGCCCAAAGAATAATTCGTTAATGGTGTAACATGATCAAACAACTTATGAGCTTTGCTTGCACAACATCCACTCACTATAGTCACCATCCACTACCATCACACGCTCTCTCTCCTACTTACCGTCTGCTGTTCATCTTCCTATTAATCATGAACCTTTCTCTTCATGAACACACACGAAGCTCTCATTAACGGCCAATGGCAATGGCTTCGCATCTAAAAGAGAGAAAAAAAATGCTGCCTCGGGTTAACGTTTATCCCGCTACGTTTGTCAAGACAAACAAATTGTTCTTGTTAACAAAATTCGAAAAGTTTACCATCCATCACTAGAGGGAGGGAGGGGGAGTCCTGATGGGGAGATAAGGGTTCCTTCCATAGAGTCTGCATGGTGGAGGGAGGGTGTGTACGGGTCCCTTGATTGTGATGGCACCGGGCTGAACAACTCGCCATGAACGATGACACGTTGTGCGCCATGCACCAGACACTGCCAGTACGAGGGAGTGTCCTTTTAGGGGTGAAAGGACACTGTCAGTACGAGGGGGTCCTTTAGGGGTGAGAGGGCTCACTTCATGACAGTGGTTGGGGAGTGGTGGTGTGTGGCGGGTCATTGCTCATGGCGAGCCGCGTGAGGAGCGGCAAGGTTGCATCGTCACTATCCTCACACCCACAGGACTGCTGGGGTGGACACTTGGGGAGGAAGGGTTCGTTCTGGTACCTGTGTAGGTACCGTAGACTTCAATGTCTTGTATTTGTCTCCACGCCCGCATCATTATCGTGGAGGCTGGAATCGCATCGTTATCATAGAAACTGGAATCGCATCGTTATCATGGAAACTGGAATCGCATCGCTATTGTGGAAGCTTGTATAGTTATCATGGAAACTGGAATTGCATCGTTATTGAGGAAACTCGTATCGTTATTGTGGAAACTGGAATTGCATTGTTATAGAGGAAACTCGTATCGTTATTTTCATCACG
>CM035205.1:15453665-15464387 GCA_020233015.1 Callinectes sapidus | reverse complement strand
TGTGTGTGTGGCGTGTGTGTGTGTGTGTGTGTGTGTGTGTGTGTGTGTGTGTGTGTGTGTGTATCAGCGAACGTGCTACAAGGCAAAACTCATGGCACTGAAGAGGGCTCCAGTGACGGCCTTCAAATACACACGAATCGGCTCACCTTATACAAGCACAAGGGACTATCTTACTTAACCTCACGTTTGCCCATCACACACACACACACACACACACACACACACACACACACACACACAGACACACACACACACACACACACACACACACACACACATGTACGTACCTAGATATCGAAATAGATAACATTAATCATGAATTTTCATGAGAGAGAGAGAGAGAGAGAGAGAGAGAGAGAGAGAGAGAGAGAAAGAGAGAGAGAGAGAGAGAGAGAGAGAGAGAGAGAGAGAGAGAGAGAGAGAGATAAGAAAGAGGGAAAAAAGTTTACATCAAAAGAGATAAACAAGCAGATAACACAGATACGGTTCTCATTATTTCACGGTGACAGCCAAATATATATTGATTAGTAACCTATGTAGTAATTTTCTGCCTCACTTCCGTTAACTCTGAGAAAAGATGGGAAACACAACTACTACTACTACTACTACTACTACTACTACTATCACTACTTCTACCACCATCACCATCACTACTACTACTACTACTACTACTACTACTACTACTACTACTACTACTACTACTACTAACAACAAGCCTTAACAAATACAAATACAATCACAAACTCCGTCACTAACTTATGATAACAAACACTCTGGTGACGCCTTTTTCTACGCACATAGCACAGTACGTAGACTCACAAGTGCACTCTTCTCTTACCACTCCTCATTAGAGCCGCTATTCAGAAACGCTTTGCTCTCTCACCACGACAGTTTTCAAGGGCCACATATAGATGATTTGCCGGGTTATCAAGTGTACCTTCTCCCGTTAACCCCTTCATTACTGGGGCACATTTTCACCACGAGTTTTGGGTGATGATTCTATTTACATTCAGAAGGGTCAATAGAGGTCAAAAGATTAATAGCCAGAGTCTGGACTATTCTTATTTCTACGAGTTTCTGAAGCTGTATAAAATTGATAAATAATAAGTAGAATAAATATGAAAATGCGTCTCAGTACTGAAGGGGTTGATGACGTAAAAATCTTATCAACCTACCACTAGAAGGATGGAAATAACGTTAAAAGTCAAGGTAGTTGTGACTGAAACCTTATTGGAAGTAGTCCTGTATGCGACGCAGGACTGCTTTGGAATACTGTCCTTAATATTATGACAAGACTAATACTAATACTCTATTTATGGGTTTGCGAGACAAGTCAGTCAGTTTGTGGGGTCGTAATTCTTATCACCACGAGTGTCTACATTACTAGATACACGTCCTTTGCCATGTTAAGCGGTAATATTACATCATTATCTTGGTAAGTGATACGTGTGTGTGTGTGTGTGTGCCTGTGAGTGACTTCTGAATGACGCTGCAAGTGTTGTAAGGAGAGAGAGAGAGAGAGAGAGAGAGAGAGAGAGAGAGAGAGAGAGAGAGAGAGAGAGAGAGAGAGAGAGAGAGAGAGAGCGTGACTGACGTAAAAGTGTTTCCCAAGTTATCATTAATTATAAAGGATGAGCAGCGCGGCCCACCTGACTGTGTGTGTATGGTAAGTTCGCGTCCACTGACCCACTGTAACCCAACTCACTCACTGTAACGTGAACTCCTCAGGGTAACATAAATACAATGCGCTGGTTGATATTAATGTCTCTTTTTTTTTTCTCTTCTTTTACCAGGACTTTAATAACGTTACTCCTGGCTCACGTAAACTATAATCTAAGGTTGGCTAAGATGATGGTAAGTATTTAATCCCTACAGTAATAAGACATATTTTCACCACGAGCATTTGCATGTGGTTAGACGATTTTATTGACATAAGGAAGGGTCTATGGAGGTGAGAAGATTAATGGCCAGTCTATACTATTCCAATCCCCACATGAGTTTCTGAAGCTGTACAAAATCGCTCAATAATAATAAGAATGAATATAAAAATAAAAACATGTCCCAATACTGAAGGGGTTAAGAACTAAGCAACGGTGGAAATATTGTTAGATTATGGAGTTTGGCGGGCGTATCCTGTATCCATACACCGTCACTATGTCAATGCCATCACTCAAACAGCCATCGCTACCAAACATTGTGCTTCGATTCACAAGTGTTCTAACCCTTTCATTGCCACTTGATACACCTTTCCTTAATTACCACACCTCGAGAAATGTTTACTTGTTCCACACCTACATGGGGCTGGGTGGCATAGTTGGCTCGTCTTGGGCCTTCGGTGCTGGCGGCCCGGGTTCGAATCCTTGCCAAACCTAGTTGCCCAGTGGGAGATGTAGCGCTCTCCCGTTAGCCCTATTGGTGCCATATGACCTAAGCTGTTGCGGCACCTAATGGAATCATTTCCATCTTTCCACACCTACATCCAATGTTTGAAGCGGGAGGAAACTGCAAAATGTATTCCTTTTCATAGTTGTGTTGTAGATACTTATAAAGACTAGACTTCACGTACTATTTCTGGGGCTGCAAATTGTCTTCTGTCGCTGTCACTGCGAAGGGAGTTATAAGTCAAGATTCAAGATGCCTCACGTGTAAAGCATAATGATAACACTACAGGAAGCCATTGCCTCTAACAGCTATGCCTCTGGTGAATAGCATACCAGTTCGTGTCACGGGCACAGTTACGGTAAAGATTCGATCCAAAGAGAATGTACATAAAACTTGCGACACACTGCTTATCTAGTGTATGCATAAAAAGAAGACAAAATAACATTATAACCACACAGCTAATCATTGCCTCAAAACACTATCACTCAGATGAATAGCACGCCAGTTCGTGTTATCGTAAGATTCGCTATATACGAGGAGAATGTAGTGCGTATGATTCACAACACAGCATCTTGTATACTAAACACTACGGTGACACTGCAATCCCTCCACCAACCTTCGCCTCACAACACTATGCCAAGGAAAAACAAGTGATTTTGAAGAACATGTATCCGTTTGAAGGGTCAATGTAAAAGAGAATAAATTGCGACACTGCATATCTCGTACACAAAAAGATCACAGACACTATACAACCACTCAGCCAACCAGCGTCTCAAAGCACTCTGCTCCTGATGCAATGAAAAAGACAGCTTGTATGTGTTGAAGACTCACTTTGAAGAGAATTACAGCTTGCGACACTGTATATGTACCAAACATCACAACACTACATCAATCCATCCTGCCAGCCAGCGAACTAACCCATTCAGTACTGGGACGCGTTTTTATATTCATTCTGCTAATCAATGGACGATTTCATACAGCTTCAGAAACTTGTATGGGGATTAGGATAGTGAAAACTTTGGCTATTCATCTTTTTACATCCATATACCTTTCCTAATGTCAATAAAATCGTCTAATCACACCAAAAACTCGTAATAAAAATGTATTCCAGTTCACAGGTTTTTGAAGTCGCTGCATAGAGAGAAATGTATCATAACACAACATATCGTATACAAAACACCACACTGACACTCAAGATATCCCACTAAACACCAGCACAGGCCTCCCTTAAATCAGTATACCAAATCAGTTCATGGTATTACTCACAACGTAATAAACAATACCGGGACACCGCCACACGCACGCGCACACCCACACACGCTCCCTTATAACAGGCAACTGGAGGTGGAAGGGATAGTCACTTTGTTATCATCAGTGTCTTCCCATGTACCGGATGTGTTCTGTGATAACCTTGACCATGATTCATTGAGACACGGGGATGCAGAATGTTAATCCGAGTAGCACACGTATCTAGCAGAGTGCATCCGACACGGCAATACGAGGTCATACTACACGGCATAAACATACACGAGGCTGCATAGGAGAGGACGAGATATCACGGAACACACCACATGATTATACAAGGCTATACACGCGACACGAGAGATGAGGTCACGGAATATAACAAACAGGAGGTCATATAGTTTGAACACACTCGATAACACTGCCGCATCGCCCTCCTATCCACTGAGGTCTGGTGATGCATGACTCGTGTTCCTTAATGCCTCACTCCCTCACCATGACAATGTTCAGAGGCGGCAGACGTGATCACCCGGATTTCTATGGGTGTCTTTCCAACTGACGATTCAGAATTGTTGAATTATCACAAGAATCATTTAAAGTATCCATGATTTTTAAGTATAATGACGCATTTTTACATACATTCTCGTTGTTATTGGTCGGTTTTATACAGCTTCAGAAACTGATGTAGGGATTAAAACAGTGAAGCGCTCTGGCAATTATTCTGCAGCTCAATTCCATAGACCCTTCCTAATGTCAATAAAATCGTCTAATCACACCCCAAATTCATGGTAAAAGTGCGTCCCAGAACTGAATGGGTTAAAAGCTACAAAGATTTCTACGGTTATTATTATTATTATTATTATTATTATTATTATTATTATTAATTTTCCACAATGACGATGCAGAATTCTTGTCACCAGTGGAGTCATGAAGGTATTCCAGAGAATCTATATTCAGAGGTCGTAAAATGATGAATGCTGCAGGACTGTTGTTAAATTATCACTATACAATCGTGAAAATATCTCTAAAAATTCCTCTTTAATCTTGAGTAGATCTTTTTTAAGTATATATATGACATATTAGGCACACAATTCATTAAAAGAAAAGGTATTGTTGAATTTTATGTATGTGTTTTAAGGGTGTTTTTTAATGGTTCTAATGACATATAGTAGTGGAAAGAAACTACAACATTTTTCTAATACGAGGGATAAGACGCGGGAATGTTTAAAAATAAAGTTCTTAATCAAGGTGAAGTTGTACTGTAAATAATGCGCAGTTGGGGGAGGAATGGAAGTGCATGACAGTGAAACATGTTGGCTTTTTTTATTAACATTCTTTTCAATGCTTAAGTCTGATCGTCGCCATCACTCCCATTTTCAGTTCCCGCAGACAAGTACGTCGTAATCAAAATGTGACTTTTTTTTTTTTTTAATCTATTTATAATTTTCTATGTCGTAAGTATTGCTCGTGGTATCTTATCTCTATCTGTTAATCTGGCAGCGATCCAATTCTTGATCACTACTTTAAACAGTCACAAGTATCAAGTTTCTGTTAACTCCTTAATGTGATAGTGAGGGAAAATAAGTGGGAGGAGAAAACAAATACCCACCCACACACACACACGGTTACACATACACACACACACACACACACACACAGAGAGAGAGAGAGAGAGAGAGAGAGAGAGAGAGAGAGAGAGAGAGAGAGAGAGAGAGAGAGAGAGAGAGAGAGAGAGAGAGAGAGAGAGAGAGAGAGTACCCAAATAATGCCTGCGCCACATAGATAAGAAGAGGCAACGCACCAAGAACTTTTATTATTTTTCTTGACGCTCCAATAACTTCAAAATAATATGTTAGTTCAATTTGTCCAACAGAGATGCCATGGTACGTAGGTGTTCTAAAAAAGCGCTATGGTCAATTCTAATATCTAATTTTTTTTTTTTTCAAGTTGGGGCTGGATCTCCGTTCTCAACACCAATACTAGACTAAAACTGACTATCTTTCAAAATTCGCGCCCCTCTCCCGCCTTATTGAATTACTTGTCTTATCTTAATCGTTGGAATATCAAAATCAGTAATGAATATTTGAATTAACTCCTTCAGTACTGGAAGGTATTTTTACTTTCCATTTTGTGTACGATTGGATGATTTTATTGACATTAGGAAAGCTCTATAAAGATCCGGAGATAAATGACCAGTCTTCACTATTCTAATCCCCATAATATAAGTTTTTGAAGCTGTATAAAACCATCAAATAGTAAGAAAAGATATGAAAATGCGTCATAGTACTGAAGAAGTTATGAGAAGCCAATAACCCCTAAACAAAACACACAAAACATATGCATATTAGCATGTCTTGACCAATACACTCATCTAATGATCTTCTAAAGCTTCCTATTGACTTTATAACATAGGCAGCACTAGCATCCACCTGTCTATAGCCATGCTTACAACTAATCTTCTAATACAGCGTCCTATTTGGCGGTTGTAAGTACCATTGCCTCGCTGGAGCCAGTCTGTAGCCAGGAGTCATGCACCTCTCAGCCGTCACGTTTCCTGCATGGTGTACTTTACGAGCGACGAACAGAAGCGTATGGGTATCCCCGTCTGTTACATCCTATGACTATCTTAATATATACGAGCATACCACAGGGACAACAAAGTACAGTATTTCCACTCCAGAAACACATTATTTTCAAGGATATATGCTTGTCTAAATACACTTCACATTCCAGCAACAACACAGCACAGTATTTTCATAGTTTTTAAAAATGTTTGTCTAAATATGCTGCATACGTCATCAACATCAGTAAAAACACAGTACGGTATTTTCCATGAAGGGTATGCATTAATGACATCATTTCAAAATTCTTCTATTATTATCATTTTGATTCATGATAGCGGGGAAACAATTTTATCTAATGTCGATAATATTGAGATAAATGTATCCTTATCATTTTCCCTCACCGCTGAATGACACTGGCTAACATCACTATCGCATTATCACTGCTAATAATTAACCTGCAGCTTCAGTAACACCAACAACATCCCGGCCCGCGATAAGATAGTATACAGGTTGTGTCTCGCGGCGCACCTCTTGGATACTAAAGAGCCGTACTGCTGACGACTCTCTCATCCAGAATGCTGCTACTTAAAGGTGAGGGACTGGTGGGTGGCGTAGAGAGCGGCGTGTAGAGAGGCGTAGCGGACCGCGTGACGGAGGGACTAGAGGGACTGCACCTACACCATTCCCGGTTTCTAAAAGTATCGATTTTTCAACAATTATTAACTCACAAGTGAACTGATTTACTGTTCGAATAGCAGGATGGTTCTTAATTAAAGCGTCTCTGAATGGTGAGCCCAACACTTCAAGAGTATAGTCATTAGGAACTATGTTTTTTGAAGGCCAAAGTGTTACACAAGAGCAGCACGTGCATCGGCGTCTGCAGCAGTTTTGGGAGTGACCATATTCTGAAACACAACCAATAAATATATACTTTCAAGAGTTTCTGGTTAAAGTTATATGGGCTTTTAAGGAGGCTACTTAACGATTCTTAATTCAACAAGAGTATAATATTAAGAGGCGAAAGACTCTTAAGAGCTCAGCAAAAAATATCAGTGACCTTTGAAAATCATCGAGGTGATAGCCAGAGCAAAACGTTTCAGAATGCCCCCCTCTGTGTCATCTAGTATGTCAGTAATTGTCTCAAGTGAACACGATGACAGGCAACACTCAGGGAACAACGGCCTCACCCGCTGATAGGAACAAAATAAATCTCCAGCACGTTTGGATACATGGCGGGAATACTAAGGTTAGTAGAGTCAGGCTGCACCACATTACTGTATTTCCACTTTGACTAGTGACAGAAGGAAATACATTGTCTAGAGATGTTTCATGACTTATACGAGCAAATGGATATGAGAATAATATAAACATCACTTTCTCTTTTAATTCAACGAGTGGAGTAAGGCGTGGTATTCTTGTGATGTAATAAAATAAGATAAAATAAAATACCGTGTTTGTACTGGAATCACGAATCCATGCCAACTTAACGACCAAGACGAAGTTACATACATAAAATTTATCATTTAGGGAAAAAAATAACGTAGTTGTACTGGGGTTATAAATACATAGAAAGTTTATGAACAAGACGAAATTACAGTTAATCAACACGATGTACAATTAATCAACAAAATGTCAACGAAGTTTGTACGTAGACAAGGCGACTGAACAAGATTTAAATAATAAATAAATACTTTAGGTTATAAACAAGTCGCAGTTCACTAGTGTCATCAGTGTTTGTGCGTGTCAGGTCTGCTCCGACACCATCAATACAGACGCCTGTTGCTGGAGCCTCCTTAGAATAAACAAAGTACCAAAAGTTCGCGCGCGCGCGTGTGTGTGTGTGTGTGTGTGTGTGATAAGATTCAGCAAAACAGATATTTGGGTACAGAGAGAGAGAGAGAGAGAGAGAGAGAGAGAGAGAGAGAGAGAGAGAGAGAGAGAGAGAGAGAGAGAGAGAGAGAGAGAGAGAGAGAGATTTAATCAACCAAAAACATGCCAATCAATCAGATCAAAAATACTTTACAAAAATAATGCCAAACATTAATATTGTGTGAATTTTATGCCCGTGTCTGTGTTTTCCCCACGTCTATTAATCATTTGCCTTCCTCGTCTTTCTAAACCTCATACACGAATACCATAACTACATATATATACACACCCTACCTGCTTCTATAATTCCAACTTCCTATGACCTGACTTTAAGATGGAGATTTTATGACATTTGCCCGTCTTTCGGGTAATTCTTTGGACCTTAAAGGGAACTGGCAAATTAGTGTTCTTTTTCATTTTTTTTGTTACCCTTGGCCAGCTTCCCCGTCTTACATAAAAAAAACTAATTTCTACCCTCCAATGACCTTTGACCACGAGCACAGAGACCACAAAGAAAAGAGGTCAGCCAGTACTTGGAAGGTGATACAAAGGAGGTAACGGCAGCAGATTACCACACTGCCACATCACCACAAATATGATACCGGAAAGCAGGTTATGGTCATGCACGGCCTCTAGTCTGAAGATAAGCAGCAGACAGCAGTGTAAAAGCCAGCTCTGTTAATGGGTCACGGGAAACTATACACTCCCAAAACCCACCCACCCAAACACACACAAACAAGGAAACTTCTCTCTTTTATTTTTTTTCTTCATTCTAGCAGCGTGTATCTTTAACCCCTTTAGTACAATGACGTGTTTTCACATTCATTCTAGTTACTATTGGGCGATTTTATACACTTTTAGAAACTAATGTAGGGATTAAAATGGTGAAGACTTTACCCATCAATCTTCTGACCTCCATAGACCCTTGCTAATGTCAATAAAATCGTCTCATCACACCCAAAACACGTGGCAAATATGAGTCTACAGCAGGCCCCATCGGGATACCTTTGTAGACGCACCTACTGCAATACTACACAGTCGAAGAACACCACACATAGTTTTGCATAAAAAAAAACATTTATTTACATGCGACGTGCAATTTTTCGTTCTGCCTATCTGTCACCTAAGTTTTCAGTGACCAGCAGCTCAGGCAAAGGGAGCGCGGAGTGAGGCTTGCCCCTGTTTCTAAAAGTCACGTCACTGCGAAGGATCGTGCTGCCGCCTAATGCCAACTGAAACTGAGGAACAATGTACAATGTCTGAGTGAAACGTAGACCTTACTATGACAAAGTTTAATCTCATGAGCAGGACAGCTTCGTTCTGCGACATGTCGGATCTTTTGCCATGAGCCGATCCGGAGAACATTGCTCGTCTTGTGATGTTTACTCCTACCAAGCATACGACTCACTGATCAGGAAGAGCGACAATCCAGGAAAGCCGCAGACAACAGGGTAAAGCCTTGACCACAAATCGAGTAACCTACCGCAATAAAATTAACTTTGTTTTGAGTTTTCTTTCCAGTCTCGAGATACGAGTATGTCCACAGTCCCTTCAGCAGTCCTGGTATTTTAGTTGCACTGTTGATGAGGAAAGCGCTCTACTTAGTACGGCATTTCCCTCGTCAACGGTGCAATTAAGAATCCGTAGCAAAATTATCACTCGAGTCACGAAATACCCTTGAAAATTCCCAATAACTTCTTCCCTAGATCTTGTTGATGTGATAAGCCTCCAGTAGGTTTAGATTTAATTCTGTTTCCTTTGATCTGATTTGAGTATATCCACCGACTACTGAAGTGACTGTGAACATACTCACATCTCTAGACTTCAAACAGAAAGAACACGTAAAATAAAGTGAAATTTAGCGTGGTAGATTACTCGATTTGTGGCTGCGACTTGACTTCTACTTCACAATCCGGTCACCATTGCCTTAGGGACGAACCGGCACAGGACAGCACAGATAGACAGCCCTGGCGACGCCTTAGTGACAGCAGAGACAAGTGAACAACCTGCCCACCCGCCTGACAGCCCCGCCCTTGCAATATTACGTCTTTACTCAAGGCCGTGTTGCTTCCTAAACTGGTGCAAGTCGATCCCCGCCCCATCATTATTATACTGGAAGATAACGGTACTGGAACTAGTACTGCAGACGTGTGTGTGTGTGTGTGTGTGTGTGTATGTGTGTGTGTTTCACAGGTGTTTCATGTTTATACACCTGTTCTGTCTGTTGTATACACAGGTGTGGACTCCTACGTTAGTTCTATTCCTCGTCATCATGTTTTTTTTCTTATTTTCCCTGTTTACATTCCTCCACCTCTCGTTTTTTTTTTTCCTTTCTAGCTTTTCCTCCTTCATCTCATCTTCTTCCTTCTCCTTCTCAAGACACCATCTTCTTTTCCACATCTTCATGCTCTTCTAAAAATTGTATCTACTGCGTATACAATGATATTTTCTTTTCTTTACTATATAACTTATCACTGACAGTAAAACTAATCTCTAACAAATATTACTCCCTATCCTCATAATTATCAACACTTAAGTCTCAGGAGCAACGACGTGGCTTAAAGGTACGTGGGATAACCGACTGCCAAGTACACGAAGAAGAGACATGCTTGGAAATAATCGATAAACGTAAAGGTATTTTTTTTTTTTTTTAATATTACTAGAG
>CM035205.1:15427397-15441000 GCA_020233015.1 Callinectes sapidus | reverse complement strand
AGAGAGAGAGAGAGAGAGAGAGAGAGAGAGAGAGTGCAGGGAGGGGGGTAATTACTCCCAAGAACATCCCTTTCCTTACCCCAGGCTGGTGCAGAAGGACCCCAAGGACAAACAGGCACCTTAACTTTGTCAGTTGGTGACTGGGCCTTTGCAGTTTCACTAATTAACTTTTTCCTTTGCTTCTGAGAAAGTTTTGGCATTTTGCTGAAAAGTAAAATATCAAACTTAGCAAAAATTTGGGTTTCAAGAATACTTGAAATAAAAAAAATTCATACATTCAAAATGTAATATATGTATATACATATATAATACGAACAACTTTTAGCGATCAACTTATAAGATATGTAAGTTTAAGCATTGAATCTTTAATATACCTGCTTCTCCCATTAAGAAATGTCTTCTGTGCTGAGGATATGGATTCTTGAAGGCTTGGAAACTTGGGAGGAGTCATTTCTTTGACAATACTGTGAGGTGAAAAATATATAACATATATCATATCTCTGGAGGGAATTGATGAAGACATCAAGTTAAACATTATGTAACATGAAACTGCAAACAAGGACCAAGCTAAAGAAAACGAAGCTGGAAAAAAGCCCATCACAAGTGCCAGCCACATAAAGGGATAATCTGAAATAGAGTTAAAAATTGCAGTGTGCAGGAGGGGCATTGGCCATTGGAAATAAAACTGAAAAAAAAAGGAAAAAGAAAGCACTGAGATGCCAAGTCTCTAAAGAGTTGAAAGTGGTAGTAAAAAAAATACAGGATAAATGTCTTGTGACCTTCCTCTTGCCACAACTGTCAATATTATCCTTATTAATATGGGATCACAACTGCTAATAATGACAAAATGCTTTCACACTATCATCTATGAAGTTAGTAAACAAAAACTCACCTTGCACATGTATCTGTATCTTGAAGACCTTGTTGTGTAGAAGCTTCTACAGACTGAGGAAAAACTAAAGAAGCACGTTCTTTGATAGGAGACTGGACGGGAGATTTGGCTGACAGCGACTGGCCAGATGTGCTTTTCTTTCTGCTAACTTTCTGCCATGAAGAATTACCTGTACATGATACCAGGAAAGAATTCCAAATTTAACATTCTCATGAACTAATGATCTCCCTCAACTATACAAAAGACTACTGTATTCTAAACTCCGTACAATGTTAAACTATACATATTTGGTAAACAGCAAATGACATTTTCTTATAAAATAAGGAAAGCCTATGGTCGCAATTACTAGAGCAATACTAACTGTTTTTGTAAGACATGAATGATATACAATTACAATACAATATCTTTCCTCACTTGATTCTGGTGAGGTTATGCGATCTTCCTTGCTTCTAAACAGAGTTTCACTCGTATCAATTGTTCCTTCATTTTTGTGGTTTAACTCTGTGGTTTCTCTTGCAGGAGATTGCTTTCTCTCCTCCAGGTCATCAAAACTCATACTCTCAAATGCTTCATCCAAGTCTTTTTGGTCATAATCAGAGGAGCAAACAGATGAGGAGGTGGAAGGCTTGCGGTGGCGCCCATCTCCCTGACTGTTACGGTGCTGCCTCTTCTTTTTCCGTGCTGATCCAGGAGTGCTCCTGTTCACTGAGGATTTGTCCTCTTTTATTGAATATCAAGACATAATAAGTTATAATATAATAAAGGTGCACATTTATGAAGTCCAAGATTAATAGATGCATATTAATTCTGTGATGTGGACAACTTCATTCATTGCAAACAAAGGTATAACAGACTAGTTACCTAATAAATGTATAAATCTTTACTAACCTTTACAAACAAGTGTAAACAAAATTATTGCAGATTAGTTACATAATAAATGCAAAAATCTTTACTAACCTTTAAAAAGCAATGTGTTATCTAACTCTTCATCAGAATCTGGGAGAACGAATGGACTATCCTCAAATACTCTCTGTAGTTCTTCCGAGTCAGGGGAGACATCATGAGGTGTCATGATGCGGTACGACATGCAATCATTAATATTTCTGTAGTATTCACTCAGTTCCTGAAGCTTTTCTTGACTCACTGAAGACAACAGTGTCCTGAAAATAATATGCAAAGGTAATAGCATATTTGAATTGTCTATTAGAGCACACACACACACACATACTAGGGACCAGTGTCACTAAATAATGTTATGGGCAAGCTATGTGAAATAGTGATCAAAAGTGGATGAAATATTTAGAGAAGAAAATTACAACATACTGCCAATTTAGATTCAGGAAAGGAAGATCATGCATATCAAATCCAGTAAGTTTCTATAAAAGAATAATAGTTTAAACAGAAGAGTTGGATAGGTAGATGTAGTACACCTGGGACATCAAAAAAGTGTTCAATAAAGTTCCTCAGAAGAGATATAGAAGGTTTGAAAGGGACATTACCAAACTGGATGAGTGACTACTTACAGGACAAAAAAAAAAAAAAAGAGAACTCTGATCAAGGCCATCTATTCTGGGTAGAGTAAGGTAAACAAACAAGTGGCATACCACAGGGGTCAGTCTTAGTACCCATCATGTTCCAGATATATAGTAATGATATGAAGGAGGGGGTGAGCAGTTACATGAATCCGTTTGCTGATGATACAAAATTGTTAAAAATAATAAAGATAAATGATGACAGTATGAAACTACAAAGAGATGAAAAAAATTTATGATCGGAGCAAGAGGTGGAAATTGGAATTCAGTGCTAAGAAATGCAGTGTGATGAAAATGGGCAAGAATAAGAGAAGAGTTGCATGAGACTATAAAATGATGGAGATATCATAAAGAAGAGTAAGGATGAAAGAAATCTGGGAGATGTTATTCAAGATACCCTTAATAAATAGTATCAGGATGGCATTTCCTTACATTATGAATAAGATCACAATCACCATGATCAGATCCACATTGGAATATGAAGCAGTGGTGTGGTCTCTGCACATGAAAAATGTATAAAGAAGTTGGAAAGAATTCAGAAGATAGCTACAAAAATGGTACCAGAGCTGAATGACCTAACCTACGAAGAAAAAATGAAGAAAATAAAATTCCCATTTTACAAAATAGAAGAAAAGATCTAATAACAAAGTACAAAATAGTTACTAACATGGAGAAGATAGAGACAAGACCTGGTGTTGATGATAGGAAGTGAAACAAGACATTCAAAGAAGATCATGAAGTCAGTGTTTAAGGGACATCAAGAAGTCTTCAAAATAGCAATGTGGATACTATTTGGAAAATATTAAGTAAAGAGGTCACTGCAGCAATCAACATTACATACTTTAAGAAAAGTTGGAAGAATACAGATATGGAGACAGGACATTATGAGTTACGCTCGAACCCTGCAATGTACAACTAGGTAAACACATGCAAGCCCACACACACACATGCACACACACATTTGCATTAAATACTTTTCACATACAATGAACAAATAACTATTCTGTACAGGATTTATAGAGAGCTTACCCATTCTCTAGCAGTGCAACTAAGTTTTGGCATATAAATTGCATTATAGTTGTCTTGAGTCCCACTGCATTGTATGTTGCTGCAAATTCTAATAGCTCTGCAGCATTTTTCAATGTCAGTAGCCCAGCAATGATACTTTCACATAATTCTCGTAATCTTGTAATCAAAAACTGGTCAGCCACCACCAAAACATTACACAGGAATTCAATATCATGACACTGTTTCAGCTTCTGTGAATCATCCTCATACAGATAGTCCAGAATTATAGTCAGAATGCTGGTAGGGAGAGGCATGTTTATGGACTCTGATGCAGCAGTCTGGAAAACAAACAAAAAAATAAATATTCACTAAACGGTACACACCACAAACACTGCAATACTCATAGAGGGCATTGCCTGTAAGAACAATGTGAATATCTCATTGGAGTTATGCTTGTCAGCCATTGTCTTTTACCATTCTACAATAAATCAAATAATTTTACATACACCCATCCATCTTGAACCAAACATAATGTTGAAGTATTCTAATCTTGCTGCTAAAATACATTTGTGGGCTCTGATGGCATCTCCAGACTTGCTGGTCACTGTGACATCCCAAAGTTCTGGCAGGCTCTCACGGGAATAGGTGTGGGAGTCTTCATGCCTGAAAAGATATTCATTCATCAAAAGTTACAACCATTTCCAGAACTGAGCTGAAAATAATCTGAAATTATCCAAATATCTATTTCAGTTAAATATTCATACTTTGGATTAAAATAACTTACATAATCAAATGGACACCAATTTCTTCACTAGTTGCACCCAATTTTTTATAGTATGCAAGTTCCTTTTCAAGTGCTGGTATTTCCAACTTCCTTGCCAAGGAGAGGATACCCCTTGAAAGATCTCCAGGCGCCATAGTACTTTTTCCTTTTCTCTTCTTTGATCTTTCTGCCACTTTCATTTTTTCACTTTCATGATTTCCTAAGAAAGCTGACTTTTTGTTCAAATTACTATATGAATCCCAGTAAGAAGTATTGTCATTTATATCATTAAGATTTTTCTCAGGATCAGTAGTATTTTTGGACAAGCCATGCTTACATGAACCAGTATATATGAAATTCAAAACTTCTTGAAAAACTTCTGGTTGGACATCAGTAAGAGTTATGCACTTTGCTTCCAATTCATTTTTAATATTCCAGGCATTTTGATTGCCTCCAAAATCTGCATTTGTTGTATCTTGAAGTAAGACACGGCGGAAGTAATGGCTATGTGCTGCAAGAATGTAGGAATGAGCAGGAAATCTCTGCTTCCCACAAATTATTACCACATCATGGATAGTGTCAGTTTCACATGCATTTTCCAATAAAGTGTTGAAATTATTCCTGAGAGCACTTGGACTCACTTCAGGAATATCTGACAGAAAGCTGCATGGCTCATTCTGCAGTGCAGCAAAGTTTAAGCCTTTGGAATCACACATGATGGATAAGGTGCGATGTAAACCAGGAATCCGTGTAACCCGTACAGTAATGAGAGAAGTGGTATAGTAAGTATCAGCTACATTCCCTGAGGTCCAAAGAGATTTACGCAGCATGGGTTTTCCACTACCCTTCTGCATTCGAGCAGGTAAAATCACACCAGAAAAGGCTTCTCCATTACTTGTCACAATCCCAAGACACTGGGAACTCATACAAAAATCAGCAACACTTATTTCCCGACTGATGGTAAATGTACATCGAGAGAGGTGAGAGGACTGTTCTGTCCACAAGTATAGATGCTGAGCTCCTCCTCCTGTGAGAACTGCAATTTTCAGGTCATCTCCTCCATGTTCTATTAAGCCCTTAGCACCAACTTTAGAATCAAGGTGACCACCAACACAAGCCAACTTCACAACTCCAAGCATCTTTGATGCCACTTTACGTATTTGATATTGGTGCAGGACATAAATAGCACCGTGTGATGTTGACAGAACTGTGGCTCCATCACTAGCTCCAACACAGGTAAGGTTTCCATCTTCTTTCAAAACAATGCCTGTAACATTCCTGGGAGAGATGATAGTGCTTTCATTGGCATTCCTGATATGTCCTAGCTGGCCTGCATTGAGACCAAAAGTGTACAGTGCATGTGATGTCCAAATGACAGAATGATATTTTCCTGCATCAATGCCTGTGATGATTATGTCTTTGTGGTCCTTGTGCCATGTTAAAACTTTTGGAGTGTAGATATGCTCTGGAGGAGGATTTATACCCAGCTGATGGTAGAAGTTACTTCCACAACTCAGGACCTGTATTGAAGAACAGTTGTTACTAAATATAGTGTAGATTCTAGTGAGGAGAGAAAATCATTGCAAAAAAGTTTTCTCTAAGGAAACTTTGCTTTATTGTGCTTTAGTAGTAATGGGAATAGTGAGGTGGAATTCGAGGAGAAACAAAACCAAAGAAATGAAAGAAATGTAAAAAATAAGTATATATATATACATATACAAACTTAAAAATGAAACAGAAACACATGTAAAATATAAAGCATTAGCAATGATTACCTGTCCTGAGTCTGTCAGGAAGAGTGAGTGATGTGTTCCACTAGCAACTCTGGTTACATTGGTGTGTGTGAAGGCCTTGATGGGACGTGGGGTTATGACTGGGGAATCAGTGTCCAGTCCTAACCGGCCACCTTGCCCATGGCCACAAGTGTAAACTCTCCCACTTGTAGTCAGAAAAAAAGTGTGAAACTTATTGAGTACCACATTAGAAATCTTGTGGCCTTCACGATGGAAGCTGTCTAGGCACTCTGGAGTTCCACGAGCATGTTGACTGGTCTGCATGAAAGGTAAACTACAGTTATAAGTCTGCAATTCATTATCAATTGTACATTTCCTTACATGCATCCCGCCAAACTTAATATAAAGATGACTTGCCTGTCCCAAATTAAAATTTGCATTGGTGCCCCAGAGATACACATGTGTTGGCAGGGTGGACGTGAAGGATATAGAGCGGGCTCGATCAAAGCTGACGTGATCCAAGGGTGTGAGGGCATCATTGTCTAGGGTGGAAGTGCTGCTGCCAGCCTGGTAATAAATATATTTTTCACAATGGTTGCAGATACATAGAGGAAAGGATGAAAAAAACAAAAGTCAGAAAATACTTTCAAATCTCAGAATTAACTCTGTGGTCTGCTCGTCATATTCCAGTCCTCTCTCTCTTCTCTATTCATACATTGATATGGAACAGAGAGGCTCCATCTGTTGCATTCTTAGAGTAACAGTGGGCCACTCCTGCTACCTACATGGCCATGTTTCAAATTTGAGTCAAATAGAAAGTCATACCACAAAATATGGATGCCACATTCAATTCTCTAAATACTAGATTGCTGTGTGACACAAAGGCAAAGGTGGTGTGAACATACCTTGAGGTACATGGTGTTAATCCAAACAATGTAATGGTAGCATAAGTTAAATATTTGTCAGATTCTTTGATATAGTGAGAATATCTGCATGAACTCCATTCAATTTTTCCCTTGGTCTCAGTGTTTTGTTATATCATAATTTCATCCTAGGGAAGGTGAATACAATCCATTCATTGTTATTACTCATATATTCAAGTTGATTTATGCTAAAAACAAACAAACAAGGAATTGCAGCAATGCATCTAACCAGCACCAGTCAATGCTGCAAATGGTAATTACTTTTGGGAGTGTCTGTGACACCAGCTCAGGGATTCATTGATAAATCATTATTAGATGATGGCTATTCCCACAAAATGACTACTCCAGTAAGACTTTGGAACCAAGGGAGCCAGAAAGTCAATGGTATACCAGAACTGATCTGTGCCAAGATAAAAATTACTGAACAAAGAGATGATAATATCAGACTATGTAACAAACCTCATTACTTTATGCTAAGTACATAATTTGCCACTATAAAAAATATAGTTATCACCAGTGCAATGCATAAGAATATTACTCACTTCAGTATACCATTACTTGGGATTGTATTATATCAATCAGTAATGTGTTTATTAAATCTACCAAATTTGTGTAAAATGTCAATCCACAATCTTGGTTTTGTTGCTTTCTTTCATCAGGCAACTTTTTCTCTAAACAAAATATAAAACAATAGATTAGCAATTATAATAAAAATTCAGCTACTGATACCAATCCAGATTTATGTAACAAAGATAAAATTTTGGTCCACCTGAATAAGAGCGCAGGCAGCATCAATGTGGCCGTGGAAGAGAGCACGATGCAGAGGAGTGTAGCCACTCTCCCAGTCCCTCTGGTTCAATGGAGCACCCTGAGACACCAACCATTTAACAACCTGTAAAGAAAGATATAAAAATAGTTTCACTTCTGACATACACTTAAAAAACATCATTACATTACATTACAATTTTACAATAAACAATCTAGTAGTCTTGCAATGGTTAGAAAGTATGTTTGACTAAGCTTGTGTTTCGTGAAACATTATTGTAGCAGCTCAAATCCTGTGGTTTAATCTATGAGTGCTACACTCTTGGTTCATGCACTATACACACCCAGGGATGACTATCCTGTCAACAATGAATATGACTTTAGTGTTAGTTTGCATCATGCTGATTATATAGCGATACTTTTGAGTGTGCATTCTGCACAATAATAAATTTCAATGTGAACGTGGGAATGCACTGTCTAGGCTACAACCCTTCAGGGTGCCCTCGATCTGATACATATATGTGATTGGTAGCATTATGATATTTGCTCATAAAATAGATGACCACTTTTTTGTACAATTTTCTCTTTTCATGTATTATAAAATGAAACACATTCCAGCAAATTACTCAGAGTAAGACTTGAAGTTTTGTACTAACCCTTCTCTTGCCACAGGAAGCTGCAGTATGGAGAGCGGTCTTCCCTGTAGTGTCCGTCACTGAATAGCAGCGTTGACATAGGTTCTGCAGGCATGAATATTACAGTAGCTTTTCAAAAACATAATCTCCAGGCTTTATAAAAATCATTTTATCATATATTTATAATTCATCTACATAACATCTAAAAGGTAAATACTTTTATTTTTTTTGTTTGATGTCTAAGTCATGAAAGGCTTTGTTAATTTTATATTTTTAGAAAGAGTTCATTATATAAGTTTGTCAGATACAGGAGTCGCACAAAGCATTCTCATAGATGTGAGACAGAATACAACAGTGCAGCTTACACACTGTTGGCTCTTGTATCTGGTCAAGTTTGTTTTTCATCTCCTTCTCTACCAACTCAATTTTCCATTTGCTTCAGTCACCTCATTCTTTAGTGTTTTCCCTTTGTTAACAGTAAGAATAATACCAAATCTCCTTATATATTCTTTTCTCATAAATACTCAACACAAACTAGAACATTGAAAAGTGAAAATTGTTAGTAGGAACTAATGAGTGATTCGTGAGGAATTGGATGATGTGCTTTGATAGACATCTGGCAAATCAGTGAAGCCAAGGTTCTAAACCATGGTCTTTATGCTTCTGTTTTGGAGAAAGTAAGAAATTGTATCAATGAAAATCAGCACAAAACTGTATTTAATCTTTCAACTCACCTTTATATAAGCAATGGCCTGTGTCTCAGTGCCTCTTATGATTGCTGCTGTGATTTGTGCCCCGTGCTGCCGGGACCGACACCCTTGTGTGCATTCGTTATCTTCATGGCGGCCCATGGTCAGTCACAATCTTCACCAACTGGTACAAAATTGCCTCTTTTCCAAGGCAATAACTTTTCATATAATGATGCTTATGGACTATTTTCTGCAACTACATTCTATACACTATTGTCAAATACAAAATACACTATTTTACTAAAGAACTTTGTTAAAAACAAATATAGCAAAAATATACATTGGTTAAATTCACAGCCTTGAATATGAAAGACGACGAGTTGGCACACTGAGTCACTTGCTTGACCATTGAACTGTATTTGCACTAACGCATAGATATGTATTGTATGCACTTTCAATGCAACTTGCATATATACTGTATTAATGCTGTCCTTTCATGTTTCACAACTCACACAAAAAATTAAGTACTGTACTGTTTATAACTATACCAGTGGATGGTAATCAAGCCTTTCACTTTTCTATTCCTATAAGGGCTTTCACTTATAAAAACATTTGTAGAAGGTATAAAGATTAACAACGTAGACACAGAAAATAATGTAGTAACTGTTCCCTTGTTAAAACACTCAGGCAGTTTTCCCTGCACTTCAGTCCCAGTGATGAGTGAGCATCGGGGAGCTTTTCCTCACCACTGAGCCCCCTAAATAAGGGAGCTCATGTGTACTCCCCTGCTCTCAGGTAGCCATGATTGCAGTTGAGGCCTGGAAAGGAAATTATTACAGAACTATTTAGATTATGCAAGGACTCTTATCTCCACAAATCCCTCAGTAACAAGAAAATACCATTCTTTAAATATTCCAGTGAGAAGCTTGTTGGTGTTCCACAAAGCACAAAAAATACTTAATCAAGTCATCAAAACTAGTTACTATCACTGCCATTGCTTTACATGAGATGATGTGGAGTATAATAAATCCACAGGAAGTGAAGCAGGAATGTGGTTAATGTTTATTATCAGTCCTTGTTAATAGAGCGTAACATGACTGCATGTCATGGTAGTATGCTCACTATATGTCTGATTTTTTGTCAGCTCAGCAATTATTGATTCATACTGATAATTTTAAAAACAACACATCGCACCAAAAACATAATTAGATTAGGCTGTTTTTATGGTTTGATTAGCTTAGATTAAGTTTGTTTTGGCTTAGTTGGTTGAGAATACCAAAATAAATTAAATCAAAGGCAGACTTATATAGGATGGACAAATGAACAGACAGGTAGCAGATGCAGTTTAACATTTTCAAATGCATTGTAGGTAGAAGAAATCCACCCAATAGGTACACGATAAACAATGAGGACCTGATAGCTTCAGAATATGAAGAAAATTTATAAGTTACAGTAGATATAATGCAAATAGAGTACCAAGATTAATTTTTAAGAATGATAAAATCAGAAGTCCCAAAGTAATATGAAAGCTATATTTGACACTGGTCAGCCCACATCTAGATCATGCAGTAAAGTTCTGTTCCTTACATTATAGGAAGGATATAGGTCTACTAGAATAAGTGCAAAGGAAAATGTCTAAAAGTAAACATGGAGTGAGGGATATTCCCTCTGAAGTGAGACTGATGATATTAAATTTGCATTTCTTAGGGAGATGTGAGTTAAGAGAGGATCTGATAGAAGTATTTAAATGGTGTTGTGGTTATAATAAAGGGGATATGAGCAAAGTTCTTTGGATCAGTAGCCAGAATAGAACCAGAAATAATGGGTTCAGACGAGAAATTCAGGTTTAGAAAAAAAATGGGAAGGAACTGGTTCTCTAAGAGTGGTTGAATGGAACAGACCCAGTAATCAGTTTGTTAATGCTGTCAATATGGAGCTTTAAAAGAACATAAGGTAGGTTTATGGATAAAGATCATGGGTGGAATTAGGTAACTTCATTCATACAGCAACTGTTACGTGTAGGCCTGATGGACTCTTGCAGCTTCCCTCATTTTCCTATGTTTTTATGTCTTTTGCATTTCCTAAAGGTCTAAGGAGACAAACGATCATATTTAGCAAAGGAAGGACCTCTTCTACATTTATACCGGCACTCTAAACAATGGGTGTGCAGACTGAAGCTTCATGACAACGTCTCCAAAACAATACTCAGCCTTGACAGACGACAAATACTGGGATGTCAGAGATTAAAGAACCTCCCACCCCACACATGCTGAAATGAACAGCACCCAGCTTCATCAGCCAAACTCTACAGACAGCAGGTAATAGGGGCCAGGACTTACTAAGGCATCGAAGAGGGAGGCGTCCTTGAACACATTTACATGGGCAGGGCAGGGTGTTCTGTCCATCTGTAGGCGAAGGTGCCGGACAAGGTGTTCTTCATTCCCCTTCGCGCGGAGGACGTCCTGCGTGTTGACAACTCACCTGATGATGATGGTGGTTGTATCAGGGATAGTCTTTGTAACGGTTCATCTCAACTCGGATCGGAAGGCCACCAACTCAGGCCAATGAATCGGAACACAACAGATACACAACAAAATTATGAAATAAAGACTTATTGAAGAGGTCATAACATCTTTTGGGTAAACAACGAGTTATGAAATCAAGCTCACCGAAAGTTAATAATTGTAAGTGTTGCATGAGTAAGGCCACATGTAATTGTATAAATCTCACTACAACCTCGTGCAGCTGAGGCCACGAGAAACAGATTGGTATGACCTGATAAACAAGAACAATAAAATAACATTACCACCAAAGACCCTAGAAGGGTTATAGGGTCTTTGACTACCACCACCACCACCAAGGATTCCGTAAGAAGGATACCAAGCCGTGAATTTTACCTTGGAGGAAAGGTCATGGCGCCACAGTGGCCACTGACGGAAGCTAAAAGATAGAGAATGGAACCCATTTTCTATAGGAAAAAGATGAAAACAGACATGAAGGTGACCCCGTATAAAGACGGGCTAACAAAGCTGTATGAAGATTATTATTATTATTATTATTATTATTATTATTATTATTATTATTATTATTATTATTATTATTATTATCATTATTATTGTCATTATTATTATTACCACGGCTTACAACTACCTGATACTAATTTATTAATTTACGATTGTATAATATGTACTGTTGTAGACCTCAAATCCTAATATTAACCTTCCTTCATCCATGTGATATTAATTAATGACTGTATATGTACTGTTGTAGGCCTAAGATTCTAATATTAACCTACCTTCATCTCTGTGATTTTAATTTATAATTGTATGTGTACTGTTGTGGGCCTCAAATCCTAACGTTAATCTTACTCCATCTGTATGTAGTATTCATTTGTTTGTACATAATATGTGTGAGACTTACGGTGGTTGGATGATGAACATTGTTTTGATTATTCCTATTGTAGGCTGCTTGTTGGTTCAAATTGCTCTTCTTCCATGGCTATTACTAATATAAAACAGTTTTACTTGATTTTGGACATAAATAATTGCTAATATATATCGCAAAATCAAGTTAAAAACACAATAATATAGAAATAAGGAGTGGGAATCTGGCATCTACTTCCACGCGAGGCGACCGTGACGTCACTAGAGAGCGGGAGGATTCAATCTGGCGGACCTTGTATGTGTTGGTCCTGGCAGTTCCTATGTGACTGTCTCCACGTCTTCCTTAGACTTCAAGACTCAAGTTCCGAGCTACACCGCAGTTGCCACGACAAATCTTTTTAATAGATTTTTTAGTATGACACTCACCGTGGACTATATGGCATTTTCGTCTTTTTTTTTCCTCCATATGAAATGTCAAGCAGTTTCCAACTATATTTGCATAATTCAAAGTTCTTTGATAGCAATGTAAGGTATGGAGAGAATATCATTTTCGCCAACGTCATTTCGGTAACCCAATGTTTATGATGCAGCCTGGGCAAAACGCTGTACTGGTTCTAGACACGTCACTTCCCTGTCACCGTCACGTCCGTAAACTGACATCTACCCCTTGCCCTACGTTTTTTTTTTTTTTTTTTAATCCCAATGCATTCAGTAACATCAGTACAGACACGTACGTAATCACAATAAATTTGTCAGCATCTTAATTATATTAATTGCAATCAGAAATAAACTTTACGAAAAAAGGACAGAAAAGAACAGATTTTGTCTCCTTTTTTCAAGAAAAATTAAGGACAAACAGGGCCAAAAGAGGACAGACTGTCCTGAAAAGGACAAAAATGGCAACCCTGTGTGAAAGCTTCCAGAGAGAGAGAGAGAGAGAGAGAGAGAGAGAGAGAGAGAGAGAGAGAGAGACGCCGCAATAATGATGATGATGATGATGATGATGATGATGATGATGATAATAATAATAATAAAAAAAAAATAATAATAAATATAAATGTGATTGGTTGTCTCCCAATGAGCGGTGTTATGCGAGTTAGCGGCACCAATTAGCCCAAATAGCGACAATGTTCGTGGATACCGATTCTCGAGTGTCGCTATGAGGTCTGTTAGCGTTAGTTAGTTAGCGTTAGCGACAAGCTTCGGGGATCCGGGCCTGCTGAGCAGCCTGCTGAGGTTGTGGCGGCGGTGGCGGTGCAGCAGAGCTGGTACTGGTACTG
>CM035205.1:15397255-15416579 GCA_020233015.1 Callinectes sapidus | reverse complement strand
GAGAGAGAGAGAGAGAGAGAGAGAGAGAGAGAGAGAGTTTAGTTGTGTTCGTGGGTTTTCAAAGCGATGACGATGATAATAATCGTTTCCTTTTCTTTGTTATTTATTTCTAATGTCGTGTTGTGAATTTTAGATTTGTTCGAGTCGTAAATTCACTCTATCACTCACTCACTCACTCACTCACTCACTTTATCTATCTAAATTTTATATCCCGTTGTTCAGCTGAGCATTCTAGTGGTTGTGGTGGCGAGTATCAATAAATATGAAGGTGATGATTCTCTTGCACACTAACCACTTCACTATCACCAACGCCATTCCTTCCATTGCGACACTTAGGTATTATAAACCACAACAGTATCATGGGGCGTAGTGACTGTGGTGATAGTGGTGATGGCGGTGTTGTTAGTAGTGGTAGCGGTATTAGTGACTGCTTTTGTCTGTGTTCCTTTAAATATGAAGGAAGTTACGTGTCAGTGGAGTGGAAAGGGAACACATGGAGGGTGATACTTTTAATCCGGAGGGAGGAAGAGTCATCGAGGTCATATCCTGGAGGGAAGATTAAAGCGATGTACAGAAATAAAAGGAAGTAGGTGGTGGCTCTTTGAAGACACAGATATAGATGTTTATCTTGCACTTCTCTCAAGAATTCAATTACCACCGCATAACATAAACACCGACCGAGGCAAGAGCACCAGACGCCACTTAATAAAGTAACGATGCGCTGTGTGTGTGTGTGTGTGTGTGTGTGTGTGTGTGTGTGTGTGTGTGTGTGTGTGTGTGTGTGTGTGTGTGTGTGTGTGTAAGAAAAAGAGGAAAAACGAGTTTGTGATAGAAAATCATCATAAAGATTTGATAAAAAAAAAATAATAACATTTTGAAAAGCTTTCTTTTAAATAAACGTACCAGTGAACACAAAGAGGGCAGTGAAAGAAGAACAGGATATGAGAGAGAGAGAGAGAGAGAGAGAGAGAGAGAGAGAGAGAGAGAGAGAGAGAGAGAGAGAGAGAGAGAGAGAGATCTAAAAATTAATTCAAAAAGACGAAATAAGATCTGAAGTAAAATGCAATTAGATGAATACAAGTGGCGGATGAAAGAAATGAAAGAAAGCTTTTTAGAAATGGGGCCCGCAAAATATGAAAAGATATTACGAGAAAAAATGGGTAAAGGACTTGCAGGAAGGGAAAGAAAGAGAAAGAGGAGGAGGAAGAGTGACGGGAACGATACTGAATCAGGTTTGGAGTCAAGAAGGTACGTCTGTCAGAGTCAATCGCTGTGGTATAATGGGAGGGGACGAGAAGACACGTGTCACGCCGACTATAATGACCTGGACGACTGAGCGCCCCACGCACATCCGGGAACGCAGCCAGTACACACAAAATGCTGACTTTTCGGGAGACACAAAGACGAAGCGAAGACGAAGCAAATACCACTGAGACCTCACGGACGGCTGAACTCAACGGAGAACTGTAGTTGATATGCCAAAGAAGGAGCAGTAGCAGCAGGAATCTTTGGGTAATGGTGTTGAAGCCTCTTACTCCTGCTCCTGCTGACGTCTGTGCCAGCAGCCCGGGGCAGATGGACAAGGCACAAGTGAGGCCGTTAGTAAGAATCCAATTTTCCCCTCCCTGCATTACCTCGTTTAGGTGAACGCACGAAGGAGCGACGCCCTTAGTTTTCTAATTATATAAACAGCTGCTGCCACTCTCGCAAGCAATTTCCGTCACTACCAACACTTTCTTTAAAATTAAACTTCAAAACTCTAAAAGAAATCATCGTCTTCTCAACCGAAATAAATGGCGTGCGAGTTAAGTACCTTGAGGAGAGAGAGAGAGAGAGAGAGAGAGAGAGAGAGAGAGAGAGAGAGAGAGAGAGAGAGAGAGAGAGAGAGAGAGAGAGAGAGAGAGAGAGGAGAGACGAGAGATAAGAGAGAGAGAGAGAGAGAGAGAGAGAGAGAGAGAGAGAGAAGGGGGGGGGGGGGGACATGCGGGCGATTAAGGCTGTTTGGCAGAATCGTTGCTCCGGGCGGAAAAAATCGAGTTACTACTGTCTTAAAATCCATCTTAACCCTTATATAATGAACAGTAGTAGTAGTAGTAGTAGTAGTAGTAGTAGTAGTAGCAGCAGCAGTAGTAGTAGTAGTAGTAGTAGAAGTAGTAGTATAGGAATAGCAGAATAAGAACAGCAATAATTGTAGTACTATTAGCATATTCAGAATTATTAGTCAAGTCATTACAGAAATTTAAGTCTTTGAGAATCGAGAACTATAATCACTGTTCCATAATTGAGTTCGCGTCCCACGGCCCATCATCAAAGCAGGTTACCTACAGAGGCAAACTTGATCAAATGTTGCTGCAGTTACCCATCTTACAATAAAAGAGAGCGAGAAGGGATTGTTTGCACGTTTTCTTTTACCGAGTGGCGAGCAGTTACTTTTGGGGACGTGAAAAAGAAACACTGGAAGGAGGAGCTATGAGTATAAAGTATTACGCTTTGTGATTTAGACTTGCATAGGGTAAAGGACGATTACAACAACACTCTTTGTACATTCAGCTATTTCTACTAAGACATACATACAAGTCAAACTTCGAAAAGTGTGATATTCTTAGAAATAAGCACAGGCAGAAAAATGTAGAAAGAGATCACCATCTATCGTCACATCTGAGAAAAATTGACATCGCCACACACCTGCAGTGAAGTGAGTGCTTCTTTAGCCACGGCGGCCACCTGGGAGCCCGAGCCCACGCTGGTGTTGACCGTCGTGAGCTCCTTCTGTAGACCCCGGTGACTCACTAGAGATGCTAAGAACTCCTTGTCGCGACTCAGTCCACCAAGCAGCCTCTGAAATTACAACACGTCAATAAGTGAAGCAATTCCACCTCAAGTTTCCTTCCAAGAGTCTCCAGAAACTCTTGCTCTCGCGTCTGCTGCAACTTTTGACGGCAAGAGGTTACACAGAACACAATCACCGCTGGGATTTTACACTAGGAATCGTACTACGAGTATGAAACACCTCTGCCCATCCAGAAACCTCACGTTGAAGTAACTTAGGTTGTTGTTGTTGTTTTTTTTATAGTGACAGAGTAAGAAGATTTTGCATTATAAATAGAATAATCACTCATTCCCAAGATCCCGGCTAGTTATCTAAGTGACCTTTGAAAATAGTAATGGTGAGACTGCAGGTCATTTCTGAATACGAGTCTAAGCTCGAAACTCTTCAGTTTAATTGACTGGTACACGTGGTGGAGTGAACGGCTTTACATGAATTCATTTGTACTTTGTTCCTCCCCACTTGGCGTCTTGCCCTCACCTTGGAGGCTGTTTTAGACGTCTTGGGACCGTGGGGCGTGGAGGCGGCTGTCACACTGGTGGCCTGGGATTGTCCCGATCCTGTGGTGCCGTCAGTCAAAGTCGTCGCCGTCTGTACTTCCTCTGGTTCGGGAAACTTATCACCTGTGGGGAAGGATCAGTAAAAGGCGCGGCTGCAGGGAGGGGGGGGAGGGGAGGCGGAGTGGCCGTCTGATTGAGGAAGGGAAGGAGTGTAAGGGAAGCAGCAAGGTACAAGTGGCCAGGCGGGATCAGTGTCACGGTGCATTAACTACGTTTTATTTTCACTTGTATAATTTTAATGATGGAGTAATTATCATTTAAATTCAACATGTTCTAATGATGTTTTAATTTTCATTCTTTCATTTCAATAAATTATGTCCGATAATAACCTGATTTAGGTATCATATTTTGTATTGAGAATAAAACTCGTGTATTATTCTTGTAATCACATGATTGATATATAGCACCAACAAACGGACTCATCCACATGCCAATTATAATTTAGTACATAAATAAATACGGTAATATTGATTTTTTTCTTCGCTTTTCATGAAATGGTAGCAGTTACACTTTTTATTGTTATTCATTAGATTGAATCACTTGTGTATGATGGCTTTATTGTGTTTTGTGAGTAAGTGTTTGTATGAGTTAGTGGTAAAAGGGAAGTGACAATATGGAGTTGCTATTTACAGAAAGTTTTCGGAACACTGAGGTGTGCTGTGTTATGGAATATTGTTGCTACCCATCGGATTGTCGTAATAACATCTAGTGAGTTTTGAACATTATTTACTTAATAAAAAGAATATGAATTTTCTTGTTGAGAATGGTTTGCGTTTTTCTATGTGAGAAATTTGTCTGAGAGAAGGGGAACATTGTTCAGGGCGTGCTGGCCGCCGCGCCCCCGAGGCGTGTGTGCCTTAAGATAAGTTCAATTAATGCAGGTACTGACAAACCAAACTAGAAATACTCAAGGCCCAGATAAGAACATGTGTGCATGATGCCATCTCAAAACCTACGAACATTGTCATTATTAACACTATTAAGAATTCACAAACTTGTTACGTGCAGGTATAGTTCACGTGTATGCGTCTGATATGCAATGAAGATGCAAGCACACATGATACTCGTTTGCCAAAAAGATTCACATGTGACACTTGTGCAAAACAGTCATAATGTTCACATGTGCACAGAAAAATACAAGTCATCAGAAGAGACCAAATTCTACGGCGAGAAATAGTAATAGCTACGTGAAAATACAATGAGCCAAGAAGCCCAACTCTGGCACTGAGCGTGGCTACAGGAAAGACCAGAGGGTTTGAAGGCAGACTGGGTCCGCCCTCCAACGAGCTACAGGGAAAATTTGCAACAAGTTACAATTCTTAACAATACAGAAATACTGCAACTCTACACCAGAACGAAGTAGAGCAAAGTCGCGGGTCCTCTGGCGCTCTCCAGGGCAACTCTGAGGTCCTCAGGAGCTGCCCTCACTACTGCAGCCTTGACCCCAACACCGCGAGCTGCCCCGCCACCCTCCAGGCCTGGTGGACTCAGCTTGGAAAGGATTCAATTTGTATACCTTTTTAACCTTATATATGCATTTGATTCGTGTAAATTAATGAATGGAAGTGTCAGTAAGCGTGCGGTGGTGGGTGGCAGCGGCAGGTCATTGGTGTTGAGGCCTCATACAGGCCTTGACAACAACAGCGAAACACTTGTGAGTTGAGGTCAACCTTTACTTTCACCTCCGTCGCGAGGCCCGCCAATAGCTGCAAGAAACGGCAGGCGAGGATTGGCTTAGTAATACCTATTTTTTGTATATACAAAAAGACTTTTTTTTATGTTGTGGCAAGAAGATTTTCTTTATTTATATACATTATGTTCAAATGGTTAATGGAGACAGACGTTTGGACACTGGATCTGCAAAGTAAGCTGGTATTTTAAGAATGTTTTACTCAGTGATGTTTATCACATATAGTATTTAGTACGAAATCCATAAAGAAGCATTACTTGAATGTTGATTATCATTGTTTACTTAGTTTTGTGTTTATAGCACTATTCGATCTACAGGAAGTAAATCTTTGCTGTTGTTGCTGCTGTTGCTTATCAACATATCTTGTTTTCAAAAAGGAAAGTTTTTAAATCATGAAAACTTGGTCACCCACCTCCAATAGCATTCACCACGGCTTCCCTTGCCTTGTGGATGCCGCGCGTGAAGGCTGTTAGATCGGGCCGCTTGCGTGCCCCTCGGTGAAATAGCACCAGAGAGCGTTCGAACTCCCCCATGCCATACAGAGCCTCCGCCTGCACCAACACGGCTGTCATGGAGGGAACACTTACAATTATGACAGTAAAAACGTCCCGGCCATAAGGAACTCATCTTTTAATTTTAATTATCCATAACCACCATGCTACACCTACAGAATTCGGGGAAAAAAATCACCAATTAACATCAGCAACACATAAATTAATGATACTGAATGCTCTCTAGCTGTTCCTTCTAAACTTGAATGGAGAAAAATAGGAAATATATAATGTCAGCCACAATACATAGAGTTGTTGGTTCATACTTCGCATCCTTCCCTCGCACTTAGTCTCCATCTTTCCGCACATTCATTTAGTGCCAGCAAGTGCTTGGTTCTATGATAAGACTGAGTACCTTATAACAATACTCTAGTGATCCACTAGCATTTTCTCTCATGATCTGCCTATACCCTTACTTAAAGTCGTTTTCACTTTAGTGGCACCTAAAATCGTCCCAATATATTTACAACCGTCACCAACCATCAATGTCACATCAGCCTAAATTGAATGTCCTGCAAACCTTTCGTTGATACTCGTTGAATATCCCAAAGTCTCTTAAGATGTGTCATTGCCATCATGTTACCTTTCTGCATGCTGCTGTGAGAATCATGTAATGAACCTGGAATAAAAAGAAAGGTGCACGTCAAGGAAAAATGGTGTCGAGGCTTAGAAAGGTAAAAAAAAGTACTCACCCTTTACCAATGAAGGATCTTGTGTGAGTGCTGCCCGAGCGTCCTCCAGGGCGTCTTGCAAGTGGCCCAGCAGCAGATGGCAGCGGCCCCGCACCACCAGAGAAGCCGGGTCACTTCCGCTATCCACCGCCTTATAAGGAATTTTGAATACTAGTAACAAATACCATCGGAGAAGGAAGGAGAGAGACTCAAATTGTTTTTTTCTTATTTTTGGTCAACAACAGTATTCCAGCAAGTCTTTTCAGTCAAGGACAGTCATTACACTCCTATGACAGACCTTCTGGGCGCAGGAAAGAGCGGTCTCCACCTTGCCCAGCGTGATGGCTCGCTGTGCCTCCGTCAGATGCGCTGAGAAGTTAGTTTCTTCAGGCTGTACTAAGCGTCTTTCTTTTTTTCTTTTAACCTGAAGGTGGAAGCAAGTCAGCGCTTCGAGTTGTGGGGTGTCCGCGGGATGAAGGACAGGAGAGAGTTTGGGAATGCAGTGCCAAGCTCCCAATGGGTGCCGTAGCACTGGCTGCCCACTGGGAACCTGGTGCCTGCACTCCCCCCCTCCTTCCCCATCCCTGTCGGAGCGGTAGGGGGAGTGGGGTCGAGTTGTTTACAGTTGTTTGTTTTAAGTCCGTACTTTTATAGTCCAAGTATTCTCGTCATTACTGTGCTATTATTGTCATTGTTGTTTCACTTGCATTTATACAACTTTGGATATTTAGATTTTTTTTAGTTTTAGTTCTACTTATTATCAAGCTTATTGAAGCATTTATATGAAATTAATATTAATTAGACGTTTTAATAATCTTTCAAAAGGGAGAAAGGGACAGAGGTAAAGAAGTATAAGGCTGGTGAACATTCAGACCGTGCTGGTGAATGTTTACGTCACCTCTGCCAGCGAGGGAAGGGCAGCACGCGCCACACATTAGCCGTCTGAATGTTCAGCAGCAAGTCACTAACTTAACCATTCGCATTCAGGAAAAAAAAATAACATCCCAAGAAACATATGGGTGCCTGGACGGATACATACAACACACAGCAAACCATGCGAATGGGCACGCAGCACACACACACACACACACACACACACACACACACACACACACACACACACACACACTCACGTACACAAACACACACGCACGTCCATGCCAACGCACTGGACTGAACAAACAGGTGAGCAGCACACAGGTAAACACCCACTGACAGCTATTGTATCTTGCAACATACTGGGCCTTATCAGCTACCAATTTAAATATACACAATGCATTTGCTTTATTGTATTTACATGAGACGTATTGCTCCGTACGATGATCCATGCAACACTACGTATGGCTAGGATGTGGCGGTCAGGATGTCTAGAAGTCCTCTCAGTCTCGGTGGCAATGAAAGAATACCATTGTCCTCCCCCATTGTCCTCCCAGCCCATTCGCCCCTCTCCCCTTCCCTGCTCAGTCCCAAACACGACCCCACAAAATGAAATGACGAGCAGCGGCGTGACGTGAGTAGATTTTATAAACACTTGCCTTGGGTGGAGCGTGCGTGTGTTTGTTCAGGTGGTGGTGTTGTTGTGGTGGTGGTGATGGTTGTCCCCACAAGTAACATGAAAAATTTCATAGCATATATGCAATAGCTTATGTACAGTCTAATAATTTGTGTCTTATCCCCCTTTCTTTCTTTTTTGTACTTTAATTTCCTTCATTAACGCAGCTGTAGTTGTCATATTTCTAGATTTCCTATAGAAGTAATTGAATACATGTAGCACAAGTATGTATTTCACATTGTGTAAGTTTTCATGCAGAAGCTGTTGTTTGTTTAGACAATAAAGGAATCTATTTAGTTACATATCTAACTGCAGTAAGTTTCCAGAGTTCCTGACGCTCACAGCATACAAAGCCGCCTTCTCCTCTCAGTTTCTGGTGTTAGCTGATTATCTTAAGAATTTTGTTTGGAAGTTATTCTCGTAACATTTAAGTGTCTGCTTCAACTCGTCGTCTCAATCGTGGCAGACTTTTAGAAAGCATATTAATCCATACTTCCGCCAACGCCAATGCCAATGCTAACAAAAAAAAAATAAGTTGAATGCCCACTTTAAAACCCGTGACAACAATATGAAAAGCAACAAACATTCCATATAGATTTTTAAGATTGCAATCTAGAAAGCATACATATCTGTTTGAGTCCACCAGAAAGGCCATTCTTTTGTATCTTGGTGAAAACCCACCTTTCCAAAAACTCTACATCGGAATATATTATACTTCAAAATGTCTAACAGACAGACAAACAAACATAAGACACAATCTGAACATTATGAGCCGAAGCGCTTTCTGGTGACTTAAATGCATTCAGGGATGTGGTGACGTGGAGGATGTGATGGTAGATGTAATGGTGATGATATTAAGAGAAGATGGAGAAAGTTATAGTGATAGAGAGGGACGAGGAGGACTCAGATATAGTTCCTACACTGATTTTTGGAAACACTTATTCAGTCGCCAAATCACTAAGTAAATTATTGTCTACTCAAAATTCTTCGTTATATTCAGAATGGGAAATTATCAGATGTGTTTATGTTGAATGATAGACGACACTCCCGGTAATAGTTTAAGCTTTTAATCTAGTTGTCATCCAAAGTGTTGTTTTTCTAATTCCACCAAAGTGAAATTGTATGGTAAGATTGAAACATGCCTAAAACCGAGAGAGAGAGAGAGAGAGAGAGAGAGAGAGAGAGAGAGAGAGAGAGAGAGAGAGAGAGAGAGAGAGAGAGAGAGAGAGAGAGAGAGAGAACTCTAATATACCTCTCAAAAAAATATACGTATACATTCCTACAAAAAAATAAAGACCCCTGAAATGCAGGCGTCTTTGGAACCCTAATGACTGGCTGACCACTGAAGGGAAAGAAAAGAAAGAAACACTGACGGGAAAAAAAAAAAAAAGGAAGGAGGCTCTGCGCAAGACACGCGACAGTAGACACGCGAGCCGCAGCACCCTTACACACACACACACACATACACACACTGCGGGATCAGGTGGTTGCGTGTCTCTCCCAAGATGACTTCACGAACTGGCACACTTTCTTCTTTTTTTTTCCATCACGGGCCGTCGTTACGTGAGAGAACTTCCATCGTATCTCAAGAGTATTACGCACACCACCACCACCACCACCACCTCCACCACCACCTCCACCACCACCTCCACTAATCCTGCTCTTCCTCTCCCTCACGTTAACAGGAGACGTGTACGTAAGGGTAGAGATGTAGTGTTGCCCAGTGTCTTTCAATGTGTTGTCTCTTGTATAGTCAATGAAAAGAAAGGTCTTCTATCTGTTGATTCTGTTCCGTGACTTATATAGTCCCTCTAATGACGTGAGTATGAGGCTCTGGAAGTGGATTGGTGTTTGCTTTCAGACTCTTGAAACTCTTTTACGTGATTCTTTTCTTTATTTCATTTTATTTTTTTTATTTTTTATTTATTTATTTATTTTTTTTTTTTTTTTTTTTTTTTTTTTTTTTTTTTTTTTTTTTTTTTTTTTTTTTTTTTTTTTTTTTTTTTTTTTTTTTGGTGGGGGGGGGGGGAGTTGGAGTAGGTGTTGTATAAGTAGGGAATAGATGTGCTTCAGCTGTTTATGGTCAAGGTTCTCTTCTTTGTCTTCTTCGTCTTCGTATTTTTTTTTTTTTTTCCGTTTTTGTTTTTTGTTTTTTTTCTGTTTTTTTCTTCTTCTTGGGAACATAGATGGTTTTGTGATTTACTGTTGAGGTTCTTCTTCTTCGCCCTCATAGTCATCGTATTATTTGTTTTCATTTTTCTTCTTGTTTTTTTTTCCTGTTCTTTTCTTCTTCTAGGGAACATAGGTGGTTTTGTGGTTTATTATCAAGGTTCTTCTTCTTTGTCTTAGTTGTCTTCGTATTGTCATTCTTGTTTTCGTATTTTTCTTCCAGTTTTTTCTTGTTCTTTTCTTTTCTCTTCTTTTCCTCCTCCTCCTTCCACTTTTTTGAACACGATGAATCACGTATGCTTTTTTTGTTTTATCTTTTTTTACGCAGAGGTGGATTTGCGGATTATTTTCAAAGTTTCTAGCTCTTCCTCTTCCTCCTCCTTCTCTTCGTCCTGCTTTTTTTCCTTATATTTTTTTTTTCTCTTTTTTCTACTTTTCATTCTCCTCCTCCTTCTCTTTCTTCTTCTTCAGTTGTTAGTTTCATATACACACGTAAGAGAAAAGAGCTGAGAATCTCCTTGTATCGTATGTATGTTTGTAATCTCTTTGTTGTGTTGTGTGGGCGGGACGTGTTGGGCAGAGGACGTTCACCTGAGTTACCGAGTCAGTCACGTATTATCTTGCTCTTTGTTGTCATGTAAATTTCACTTTTTCGCTAATCTCTTTTCTCTCATAATCATTTTGTTGTGTGTGTTTGTGTGTTTGTATGTGCCTGTCCTGTCTTTGGCATAATTATTCATCAACGGATTATTAATGTATCTGCATTCCATTTGTGGTGGTGTGGTGGACAAATTGACTTCGGTGGATATTCCGGAGCCTGGCCTTCCGTCCTTCATTATCATTTATCTCGCGTCCACCATCAGTCAGCAGCTTATGTGTGTAACTTTCATGTTTCTGGTTGTGTCGCGATTTCGTGTTACTGTGTTTCAGACTATCCATCATTTCCTGCCATTTCGTCGCTTTAGCCTCACGCTCAGTGCATGCAATTCTCGGAAATGGGAATATAAAACGAAATAAGAAGAAAGAAATATAATAAGAAAAAAAAGGGGGGGTCTCAAAGAAAACGAGGGTGCTAAGGATGGCAGTCACGTGACAGTGGGCAGCAGGAGCATGACGCCGCAGGAGTATTAATCATGGCAGGTGACATTACGTGGTTTCTATTGCATCAATCAGCCACACTATATGTTTATTGCAAGGCAGCGCCCGCCAGTGCCTGCAGCCTCTCGCGTGACGGAGCGTAGCCTCGCGTGCCCGGCGACAACCCTCCCTCAGGCACAGGGGTGGCTCGCTGCTCTCGCCGGATATTGTTACAACTTCCTGTTCACGGCCCTTGCCACAACGCACACAATCATTTTCTTCTCCTCGTGCCTGTGTCAATACTGTGTTTGAAATGTTATTAGCATGCTTGGTCAGCGTCACCGTAGCGCCGCATCCCTTACTGTGGCCTCACGTATCGCTTGCTGAACTGAGGTAACTAATCCGGATCAGGTTGTCATGAATAAACATAGAGGAAAGGCAACGTTGAAGATGTTTAGCTAAGTGATGGTCAAATAGCTGCGCGTCTTGAGTTAATTAGCGTTGACTTATGCTAAACCTTTATATTCATTGGCCAGTACGTTTGTCTTTCGAAGTAGTGAGTTCCCTATTCATCCCGCATTTCTCTGTTCAAACCGGACAGAAGCAATGACCCGCGTACTGAATGAACAAAAGGAGCACTTGGTGACACCCGGAAAAAAGGTAAACTGTAAAAGCCACGATGCCAAAATTTGTCCTGCAGCGAAAACTTTTTGAACACCAGTCCCATACGCCAAGCAGACGAAGATGAGCACTGTGGCAAAGAACAATGCAAACAACTGACCAAGATATGTCCACCCATCTTTTCCTATACTTTGTGGTCACCTTTCACTTAGAGTCCCTGTCCCTTCTCTGCATGCCCGGCACATTTGTTGACTGACTCATGCTTTCATCTTGACCTTGGCGACGTGCTAAGGTCGTGCTGGAGGTCAGACACGAGCTCATGTTGGGTGGAGGAGAGTTTGAAAAAGCGGATCGCGAGGCTTATTGATCCCAGCGGCACGAACGTCTTCCTGACCCGGGGTAATTGTGTTTGCATGACCGACGGTGTTTCCTTCGTCCTGACGTGTCCACAGCTTCTCTGTACAAACTGCAGAATATGAGGGGACACGCGCCGCGCCAGGTGATTCACGAGAAAATCGCTGTGGTATGCAGGCTAAAGAGCGACGTGATTTAAATGCATGACTTTTTAAATGGTAATTCTCTCATTTTACAATTTTACTTGCACACTGTAATTATGGCCCTAATTTGGCTGGATGTGTATAGTGGTGTGGATGGTGGCGGTGATGTTGGTAGTAGTAGTAGTAGTAGTAGTAGTAGTAGTAGTAGTAGTAGTAGTAGTAGTAGTAGTAGTAGTAGTAGTAATAGTAGTAGTAGTAGAAGTAGTAGTAGAAATGTTTTCGATGTTTATTATAGTAGTAGTAGTAGTAGTAGTAGTAGTAGTAGTAGTAGTAGTAGTAGTAGTAGTAGTAGTAGTAGTGGTAACAGCAGTAGCAGCAACAGCAACAGTAGTTAGTAATAACAGTTAGTAATGTGAAAAGGAATTGAGAGCATACAGAGTTTAAAAGGTGGCAGTTCAGATGTACCTAGTGAATTCTTTCATTGGTGCAATGACTGACTGACCTGACTGATTCGTTATTTACATTTAGCTACAACTTCGACGAAATTTTAATTGGTGATATCGATTAGTGGCTGAGACAATATGCTTCACTACGGAAACAAAGAAAGAATACCTCACATAAATTCGAACCCCTGTACTATTTCTCTCATTCAGATGGAAAGTAAGAAACATGTCAAAGAATATCGTATAACTCGTAAGCCTCCAGATAACAAAAGGCGTCAAAATCACCAACAGGCGCTACGCGTCTCTGATATGTTAGAAAATATATCAGTTCAATTTGTTAACAGATTACTGAGGGAGAAATGTAGTAGAATTAACCCATTCAGTATTGGGGCTCATTTTTACCATGAGTTTTAGGTGTGATTAGATGGTTTTATTGACATCAGGAAGAGTCTATGAAGGTCAGAAGATTAATGGCTAGAGTCTGCACTATTTCAATCCTCACATGGGTTTCTGAGGCTATATAAAATCGATGAATGATAAGCAGCATAGATATGAAAAATGCGTCCCATTACTGAAGGGGTTAAATGGAGGTAAACTATCAGTATAACATAAATCGCAATGGAGAGTTAGTTTTTTTTAATCGTCGTTCTTTTCTTTTTCTTTTTTCTTTTCATTTATAGCGGAGTTTACTTGCACTACAAATTGAGGTTGTTTTGAAGCCGATATCTGAACGAGAGCATATTTCGTTTTGGTTTTTATTGGGGTAGTTTCTGAAAATTTTGAAAGGTTGTTCTTTTTTTGTACGTTCTTTTCTATTAAGCTTTTCGAGTATTCCACGTTGAATGGTGTTGGTCATCCAGAAAGAAAAAAAACTGTGCCTCGATGCTGTAAAAAATTGTGAGCCAGTAAAACATGACATGACGCTCTTTTATGTACGAATCGAGAAGAAGAAAAAAATAGAAAATAACAATACCAAACAACATCAGCAACAACAACAATAACAACAACAATAGCCAATCAGAAGAAAATAGGAGGAGGAAAGGAAGGTGGAAAGGAAGGAAGAAGAAGAAGAGAAAAAAAGAAGAAAAAAGAAGAAAAAGAAGAAGAAGGAAAAGAGGAAGAGAAGAAAGAAAAAGAAAACAAGAAGCTACAAAACCCTGGGGCTATCAGTGGTCAGTTCACCTCGCCTACCTGTACATCCTCCTCTTTCGCGCATTGATCGATAAGTAAGCAATATCTGGCCGGCGTGGAGAAGGAGGCGTCTGGCTTCACTGCCTCAGATCTATTCAAGGTTGTGTTCATTTCCAAAGTCCCTCGTAGTGTTTCTATGTATGCCACGATTAAAAGCACAGTACAAAATTCTACTCCTATTTCAAAAGTCCATCGTGGTGGTTGTATGTACGCTTCAAATAAAAGCATAGGGGAAAAATGACGACTTCTGTTACAGCCATAGAGTTCCCCTTTCTTTTTTAACTGGTTTAGGGACAGGCACCTTAGAGAGCTCCTTTTAATGACCATTTTTGTTACCCTTGTCCAGTTTCCCACTCCTATATAAAAAAAAAAACTTCAAAAAGACATAAGGCCAACACGTACTTGTCTCTTGCCTTCACTTATTATTCCCATCCATAAATTTGTCTACTCTTTCTTTGAGTCTTTCTAATGTCTCACCTCTAACAATCTGATTATTGAGTCTATTCCATTCATCTCTATTTGAAAACCGATTTCTTTTAGCTTCTTTTTTTTCGATTCAAACTTATGTCTTCCTCCATCATCCATTGTCTTGAAATCGTTAGTGTTCAGGATTCAGGTCATTAGGGCGCAAAATGAGAGGGGGCACTAACGCCTCTAAGGAAATTAATACACCAGGGAAGAGAAGATAATTGTGAAGGCAACCGATCTAAGTTATGTAATTGTTAATGGGTTTAATAATAATCAGACATAGGCCACGACTACTTCCAAAGACCACACGTATGATAAACTGCGTTTCTGCTAGCTTTTATCCTTCGAATTATGTTGAAATCATGTTGGTCTGTCACTAGCCATAAAAGCACCCCTAGAAACCCGCGTCACTTTAACTAGATCTTTTAGAATGTAGTGGAGGTGCGGGGCGGAAACGTTTCAGAATGTAGTTCATAATGGTAGTGGTCGTCCATCCTACAGAGTGCTCAGGAGCCTCACAGATCACAAGAAAGGGGGCCGAGAGGTGAGCAAGATCCAGTGGGAGCAAGGAGACAAATGGTGAATTGGCTACACATAACAAAATACTTCTCTTTGTTGTGAGAGGAAGAAGATTAAGACGACGATGATGGTGATGATGATGATGTTGATGATGATGATGATGATAATAGTGATAATGATATTGATAATAGTAATAATGATAACAATGATAAACTTTATAACTCTCCCTCTCTCTCTCTCTCTCTCTCTCTCTCTCTCTCTCTCTCTCTCTCTCTCTCTCTCTCTCTCTCTCTCTCTCTCTCTCTCTCTCTCTCTCTCTCTCTCTCTCTCTCTCTCCCCGTCGTCGCTTCCTGCCCGCGTGTTTCTTCCTTGCAGTATAAATAAAAGGAGTATTTTCGTTATACACTGCCCTCCCTGGCTCTCCTATTCTCCAGTGATATCGAACGGTCATCCCGGCGGGGCTGCGTGACCTCTCTGCCGGGCCCGCGTAATTACGGCCCAGGAATATTACAATCCAGGCTCGAGGGAGACTTTTCTTTCTTTTCCCTCAAATAACAACACGTCCTGACCAGCGCCTCCGGAAGGGGAACCTGATTTGCCTACTACATTGGTGGGAGAAACTTTCTTTGGTGTGTGTGTGTGTGTGTGTGTGTGTGTGTGTGTGTGTGTTTATCTATTTATCCTTTTTTATGGTAGAAGATGAATTTGGTTTGGTAAATTGACAGGTAGATAATGGGATGGGGTTATGGATGAGTAAACAGTTGATTTTCATTTCTCTCTCTGTTTTTTATTTTTTTTTTTTTTTTCGGCGAGTGGAAAGGTAGAGAGGATGACAGAAGGGAAGGATGAGTAGTGTTAGTAACTGAATAGCTAGGTTAAGCAAATATATCGATCGTAATATACTTAACAGACTCGTGGTTTCTATAGCGTGAAGATAAATAGATTGATATAAACGACATAATAGAAACTAAATGCTTATGAATGCAAAATAACCCTACATTATTGGAATACATATGAAAATTTAAAGAAATACTTAATGCGAAATTTGGAAAACGTATTATGATAACGTACATATAAGAGAACTCAAGGGAATTAACTTTTCTTTTTTAGTTTTCTTTCAGGGTTAAGGGCGAGGATGCAGAAAATAGGAAGTAGTTATATAGATAAATAGATGGATAGATAGTAAGGAACTGGCTGCATAAACATCACAGATTAACAGGATAAGTGGACAGATGGTTGAACAGACGCACATACAAATGGAAATAATGTATAATGAATTACGTACAATTCACCACAGCGGAAGATTAGCTAAGTTCTTGAGGCAATCACGATTTTTTGCAATATCTTAGCCCCTCTCCTCATATTAACCGGCAGAGGGTAGTGGTGGTGGTGGAAGAGGAGAATGGGCAGGAGGAGGAGCAGGTGGAGGAGGAGAGGGGGGGGGAAGAGGCTTTTTTTTAATGTCTAGCCCCATAAGCCGGCGAGAGGGAGGGCAAGGTCGGGACTGGTCTTGATGCTCCTTATAATTAGCATCCACAGTAATTGCAGTTTCTCCTGAGCCCTGGTTCTTCCTGACACTAACCCGCCACAATGCAGGTCTCCCATTAACATTCTCGTTCCCTTCGCATCATCCAAATCTGACTGCAAATATTTCCAGCTTATTTACCTCACTTTACATCCTCAGGTGTGACGTGCGCTCAAAGTCTTAATTACCAGAGCCCGCTTCCTGCCCGACCCCGCCACCTTAATTCACCTCTCGCAGCGTATCTCTATAATCCTCACTCCCCTTGTAATTATGGCCTGAAGCAGGGTCAAGGCGACGAAGCAGAGGCCTGAATGGACGCGTGATTTCCTCCTTGAATGTTCCTCGTGGTGATGACCGTAAAGAAAAAAACGTGTCCATGCGTTCGGATTAAGTGTGATTAAAGTGATATTTGACGATACCTCACCCCTGTCGTTCGTTGCGGTGCAGTCAGGGGGGGAGTGAAGTAGGTGCGATTGAATTGATGGTTCCTGATGCGGTGAAATAATGATATGGGGACTATATTCAGAGGGAGGTTTCAAGATATTTGTCCCTGTCTCTCGGCTAACTCTTTTTATTCTTTCGGGGGACTGGCAACAATAAAGAGCGTTTTTGGTTTTCACTGTTTCTGTTGCCCTTGGCTGGCTTCCCCCTCTTACATAAAAAATATGAAGGAGCGAAATGATGTAGAAGAGGGTGTAAAAACGCAGGCAGTAACAGAAAAGATTGTATATTCTCATTTGATGGATTGATAACTAAACGGTGTAGAAGAGTGATTGAAAACTGATGGACTCATGTAGAAGTGAGTGCAGCAGAAGATATATGAACGATTGGACGGTAGGCATGATTGGGCAAACTGGTGATAGATATACAATACGAAAAATTGTTAGTCTCTTGATCTTCTTATGTGTAGTCGATAAAATAATCAACACTTCGCTGTCGAAAGAATAGACAAAAGAACAAGAAATTTGAGAGAAAGATATGTACAAATTCTACGTATTTCGTTGATTCAAATTATCTTTTCTTTCTTATGGTGGGTTGCCTGACACGTTTTTAATTTCATTGCATATCAGTCGTACAAGAGAGAGTACGTTTCCCATCTTGATTTTCATCCCTCACCAACACTTCACAAAGAGAACCTGTCACTATACACCCAGACGAATCCCAAAGACGTCCACCAGTACGCAGTTATACCGTTTGCTTCTCAGGTATGCCTCGTGTTTGTCAGTCGTATGCAGTGTGAGATAACAAAATACAAAAACAAATAATGAATCACAATGATTTACGTACATACAGTTCTGCAATACAAACAAGCTGGAATAAAGTTCAATGACTAATTAGACAGAAAATTAATATATCTATGCACAAAGAATTCTGCAAATGATACGTAAAAGAGAAGCAACAGCTAGACAACACAGTCACAATACGTGGGAGTGAAACAAAGGACACACACATTCGCACACCTCACACTCACAACACATCAGACAAGTGAGATACACACACACACACACACACACACACACACACACACACACACACACACACACACACACACACACACACACACACACACACACACACACAGGCACAGGCACAGACGCAGACAGACAAACAGGAGTGGTATACACAAAAGCGAGGCAACCAAAATCAAATGGTTATGCAGTCAAAGCCCATTCAAGAAACAAAAGGTGAATGTATGTACAAAGGCCACAGTTTGACCTGGCAGGAGGCTCGTTATGCATTCGTGTTTGCCTGAAAATTAACACCAGGTGTAGATCTCAGTATTATTAGATCCATCTGACGCAAACACGTGCAGGAAGGGAAAAATAAAGGAAAAAAGAAAACGTTACAATTCCTAATGTGAAGCTGAACGGACAAGAGCAGCAGCGATGATGGAGAAAACGTTTTGGAGGTGAAGAACTAGGCATGGAAAATAGAAAATGTATTGAAATGCGTACAGCTTTCCTAGCAGCAGATGTCGAGGTTCATTTCTTATATACAACGTGAGTAACTTTAGCCACTTCATGCACACGAGCGGTTCCTCCCTCCCCGTAACTATGTACAAAACTGCTGGTCCTTCAGAAATGTTTGCCTTTCATTCTAAATCTCGTTAGCATTGTCTCGTATTGCATTTTCGAGAAGGGTCATTAAAGGTCAGGATGCGATCACCTTACTTTACAATAGCGTCTTCATTGTAGCAGACTTGAAAGCAATCTTGGTATGCCATCTTGTGAGGAGAGATGAGAATATATATTTGAAAAGAAAATCATATAACAGATTTTGCGAGAAAAACCGAAATAAGGCCACAATGTCATATTATTCAAGCGTCAGTTGGTGGTGGTGGTGATGGTGGTAGTGGTGGTGGTAGCGGTTGTAGTGGTGGTGATGGTGGCAGTAATGGTGGTGGTGGTGGAAGTGGTGGTGGTGATGGTTATATTAGCAGTCTTGGTGGTGGTGGTGTCTTTTTTTTGGGGGGGGGGGGCGGGGGGCGGTGTAGTAGTGAAAGTGAAGGAAAATTGTTGGAAAGTTAGATAACAAAGGAGAATGAGAAAGACAATTTGAGGTGCATAATGTAGAATGTTGTGAACTGTAAGAAGAAGCAACGACGTGTATGTGGGAGGAGAATAGAGAATGCAGAAGTGAACTCAGTCTATACTTTTGAAGAAAACAAAAAGCTGCTAACCTGAGGGAATATTTCAGTAAGCAGATACATGTATAAATTTTGTGTATGAAGATTGGAGTTATGATGTGTGACGCTAACTAGTTGTAACGTGCGTCTGTGGCGTGAGTGGTTTGAAGTGTCTGTTGTGTGAATATGTAAAGGGCAAAAGGGGTGTTGGTTGAGAAGGTGCTGACAGGACAGACTGACAATAGTTATCGCAATAATATTGGATGCAGGTGAGAGAGTAACAGTGAGTCGATTATCGGAAGCGTGGTACTGGCAGTGGAGGTGGTGGTGGTGGTGG
>CM035205.1:15371647-15394735 GCA_020233015.1 Callinectes sapidus | reverse complement strand
GAGAGAGGGAGAGAAAGACAGAAGTAAACAAGGATACAGGTGGAGGAAAGACGTAATGGAGAGAGAGAAGAGAAGAAAGAGGAGAGAGAGAGAGAGAGAGAGAGAGAGAGAGAGAGAGAGAGAGAGAGAGAGAGAGAGAGAGAGAGAGAGACACAATAACTCACCTCGGGCGTCCACCACTCGACTTGCTTCGTCCTTTTCCTCTTCCTCTGCCTTTCCCTGGCCCCTTCCCCAAGGTCCCGAGCCCTGCCACACCACCCTGAGGGAGCCGGGCCTCAGACTGGGCCCTGCGACGGGGTGGCGTGGGGGTGATGGTGATGATGGTGATGTTGATGGTGATGTTGATGGTGATGGTGGTGGTGATTATGATTTTGTGAATGATGATGTATGCATAATAATAATGATTCATATGTAATGCTGTGTGTGTGTGTGTGTGTGTGTGTGTGTGTGTGTGTGTGTGTGTGTGTGTGTGTGTGTGTGCCAAGAGTATTTTCAAAGATGTCACCCTGGTTCTCAAGAGTTTTTTTTTTTTTTCTATTTGACAATGAAGAAGTCTTGTTTATCTGTCACTAATACCGTGCAAACACACTTAGATACCCGTGTAGCTGCAACTAGAGCCTTGTGAACGTACAGTAGTGGAGGTGTCCTGTATGTGTTGGAGGAAATATGATGCAGAGGAGAAAGTGACTTGATAGGAGGAGAGGGTGGCATGATAGAGTAGGTGAGTGGCGTGATAGAGCTGAGAATGACGTGATGGAGTGTGAAGTGTGATTAGATATAATGGGCAGTGTGACTTGATGGAGGAAAGAACTGAGTATGATGGGATGGTAAGTGTGGAATGATAGCGGAAAGACATGAGGTGATGGAACGATTAAAATATGATGATTAATGTGGCTTGATGAAGAAAAGTACTGGGCATGATGGGATAGATAATGGTGATAGTGGAAAGACATGAGGTGATGGAACTATTGAGATATGATGAGTAGTGTGGCTTGATGGAGAAAAGAACTGAGTATGATGGAATGGGGAATGCTAAGTGTGGAATGATAGAGGAAAGACATGAGATGCTGGAACGATGGAGTGAAATGAAATATGGGGGAGTGGAGTGATGAAATGAAGGAGCAGCAGTGCAAATGGCTGAGGGTAGCACCAGCACTGCACACAGCATGCCACAGACCGAGCAGCGGCGTGAGCGAGGTGCGCCAGGATCTGCAACTCACAGTAACGGTGCCACAGTACCTGATTCACGTGCCAAGACATTCCATTTAGTCACGGTGCCAACAACGATACATGGCTAACTGCTGGATACTGTGCCACACAAAGGAGATTTATCAGTGCAACAATTGTATGTTTATTCCATGAAGGTGCCCAATGACGTCTTTTTAGGAGTTCAGTATGATGTTACTTATTGCGTGCTACATATACGTTTACCAGTACCGTGCTGAGTACAAGTTATACAAAGAAAGACGTCGCCGCCAGTTGAATTGTTTAGAAGGACTTGGTCTGAACGATTCAACTGGCCCGCTCATTGGTGCATGTGGCGGCAACAGTAATGATTGTTTCCCGAGGAGATAAAGGTGACTGTTTCCTGGTGTGCAGCAGCGTGGGCCAGCCCAGCACAGGCGGCACTCTTGGAAGGCAGCTCGTACAATATATATATATATATATATATATATATATATATATATGTGAATGGCTTCAAAAGATAATTGTGAGGGTTCAGTGTCTTTCAGAGTACAAGTATAAGTAACATTTCTTATGCAGTTGCTGTTGGGGTTTTTTGTGTTCGTTTCAGTATTGCAAATGTTTGTGCTTAATGATGTCTGTGCTTAGTGCAAATTAAGATCAGTAGCTTTTGTCCTTTATGGCGTTATATTTATTTCCCAGCTTTCTTACTTTACATTATACTGACGTTAGTCGCTGAAACAAATTAGACGTATTCGCGATTTTTTGCAATGAAAACAACGAAATTTTCCATTATAATATGTCATTGGCTACAGAGAGAGAGAGAGAGAGAGAGAGAGAGAGAGAGAGAGAGAGAGAGAGAGAGAGAGAGAGAGAGAAATAAATGTGCGTAATAAAAGGTTTCTGCTGAATCATCACTTATTTCTTTCCCCCTGGATGGACACTTACACACACACACACACACACACACACACACACACACAAACACACACACACACACACACACACACACAAACACACACACACACACACACACACACACACACACACACACACACACACACACACACACACACACACACACACACACACACACACACACACATCCTTCCAATAAAATAAAACCTTAGAAAAATTAAAGACTTCAACTCACACGAAAGAAAATCTGATCACGAACCACCTAAGCCGCTTGGACATGTCGCAAACTTTCTTTTTTTACATCCTTTCCTCATTTTTTTTTCATTTCATTCTCACACGAACACTGAATTATCATGTTAACACGCGAGACATTCTTTTTTTTTTCCTAACGAGGTCAGTAACAAATGAGTAAATACACATTTGCACGTGTTCTGAGGTCATTTCGCCGCTTCTCCGTGCAAAGTGGAGGAGGAATGAAAGAATCAAGGGACGTGTTTGACTGAGGAACGGAAGGAGAGTAAAAGAAAAAGGTCCGTGTTCAGAAACGCATTGCTCTCTCACCCCGACCATTTTCAAAGGCCAAATTGATGATTAGTGGGGTTTTCAAGAATGTTTCTCCAGTTAATAAATGTAGAAATCTTATCACTCTGCTTCTAAAATCGTAAAAAAAACACCTTGAAAAGACTCGTGTCAATTTAGATCAAGCCTTTTAAAATAGTGGAGAGAAGCACAGAAGTGTTCGAAAAGACGAGCCCAAGACTAGTCCACAAACCCTATATATCCAGACCGACGCGTGGTATGAGGAAGTGAGAGTTGTTCCTTCATGGGTGTGTATCGTAAGATGGGGAGGATTCTTTTTATAGTTTGGACGCAGCTGGTGTGAGCGGGTAGTACTGCTTCGGATATCAGGGAACTCTAATCTCGCTCGCTCACGCTCACATATCAGGGGCGCGCTCTCTCTCTCTCTCTCTCTCTCTCTCTCTCTCTCTCTCTCTCTCTCTCTCTCTCTCTCTCTCTCTCTCTCTCTCTCTCTCTCTCTCTCTCACAAACCGCCGTCTATATAGTGTTGTAGTCTCGCAGTGCTGTTTAATTGGGCTGTAAATCTCCTGCTGAGTAGAACGCCACAAGTGAATTCTATAGTCATTAGCTCGGCAGGATTTACGAGTTGAGAGCTTCGAGTGGACAAATGTAGACTTAGGTAAAGTTTGTATCTGGTAGCCTGGTAGCATGGGGGACCGTGGTCTGGAGTGGCTTCTCTTGTCCTCTATCCTTGCCAGCAGGTGTCTGTATCATGGACGGCATTTCAATTCTGGGATTAACTTGGCCAATCTGAATACTGAAGGAATTCCTGTTATTAGCTTTGCGTACGACAGATATCAAAATTAATGGAAGTCCTGATGGCAGAGTACTAAGTTGTTCGTGTGATCCGAGTGTGGCTCATTACAGCAAAGACCTAACTTGTGGAGCTGCGGCAGTAATCATATGGCAGTTAGTCAGGAAACGTCTGCCGTCAGACCCTGACTCTTTGAAGCGGAACTTCGCATCCGTTGTTAATTAACCAACCCTGCTCTCTGAGTTATGAATATACCAGATAATGAGCATTCGCCTTGCACGGGGAGACGCTGGTCGAGTGGTTATTGCCGTCGGGGAGAGGGCCGGGAAACCTCCTTTCCACGTAACGCCAATACCTGACAATTTTTGGTACATTGCGTGGTTGCTCAGTATTGTATCCGTTTTACCGATTCCTCCACCTGTCTGCACCACCATTGACTCCACACTTGGTCATTAATATTCCAACCGAGGAAGGGGGATGATAACAAAGAAACGACACCGCTGGGCCAGAACTGTCTTTCTTCCCGCGAAACACAACTGTGTGGGGTAATGACAATTTCACCACACATAAAGGGATAAAGGGCCAGGAGGCAGCAGGGCGAGGGTCACCGGATGAACCCTCACCTCACCTCATCCTGACCCTCGTCCCCACGGCCCTTCATCCTTCCCCGCACGCGCCGCGCCGTGCATGAAGGGAATGCATTTCATGATAAACACTAATTGAAAGGTTCGCGCCACCGCTGAAACAAGATTAGCAGTATAATTCGTGCTCATGTTAACTGATATATACGTAGATGTAATCCATTTTCATGAAGAATAAATAGTGTACGAACATATGTACGTTTAATGAAATTCATGACGGAAACTGGTTAGATCAGAGAGGAAAAACGACGAGCTAGAGATGTACAGTTATGATTACAAGTCAACTGTCATGCGACGCTTACCTCTGGCGTGTGTAGCGATTTTTCCTCAATTCTAAGGCCTCTGATTTGCTAAAACCGTCAGTGGTTAGGATTTATAAGGAGGAAAAATATCAAAAAAAGATTCGTAAATAGAGTCGTGGATAGTGGAATAAATTTAACAAGAAGGTGAAATGTGCATGGATGTTAAAGAGCTTCAAAAGGAGAATGTATAGATTTATGAGTGATAACAACAGATGGAACGTTTTAAGTAATAAGGACCCGTCTTATGTACGTGTGTGGTAATCTCTTTAATTCCTTAACGTTCATGATATGTTCCTGTTTTTGTTTTTTTTCACGACTGTCAGCAAATCAGAGAAGCCTTGACAGTGAGAGGAAGAACACAGACAACAGTGGAAACGAGTGAGGAAGATTAGACTCCACTTCTGACTATAACTGTATCTTGAGCGTCTGAAATAACGGACCCCACCGATGAAAGAATGGCATCAGAAAATTACCCAGAACATTACCGTGCATTACCCTCACCCTTGCCTCTCCCTCTGCCTCTCCCTCTGCCTTTGCCTTCCTTTGCCTGCCACTACACTCCGAGGTTCTCCCCCCGATGCATTACACTACAGAAATACGAAGGTGTTAAACTGTAACAGGGAATGACCGCTGCCTTGACGCTGAGTGATGAAAGTACTTCGTGAGAGAGCAAGAAAATGCAGCTCAAATAGTTCATGACATCTATTGTTCTAATTTCGAACCATGAAATGTATTCTAGTCTATTATTTTGTTTGGTTTGTTTCGATTTGTTTCGTTTTTGTTTTGTTTTCAGACAAGGAAGTGTTCAAGGATTTTCAAACACACACACACACACACACACACACACACACACACACACACACACACACACACACACACACACACACACCTCCATCTCTCTTGGCACATGTGAATTATGAAATGCAAATTTAATTATTGTTTATTTTTTAGCGACGGAAGCCAGTGTAAAAAGTTGATCTTCTACTACCACTGCTACTACAACTGCTACTGTTACAGCTTTTGCTATTGATACTGTTGCTACTACTACTACTACTACTACTACTAATAATAATAATAATAATAATAATAATAATAATAATAATAATAATAATAATAATAATAGTAATAATACTGCTGCTGCTACTGTTGCTACTGTTACTACTACAGCTACTATTGTAACTACTACTGTTACTACTGTTACTACTTCTATTACTTCTAGTATAATAATAGTAATAATGATAATAATAATAACAATAATAATAATAATAATGATAATAATAATAATAATAATAATAATAATAATAATAATAATATCATTATTATTATTATTATTATTATTATTATTATTATTATTATTATTATTATTATTGACAGTACTGTTGCAACTGCTGTTGCTGCTGCTTCTACTACTACTACTACTAATAATAATAATAATAATGATAATAATAATAATAATAATAATAATAATAATAATAATAATAATAATAATAATAATAGTAATAATAATAATAATAATAATAATAATAATAATAATAATAATAATAATAATAATAATAACAATAATAATAATAATAATAATAATAATAATAATAAGACCACCATTGCAACTGTTGTTATTTTTATTTATTGCTGCTGCAACTGATATTTACGAAAGCTATTTTATTATTTATAGACCGTCATAATGTTGACAACATGCATGACGTGAAAATTAGAAGTTACAGGAAACGGATCGATCTACAATAATATATATATATATATATATATATATATATATATATATATATATATATATATATATATATATATATATATGCTTTCAGTTTGAAGTTAATGTAGGCAGATTATGTTACGAGCAGTATCTGTATCGCTTTTATATGTTTATCATTGTACGTATAATATTATCTACGTGCCGTGCATCTGCTGCTTAAGCTCTCGGTCCGGCTAACACTCTGCATTTCGTTTAGCGAATCGCAAAACTTCTACAGAAGAGCAGAAGCCTCTAACTGCTTTTTTCTTTCTTTTTCATTGCTAATAAGCCGCGTGCCTTCCTTGTTTCAGTGACAAAGCTCGCTAATACACTATCTTTGCTACTAAACCCCCAGCTTTCCGCCGGCGCCTGTGTAGCCCAGTAAGCGACCCACGCTCACCTTCTCACTTATTCTTTAGTCTGTACAAGCCCCTGTTGTGCTCCCATTTTCCGTAAAATTGTTTTGATTCAGCGGAAAACTTAAACTTTCTGGAGAATGTCACCTTGTCCTTCTCTCAGGTAATATGCTTCGAAGCATGTTTATAAGTTCTTGAGGTTTTTTTTTTTTTTTCAAAGTCATAGCTACTTCTACTTTAAAAATCTTTCTTTATTTAATGAAAAATAATTTACTGGCAAATTAGAAATATTTGAAAGCCACGAATAAAACTACGGTACAACCGACTGTGTTTGCTTTGTTTGTCTGTTTGGTGTGTGTGTGTGTGTGTGTGTGTGTGTGTGTGTGTGTGTATGTGTGTGTGTGTGTGTGTGTGTGTGTGTGTGTGTGTGTGTGTGTGTGTGTGTGTGTGTGTGTGTGTGTGTGTGTGTGTGTGTGTGTTTGGTGCTTTTGTGCTTTTACCTTGGAATGTGGACTTGTGAGAGCCGGTGCGGCAACACCGCATGCGAGCACATCAAGGTCCTTCAACAAGACGGTCATGCGAGTATTGACACAGGCAGGTGTTGAGTGTTGTCACCACTGAGCATATCCTTAATAAATCTTGGCAGATCTATTAAGATAAATACATATATACATGTATGTAACATGCATGTATATCTTCCTTTACATGTACATCAACTATGCATACTTAAAGATTTTGATTTTATAAAACAAGTTTTCATGTTATTTATACAGTTATTTTTTTTTATTTATGTCATGTGAACAGGTAGACGAGGGTGTGGCACCCACCGCCGCGCCGGCCATCCAGGGCGGCGGGTCCACGGTGGCGGGCTCCTGCCGCTTGGCCTCCTCCGACTGCTTGGCCTTTATGTCTTCCTCGGTTTTGTTTCGACGCTATGATAGAAGGTAACAGTGAAATACAGCATTAATTCAAGTCCCAAATTTAGCATCGCACTTTCTCAATAATCAATTGTTGGGAGGGTACAAGAGTGAGAATCAGTGGCTGCTGTGTCAGTTTGCCTCTCAGGTAGTACGTGATTGCTCCCTGTGCACCCTTTAACCCACACACCCCAGCTCACTGTGTAGTGGACGTATTTAAATGAGAATGAGGACTTACATTCAACTCCCTCCCTGTAAAATTTGACATGACTGCAGGCAATCCCGCGTCTTGTCTCGGTGAGACCAACCCTTCCTTTCCTCCCGCCTGGCCGTGCCCACACCAGCCCCTTCACAGTGACAAATATCTCCTAAATTTGCAAGTTAATGACACGTATTCAAGGAATTTACTAGCGTCCATCAGCGGTTTTATTAAGGGAGTTCTACAGAGCCATGGTAGTATAGTGCTGCCTCATGAAGATATGTGTCACACCATTGGCTTTGGTGTTCTCTGATTTCCGACTAATGATTGTAAAAATTCTTACAGATAAATCAATGAAAAAATTCATTCCTTATTGATTTGTTTTGTTAATGTGAGTAGACATTTGTATACTGTGAGTACAAATATTTTGTGTGTAGAGCTAAGTTCATGGACTTCATTTTCCTTTATCAAAGGGAAGTGCAAGTGTGCTCGCCGACATCCATGAAACTGACTGTCTTTTGCTGACATTTTTTAAGGTGTTGATATGAACGTTCGTTGGCAGTAATCATTCTTCCCTCTGATGAAATATGTAATGTAAAGGTCTATTTCACAAGAGAAAAGTGGGTGTCGCCTGACAATAACTTTTGGGTCAGGTTTAGTGTGGTGGGATAACTAACCCAACCGCTGCGTACCGCGTACACTACTACCTGTGTACGAAAGCATGAACCACAGGATGATCATGATAACAATGACCTGATTCACTGGCTTTGACTCAAGTATCCAAGAAAAGTTAGAGAATAATGATAGTAATTCTGCGATTCCGCGACGCTCACAGCCATACGTCGTCTCATTTCACGCGCCGTTCATAAAGCCATTGTCCCAGAAGCTCGCGACCACGCAGCATGCTCGCCCACATCAGTTCCGTGAACCCATTGACGGACACCCTGCTGGTGGCCCGCCACCCACCAAACTCCTCCCGCTCGCCTTGCGTGCTGCTCCTCGGCGAAGCCACACGGCCGGAATAAAGGATTAAGCCGAGCTGAGAATTATTAAGGCGGGTGCGGGAAAGTCGTCCATTGCAACTTCGCGTGACTTCCCTTTCGTGCTCGAAATTAAATCGACTCCCCAGCCTCCGCCCCGCGAGCTTCCTCACAGCATTTTAAGACCAGGGGAAGCACAGGCAGCGCAGGAAAGGCCAGCCAACGCACGTACGCTCCTTACCCATTCTTGATCATTACTTATGAGCGCGAATCTTTTAAGTTAGGGCGAGAAGAAACCCATGAATTTAGCACTATAACTGATGAGAATTCAGGAGGGATCGCAGGGAAAATAGTCACGACGCGGGGAAAAATCTGCCGTATCTATATTGCATTAATGAAGTACTGACCGCGACGAGGGTTGTCCTGAGGGTGAAGTATTCATGCAGTGGTTATCGTGATGCGACGTTCACTGCAATGGTGGCCTGGGTCTCGTGCATGGCTGAAAAGAGTGGCATACCTCTCGGGAGAGTATATACAGTATGCGTGATCAAATTGGTGGAGAAAGATGGAATTATTTGCATGACATGAGATTAACGACCCTCAAGGGAGTCTGTTCATTTCAGAAAACTGCAAATCATTTCGTGAGTTTTTTTTGTTTTGTTTTGTTTTGTTTTGTTTTTTACCCAGAGCGTTATCAAACTTAAAGATGAAAACTACGTGGATAGTATTGGTTTTAGTAGCAGTAGTGGTTGTTGTTGTTTTTGTTGTTGTTGTTATTGTTATTGTTGTTTTGTTGTTGTCGTTGTTATAATGAAAATCATAATTGTACTAGTATTCAAAGAAAAATGTTGTTCTATTATTTTCGTAAATTGACCACTTTATAGATCCAGTTTATTTTCCCTAAGTTTTAGTCTACTTAGTTGGCAGATTCTTTTTGTGACTTCTATTGCGAGGCATTTAATAAGTGGCCATGTGACGTGAGTCGTTTGTTTTATTCGATGACTTCAAGTAATCAACGCAGCTGCCAAGAGAGTGCGTTGATATTGCACCGACGCACTAGTACACTTATACGCTCTAGACTGCGCCATCCCAGAGAATACTTTGTTGGTCTGTATTCATTCAAATGTACTAAGCCATGATCTGTTCTTAGAGCTATCACGGTTATCTTTTCTACATATTGTGGCTCTTTAGCAGTATTCTTCTCTTCATTGGTGTTTTCTTTGCCATTAAGCTTTTTTCAAGTTATATCGTTCTTACGGTAGTTACGTTTAAAGGTATCAATAAAAAAAAGAGAAAAGAAAGCCCATAATGCATGTTTAAAACGTTATTTTTAGTGTGTACAGGGAAAAATATTTTCTACAATTCTATCTTCCTGAGTGGGAATTCATTCTCTCTCTCTCTCTCTCTCTCTCTCCACATTTTACGGCGTTCCTTCACCAACAGAGTTTTAAATATTGTACAGTATGGTGTCTGAAGTGGTAGCAAAAAAAAGCTTCTCCAGCCCCCTGTTGTGTATATTAAGTTTGGCATCTTTTTTTACGCACGCACGCACACACACACACACACACACACACACACACACACACACACACACACACACACACACACACACACACACACACACACACACACACACACACACACACACACACACACACACACACACACACACACACACGTTGTCTCCACTGACATACACACCTGCCTTTCTTTCTCCACAATTATATACAGACGCATACAAATTAACAAGCACATTTCCCTACTGTCACATTTGTTTTTTTCTTGAACATTACCTCCCTCCGTCGTCCCAACACCCACACAGGTGCGGTGCGTGCATGAGTAAACTCATTATTTTCAACCAACATTCAAGGTGCCGAAAACAACACTTGACTAAGTTTTGTGAGCTTAATACGCCCATATCATTCCTTTACTCTTTCTTTTATTCTCTAGTTTTCAAAGACCAGTTTTTATTCTTAACTTCAGCTCCGGATCTCAGAAGAAAAATCCGTCTTCAAAATAGTTAGATAATTGCTATTAATATAAAATGTAAAATAACCCCTTCGTTGAAAGACAGATCAAGTCCATTGGTAAAGAAATACATTTGAGATCAAATATTTTCCTTTTTAACCTTGGTTATTTTTCAGGTAATAGATTTTTCTAAAAAGAAATTTAAACATATATAATGTAGAAATGGAACTGAGTTAAAGGAGAATAGATATGCGAATATCAGAGCCACTTTTTTACATCACAGAGACGTTGGGTAGCCAACACCCATGTAAAGCTCTGGATTAGGACAACATGAAGTTGTACAAAAAAGATAAATGGGTAAAAGATCAAAAGCCCTCTTAAGGTATTAGTCTCAATTGAACATAATGAAAAGGCGTTATTGGACATTTGAAGTGTCTTAAAATTTTGAAGTAAAATTTAGACAAAAATTACATTTAGTTGATTCATATGAACCTTTCACTTTCGTATTGCTCTTTCTTATGATAAAAGACTTTCTATCCGTATTTCTTTGGTCCAAACCTGAGAAAAATCATCAAAATTTATGTTAAAAAACTATAATAATACAAAGGGTTCGTTTGTTAAAAGAGAAGAATACATTGTTGTCAAAGTCTTTCCTGACATTGCAGGGACTGTGCGTAAATAAACCAATTCATTCTAAAACAAAATTCAAAGAAAATTGTATCTTACAAATCTCTATAAATATCTTGTGCCAATTATTCTTGTACTCTTATTTTTCAATTTTGTAGTGCGGAAAAAAAAACTTTCTTTACACCTACTCATACCTTCACACTCATCAAACAACCACACCCACCATACACCCATACCCAACTCAACATACATTCATTTTCCCTCATCTTCAACCCTCAATCCCTAAGCCTGCCCAAACCTGCCCATCCTTACACCCTCACTCATCACACTCATACTCACAGGTCTCCTCATTTTCGTTTCCATGTGCTGTCAACACCCATTCTTCTCGTCACTCACTACTCATTTCTCCATTTACTCAATAATATTCTTATGTATTATTCTTATCCACTCTGAATATTTCCTGTTATTCACATTGCCAACCATTAGACCAATCATGATTTCTGTTGAATTCAGCGCCGTCTTATTATTTTTTTTTTTTTTTTTCAATTGCATCTTTTTTTTTCTTCTCTGTCCTCATCCTCGTTCTCAGACACATATTTGTTCATTATTTTTTGTTTTCCCTTCTAATATGTGTTTTATCTCGATGAGATCATAGATAGCCGTCTCATTCTCTACAATATGATGCACGCGACCTCTTATCGTTCCTTGTAAACCTTGCATGAATCATCACGCTTCATTCGCCACTTCAAGGTTTTCAAAGCCCTTGTCAAACACTTGAGTTGAGTGTTTCATGTCAGCTGATTCCACTCATGGCTAAATTGCTCTAATTAATTGTCCCTCATCCAGCCACCACATCCATTACGATTATCTCTACCTAATCACTTGCTACTCACTGAATAGAGTAATTGGATTCACACACACGTGCGTCACTGTCGCTCACTTATCATCAGTTCATTTACACTTGCAAGTCATGATGCATCCACGCACACACCCACACTCACTCATCCACCGCCATTCGCACAGCCACCAACCGGCTCAGCCTTGCCAGCGTTCTCAAGGCTCCTCCTTCGGGCGGCGAGGATGGCCTGTAGCGCCCTGTCCTCCACGGGTGGCTTCCTCGGGTGGGAGGTGGGTGGTGCATCTCTAGAGACCTCGCCCCCGCCGCTGCCGCCAGTGTTAATCTTGTTCTTGCTCTCCTCGGCGTCCTGCCCCATGAAAGATTACATCAGTTGAGCAGGACTTTGTCGTGTCCCTTTAACCTTCAGTTATGCTTACCTGGATTTTTTGTCCGCTTTTATGTGTTTTCCGTTTATATATATATATATATATATATATATATATATATATATATATATATATTATATATATTATATATATATATATATATATATCTATAATTATATATATATATATATATATATATTTTTTTTTTTTTTTTTTTTTTTTTTTTTTTTTTTTTTTTTTTGTAATAGTGCTTACCTGAATCATTATTTAGATATGTATATCAAATCCTATTCGATACAAATCCATAAATGGTTTCACTCACCTTTTCTGCATCTGAGTTCTTGCCAACTACGGACTTAGACTTGTCATCCGCGTCTGAACCCTGCCGCCCCACCTGGGGTGAGGCTCGCCCGCTCCCAGGAGATCTGTGCGGGAAAAATTAAATATGCTACTTTAGTACACAACTTTTTAATTAGAAAGCATTGTTTAATTTCACTGTTATGGCTAGAAATTTCGATATACTGAAAAAAGCTTTAGTACTTGTTGCGTCCTTGTTCCGGAGAAGCACCGCGTGACCCTCGCTCTGGGGATGGAAGTTTGGATCCTCTCTCCTCGCCGTCTCGCATCTTGGACGGCTTCAAGCTGCTGCCGTGTGTTTTCTTTTGAGCGGTTTTTGTGTTTTTTGTAACTGTGGCTTGTCTTTTAGAGGTGGATATACGCTTGGCGTTGGGAGGATGAATCCTGATCTCAACAGAGTGAGGTTTCTCGTCTCTGCCTCCACTCCCTTTTCTTTTCTTGTTCCCGGAGCGATCTTCCAAGGCAGGCTTTTTGTGACTCTCATCTTGGAGGTAATCAAGAGAAAATAAAACAGAATCAGTTTAAGTATTGTTGATATTATTGATATTATTATCTACAAAGGTATGCTTGAAGTTCTGCATTCATCCCATGCATATTGTGGGTTTGCGTATTAGTTTATTAGCATTATATCAGGAAGCAGGTAGATCCTGGGTCATGGTGTAATGGATTGGATCTTTGCAAGGATCTGAATTTGTGCGTTGACCAAGTTTTGTTCTTTAATTATACAAATGGCAGAAAATATTTTCATGTTTCTTGAATGTATATATAACGTACATATAGTACTTTTATTGATACAGAATTCGGTGTAGTAATCCAGGATCTTCTGTTTTGTCAATAATTGTTTTGGCGGGGACCGGTTGCCTCTCGGTGCTTCATACTACAGCATGCCTCTACTGTGCAATACATGAAAAATGGGAAAATACCTAGTTAACAAGATATTTAATAAGAACTTGATATTGAAGATTAATTAATGTGTTTAAAAGATATTTCATGCATGTGACGCATGTCGGTCTGCTATATTTTTGTTTTCCTGTTTTTGTCTTGTATTCAGAAAACTTCTTTTGTTGCCATTGTCAGGAAGGTTGAACAGAATTACCGAGGGAGATGACAGTGGCGGTGATGTCCGGCTTGGTATCACTGCCTGCCTCCCAGGAGCTGGACTGAGCGAGCCTGGATCACTCAGCCCACACTTCCGCCCGAGGTCGCCCCGCCCACCAATCAGGTCCCGCCCTTCTTCATGACCCGCCCCCGCCCACCAGCAGCCACCCTTACCATTGGCACTGGTGCACACTCACCTTTGGCAGTGCCCTCGTTGACCTTCCCTCCGTCGGGTTCTGCCTGTCCTGCACTGTTGTCCCCATCCTCCCTTGCTTTATCTTCAGCATCTTCACTGCCTTCACCGTCGCCGCCTCCTGTGTCCTCCTTTTCCTTCTTTCCTCCACTGCCCTTCCTAGATACTTGGGAGTCTTGCCCTTCCTGTAAATCATTCACCCCTTGGTCACCTTGACGCCAAAGTTCCTGGTCTGGCTTCTCCTGAAACACCCCGTCTTGCGTGGCCTCCTCCTCCCCAGGGGCGGGGGAAAGCACAATGGCCTCCACTTGACCCCCCATCCCCCCGTTCCTCTTTGTCCATAGATCGGTCAGAGTCGAGGCATCAATAAGGGCCAGTCATCAAAGGTCTCTTACATACGAAATTCCGCGTCTTCCTTAAAGCATCGTTCAGTATCATCCCATCACGTGGTCCACCACCTGCTCCCTAACCACAACGTATTTAGCCTCTTTTTTTCACTTTTCGCAATACACAATGCCGCTTATTGATATTTTTCTCAGCGAGGAATATTGATAAGCGTATGCGATACGTCTGCGCTCATGATGATGTCCCTAAGGCCACGCCCACTGCCCACAAAGAGCCGTAATGTGAAGAATATCGCAGCAGATACTCCAGTCGATGTTTGTTTGGGTCACCGACCGTGAAAGGTATCCATGGCAACTTGCATAAACAACATAGTTCCCCTTTAACCGCTAGAGGGCAACACTCAACATTGATTAAGGATGGAAAAGATGAATCTATGACTATATTTATTGTTGCAAGATCTAATTAAGTCATTCTGAGATCAATATGATGTGGTCATTTGTATTTTCATTATTTATCATTTCAATTTTTTAAGGGTTAAATTTTAGATTTTATTTTCATACCTCTCTCTCTCTCTCTCTCTCTCTCTCTCTCTCTCTCTCTCTCTCTCTCTCTCTCTCTCTCTCTCTCTCTCTCTCTCTCTCTCTCTCTAAAATAAAAAAATAAATAAAAAATAAAAAAAAAAAAACGCCACAAACTTCAATCACTATCACCTATCAATTTTGCAACAAAGATATTCCATGGCATTGCGTGGGTGATCTAGAAACAATAAAGGAAGTTGAGTAGTTTCATTGAGAATTGGCTGCTGGAGGCGGGAGGAGACATGAGATGAAAGAGGAATGAAACTTACCGCGACGAATACGAGTATTTGAAAATAAGGTTGTGTTGTTGTTGTTGTTTTAGATATCAAGCTGTGACCCTATAACTGTAGATCTTTTTTGTTGCTGCTGTTATATTCAAGATGACGAGAGCTAAAAGATAGCATATACTGGGGAAATGCAGGTGTTTGTAGGAACTGTCTTAAGAGCGGTGAACATGAGACAAGCGACAGGTGACCAAAGCAGCTCCCAGTCTTCCCCTGTTACAGTGACGACATCCGACTATAGGAGGAGGAGATAAAGCTCTTGTACATACGTAGCTGTCTCGTTCTCCTTTTCAGATATGCTCGCCATGGCTGTCGCTGTTCAGCTGAGCAATGAGCATGTTGGATCATACTTAACCACTCTGTCAGATCATTCCTATTGGACAAAATTATATCTTCGCCAAGGATGTTAGTCAAGCTTGTAGAATTGTCCAACGCACTCACACTGTTTCTTTAATCAAGAATCTGATTTGAGAAACATGATTTGGAGTGCAAGGCCTTATAATGCTTGATGAAAGTTAACATACAGTAATCTACTATGCGTGCAAACAGCAAAGTAAAAATATATGCTAGAACTTTTTTTTCCACGAGAAAAATAAAAACTAATTCAATTATCAACATTACTTGTTATTTTTTCTAGGAATAAGAAAACTTACGAATTCAGAATCTGTATTAATGAATGTGTTCAATCTATTGATCAGACTCAATAATCATATTGTTAGTGCTCAAACATTGAGGAGTTTTAAAAGATTGGACAAGTTTATGGATGAGGATGATAGGTGGAAATAGGAGGGTGTTCACATAGAGACTGCTACGAAATATAACTAACCAACGCAAAGCACTAGATACAGTTCAAATGAAGAGATAGCGAGATCAAAAAGAGAAAAACATGTCTTAAAGATTACCAACAAAATATTATAATTCAAAAGTTCAAAAGAGGGAAGTCTTGGGTCATGTCCTTTCAGTCAGAAAACTGCACGTGATCTGTGAGACCAACACGCAGAGCAGCATACGATGATAATATCTCTCTCTCTCTCTCTCTCTCTCTCTCTCTCTCTCTCTCTCTCTCTCTCTCTCTCTCTCTCTCTCTCTCTCTTTGTAGCACTACTGCATGCAGCTGTCCAGTTTACTATCAAGATAACCTACATGAATGTATTAAGCCTGCACATCATGATTACAGAAAGCAGCTCTTTTTATACTTTCAGAGCAGTTGTCAGCCAGCGGAAAAGCAAGTCTCATTTCAGTGTCGTTGCATGTTGGTTGTAGTGGTCGAAATGTCATCAGTTGTCTGGGCTATTTTGTTTCAGAAGCTCTTCCTGTTTTTGTTGTTGTTGCTGTTTTGTTGCTGCTGTTGTTGTTGTTGTTGTCGTTGTCGTTATTAATGTTGCTCTTACTGTTTTATGTAACAGGGAACCAGTCAATTTTGTGGCGTCCTTCCGTGATTTGTTTACTTCCTGAAGTGTTGGTTGTCTATGAAAAGACGTGGAAAAATGCCGGGTGATGTCATCAAGAGTGGATCGGAGAGGAAGCTTGTTATTGTTGTTATTGCTGCTGCTACTACTACTGTTTCTGTTGTTGGTGGTGGTGGTCAAGGATATTATGAGCAAGGATGAAGTAATCGAATTGGCGAAATTGAGGAAAAATTTCATGCTGTCAGTACACACTAGGGGGCAGCAGCAGTGGAGAGTAGTGAAGGGGTGGGGTAAGGTTGCCATGTTTGTCCTTTTAAGGACAGTCTGTCCTTTTTAGGCCATGTTTGTCCTTAATTTTTCCTGAAAAAAGGACAGACAAAATCTGTCCTTTTCTGTCCTTTTTTCACTGAAGTTTATTACTGATTGCAATTAATATAATTAAGACGCTGACAAATTTATTGTGATTACGTACGTGTCTGTACTGATATTACTGAAGGCATTGGGATTAAAAAAAAAAAAAAAAAAATAGGGCAAGGGGTTGATGTCAAGAAGATATAAGTGATTTGAGACAATATGACACCCAAAAGATCATTCCATAAAGGAGGGATGGTATAAAGCCGGCCCACTGTGGAGACGATTCTTGGCTAGCCTAACCTCATCCCCATGGGCCCCACAGTCACAGGCGAGCCGGAGGGACCACAGACCGACACGAGTGTCCCTAATATTTTGATCTGGTGTTTTTATTTGTTTCACTTGATTTCTGCTTCAGATACATCATTATGGTGCTTTTCCATCACTAAAACAGTTTGCAACAGGCCAAACAAATTTGTGGGAGAAGAGGGATGTGAGGTTTGCCCCGCGGAAATTTGCTGACACAAAATCATATAAAACATCACTAATTTATTCAGAAACACATTACCTTGCTAATAATAATGTCCTTGTGCATGTCTTCTGCTTCTGACTAAAACTGAAGGGAACTGATAAAACCTTTAATTAAGTAATACAAGACAGAAGTAGAGGTGGCGATCAACATAGAGACGACCTTCAAATCAAGTCACAAGAATAAGAAGAAAAAGAAAAGGGCGGAGTTTAGAGAGAGCGGAGAGGCAGGAGGGTATGTGATTTGAAGTTACACCTAGCTTTCTGAATCCCATTGTGAGCATAGTGTAAGGCCCCTTTCACACTAGGATACTAGTTGCCTTCCATGCTTACGCCACCGATCATGCCCGGACCTCATGAACCCGCCGCTCCTTGTCAGTTGTCAGTCGGAAGAATGGCGTCCAACGAAAAAACTCCTCGTTGCCCTGCTGGCTAAAAAGAAATGGAAAAGGCGCTCTGCAGAAAGGAAAATGCATATATGTGCATCCTATATGTATTACCCTGAAGGATGTACACAGGAGTGCATCATACACTTTTCCCTGATTTGTGTGCAGACGAAAAGAAGTTTTTCAACTATTTTCGCATGAGCAAGCCGTCATGTGAAGAACTTCTCAGCTACGTCAGGAAAGACATCACAGGGATTACAACAAAGTTGAGAGAATGTATTTCACCAGAAGAGAAACTGACCGTCTCTGAGTATGATGATAGGCCGCCGCTAGCCAGTGAGTAGCGGCGGTGTCGGACACTGGTCACTGGTGGTTGGGTAGATAGTGTGGAAGCTTCCACTCAAAACCATGAAGCTCTACAGTGAGTGGCGGACACTGACACTGCCAGTGTGTGTCCGCCACTCACTAGATAGTTGCGGAAATGAGACACCGAAATGTTTTAAGTGTCCCGTTGCCTGGTTAAGACACTGCAGTGGCCCAGTGTGAAACAGTCCATTGGAAAGCATGGAAGCCAACTAGTAAGGACGTAGTAAATTAATATTGTTCATCAGTTAAATACATTCACTTCATTCGGTTACAACACAAGAAATGAAGGGAAGAAGATGCTGCAACAAGATATCACATCTGTATGTGGCAGGTCCTGTAGCAAACATAAATATACCGAGAGATTTCTACCTATTATCTATCCCCTGCCTATTGATTAAGCACACACACACACACACACACACACACACACACACACACACACACACACACACACACACACACACACACACCTCAAAATACCCGAAAAAATCACTTCACAATGCTAGATATTGAGAGCCAATATAACAATATTACAGCACCACACACACACACACACACACACACACACACACACACACACACACACACACACACACCTCAAAATGCCCGAAAAAATCACTTCACAATGCAAGATATGGAGAGCCAATATAACAGTATTACAGCATCACACACACACACACACACACACACACACACACACACACACACACACACACACATACACACACGCACACGCACACACGGTAAGCATAAAGTAATTCATGCTACATATGGCATATAAGTCAAGAAGGCAAGGGGGCAGGGAGGCGCCTGCTGCCCTATGACGTCACAGCTGATGACGTCACAGCTGATGACGTCACGGCTGATGACGTCACAGGTGCTCTATATTTACGTAGCGTAAACCATTTTAAAAATTACCCTTCGATAAAACGATGTCAGATCAAACTTATGTATCTGTTCCGACGTGATAAATAGGATAACTAATTCCCAAAGTATAAACACACTCCTAACAATAGTAATTCTAAAGAAATTCTACGGGAAAAAAACGTGTTTTATAAAAATATGACCCTTTTTAACACTCGTTAAATATCCACTAATTATCACTTCAAAAGAACCAAAACCCATTTCAAAACAATTGATTAGTTATTCTCAATTATTTTAAACACTTTAGAGTGAGTTAGAGGCAGAAATAAACTATCGACAGGCTGATAAATAAGTTATTAATGTAATTTTGACACCGTTAAATAACACTTTTCCTCTCCACTCATTTCACTGAAATTTAGGCATAAAACATCATTGTATATTGACTATCTTTTGCAAATAATAACAACTTGATACAGCCTTAAATAAAAAAGGGCATTGGGCGTTCCAAGAAATTTAGCGCAAAAATCCCCTCTTATTTACCACCCTAATAACGCCAACCACAGCTATCTCCACCCCTTACACGCACGGAAATGACTTGAAACTCACCGCAGTATTCATAGAAAGCGTTAAATTTGACTATTGATCCCAAATAAACAGTCCAGAAACGAAGAAAATATCCTGATAAATGAGCCGGCTGGCGGAGGCCCCGTGGTGGGGTACGGCCCCCCCTCCTATCTCACTTCCACCTTCATTAAACTCAAACTTGACCATGAAAGCTATGTCTGAATGGCTCATATGAAAGCTTAATACCATTGTGGTACCCTGGCACGGATAAAAGAAGAGAGAAGAAACAAGAAAATAAGAAGAAACGAGAGGAAAAGAAATAAGAAAAGAAATAGTATAATAACAGTACCAGAGTAAGTAGGAGGTGAAAACTTGACAAGGATTGATGGGAAGGTCCCCTAAGCCTTACCATTTTATGAGAGGGCACTGCAGACATGATACAGAAGTAAACACAAAGAGATAGGGAAACTGAGATGTTTGGTCCTGGGAAACCAGAAGCAGGGAGAGGGGACAGTTATAAGCCTAACTTTGAGAGATACGTTGTCTAAACTCCGCCCCCATACCGCAGTGGGCGTGTTTTTGTAAGAGATGTAATTACTGCACGTTGGAGTATGTGAAATGTATAGAATATTCGACCTTAGTTATAAGGATAGTTTTTCTGAGGAAAATATGTGACAACTGAAATATAAAATGAGATGTAACAGAGAGAAGAGCATCTTTTAGAAACAGCTTGTTGAGAGTTCAAGAGAGAGAGGGAGAGAGAAGCTGAGGAGGTTGCAGTTTCTCTGACCAGAGGAGGGTCAGGGGCGACATGGAGACACATAAACTTGTATCAGTAAGTGGAGTTTTGAATGTTGGTAATGCAGTCTAATTCATTGTTGTGTTTATGAAATGTAAGGAGGAAAATAGTGGTTAGGATGTTATATTATTAGGATGTTCAGAGTTAAGGTGTTGTGTTTGATTTTATATGTGTTGGTATGAAATTTACTGTGACATTAACATTGAATTATTTTGAGTTGAATATTGAAGAGAGATTGATGAGAACCATTAATAATATCGTGTGTTACGTATATTGGCGTGAGATGTATTTCGACATTGATAGTGAATTATCTGGAGTTAAATGTTGATGTGAGATTGATGAGAAGCGTTGATAACATTGGGTGTTACGTACATTGATTTGGGATATATTTGACATTGATATTGAATTATATGCAGTAGAATTTTGATGAGAGATTTGGTGGGAAACTTGATGATATTGTGTGTGAAGTATTTTGAGTTGAATTGTGAGGAAAGACTTGAAGAGAACCTTGGGGATATTGTGTTATGTGTATTGGAAGTCATACTTAGCTATTAAGTCAATTAAATGAAAAAATGTTAGCAGTGTATATTATCATACCTCGTGGTTATTGATATTGAGCGATAGTCTTATACAACTATGCAATTGCAACGTGCATACAAGAAATTGCAGGGCACGACACCATTGCTGCATACTGTGGCAAGATGAACCTGTAATGATTGACAGATATGACTCAAAATGACCGATGAAATAAGAATCCAAGATGGCGCCGCGGGTGTTGGGTGGTGACTCACCTTACATAAACCTTGATACACGGCTGGTCACTTGAACCCTACAGTATTTCAGGTAAAGATCGTCTTAATACGCCACTACAGCGGCAAAAACATCGTGAAATACCGCTTTTTACTTTAAACAGAGGGTTTTTCAGGTAGAAATCGCCCGTATCCGCTCAAGCAGAGGCTTTTCAATAGGTTAGACGCAGCGCACCTCCCCGCACCCTACCCCAGGACACACTGACTCGCCTCCATCCCACCGGACACCCCACACACACCCCACCACCCTCATGCATGGCTGGCCTGGAACTAGCGTAGTATTATTTTAACAGCTGCCAAAAAGTGGTTGTATTTTTCCATGTTTCTCTTGACGCAGCTAAGAAATCAAGTAGGTTATATGCAAAGAACGTAGATAGACTGTAGATAAAAGATGTATATAACCCCATAAACGCCACAAATAACCTGATTAACGAAAGAAAACACCCGTAAAATAAGTGGAAGGAACAAAGCCGACCGTAAGTCATGTCTACCCCCACTCGGAGCAAAAAGTAGTGGTATTTTTCAATGGTTCTCTTGACATAGCTAAGAAATCGAGTGGGTAATATGCAAAAAACATAGATAGATAATAGATAAACACGTATATAACCCCACAAATGTCAAACTAAAGCGAATTAGCGAAAGAAACGCGAAAATTAACGGAGAAACAAGGCCGACCGTAAGTGATGTTTACCTGCACTCGGAGCAAAAAGTAGTCGTATTTTTCTATGTTTCTCTTGCCACAGCTAAGGAATCGAGTAGATAATATGCAAGGAACATAGATAGACAATAGATGAACATGTATATAACTCCTTAAACGTCAAACTAAAGCGAATTAGCGAAAGAAAAACACGCAAGTTAATGGGGAAACAAGGACGACCGAACCATGTTTACCCGCACTTGGAACAAAAAGTAGTTGTATTTTTCCATGGTTCTCTTGACACAGCTATGAAATCAAGTAGGTTGTATGCAAAGAGCATAGATAGACAATAGATAAACATGTATATAACTCCATAAACGCCGCAAATAAACCTGATTATCGAAAGAAAACACACATAAAATGAGTGGAAGGAACAAGGCCGACCGTAAATCATGTTTACCCCCACTCGGAGCAAAAAGTAGTGGTATTTTCCAATGGTTCTCTTGACACAGTTGAGAAATCGAGTAGGTTATATTCAAAGAACATAGATAGATAATAGATGAACATGTATATAACCCCACAAACGTCAAACTAAAGCGAATTAGCGAAAGAAACGCGAAAATTTACGAAGAAACAAGGCCGACCGTAAGTCATGCCTACCCGCACTCGGAGCAAAAAGTAATCGTATTTTTCCATGTTTCTCTTGCCACAGCTAAGAAAACACGTAAGTTATATACAAGGAACATAGATAGACAATAGATGAACACATATATAACCCCATAAACGTCAAACTAAAGCGAGTTAGCGAAAAAAAACACGAAAGTTAATAGGGAAACAAGGCCGACCGCTAGTCATGTTTACCGGCACTCGGACCAAAAAGCAATTGTATTTTTCCATGGTTCTCTTGACATAGCCAAGAAATCGAGTAGGTTATATGCAAATAACATAGATAGACAATAGATGAACATGTATATAACCACATAAACTTTCTCACACTGATACTTTCTCACACTGCTCTCTCTCTCTCTCTCTCTCTCTCTCTCTCTCTCTCTCTCTCTCTCTCTCTCTCTCTCTCTCTCTCTCTTCTTCTCTCTCTTTCTGCTCCCTCTCTCTTCTCTCCCTC
>CM035205.1:15213446-15219932 GCA_020233015.1 Callinectes sapidus | reverse complement strand
AGAGAGAGAGAGAAACTAATGAATAGCCAAACATTTGTGTGTGCGTGTGGTGGAAGGGGTGGAGGGTGAGGCGAAGATCATATCACCATAGCACTGCTTTGTGAAGTGTGTGTGTGTGTGTGTGTGTGTGTGTGTGTGTGTGTGTGTGTGTGTGTGTGTGTGTGTGTGTGTAGCCAATACGACTACTACTACTACTACTACTACTACTACTACTACTACTACTACTACTACTACTACTACTTCTGCTGCTGCTGCTTCTGCTTCTGCAATGCGTGGTGCCCCGCAGTGTGGGCACTCAGCGCCACACCACCACAACTGCACACAAATGACCATATATCCATTGGTACCATCAGACAAGCGGTGCGTGCAGCGTGCGTTACTGTGTGTGTGTTTGTGTGTGTGTGTGTGTGTGTGTGTGTGTGTGTGTGTGTGTGTGCTTTAGCCTTTCCGTGTGACCATCACCAGAGGAGGTTGGGTCCGTGCGGCGCGTGTCGGGAATGCTAACGCGTCCCACTAACGACCGTGCCCGCCAGGAAGCAGTAGAGGCCGCGGGTATACCAGACTGGGCCGGGGTATCGTTTTCTCCGGAATCGTCCCCTCCGCCCCTGATGTGTGTGGCCCCGTCCCGCCCACAGTGATGTCTACGGGTCACGTCCCTACAGGAAGGCTGCAGGCGCCACAGCCAGGCTTGTGTCAGTGAGGGCAGGAGGGAAGTGTCGCCCAGATTAGCGTCGCCCCGAGCCACGCGTGTGGGCCTCACCCGGTGGCTTGGCGAGGCCCGCCGCGGCGTCCCTGCGTGGCTCAGGCGGGGCGGCGTCTTGACAAGAGAAGGGTCGGGATCCTTTACGGCCAGACCAGCGTCGGGGGGCGAGGCGTGAGCACAGCCTCAACCTTGTATATTAACAGCAAAATTATTGATTTACCATCCTAACAACGCATGCGGTCCTGATGCTCAGCCTCACCACTCCTGCAGCATTCCTGCGGCAAGCGGCCCCTGCACCACCACCCCCACCACCATCACCACCAGCAGGAAAGAACATAGCGGGTACGACACCACTTTGTGTAGTGAATGTCAGACGCCACCGACCACCCCTTCCCTTGTCCGCCCCCCCCCGCCCCCCCATGAACATGGCGCCGTCGCTCACAGCCCTCCGCACCCCACCAGCTGCCGCCCCTCCACAGATACTTACTACTCAGCCACCACGGGCACAACCCGCACCGGCCAAGGCGCCGCTAAACTAAATCACAGACGCGCCGCTTTAAAGAGCCTACGGCGATAGCAGCACATCGCGGGGCTCCGGTACACAGAACACGCCGCCGCCACCAGAGGCAACACACGCCGCTGCCGTACAGCATCAGTGCCTTCACCGCCTGTCCAATGTGGCAAGCGACACAGAAACAAGGACCCATCAAGGACCCTGCTACTACCACCACCACTACCACCACAACAACAACAAGAACTTAACATTAAAAATACATTTATAAGGACAAAATCAGAAATAAACATGAGAGAGAGAGAGAGTAGTAGTACCACCACTACCACCACCACAACAACAACAACTTAACATTAAAAATACATTTATAAGGACAAAATCAGAAATAAACATAGAGAGAGAGAGAGAGAGAGAGAGAGAGAGAGAGAGAGAGAGAGAGAGAGAGAGAGAGAGAGCAGCAAGGAAGAAAGGGAATTGAGCGTGGAGGGAGAGGGGAAAAAATGGGTAGGGAGAGGAAAATGAGGGAAGAGAAGGGAGGGTGAGAGGGGAGGCGAGGCGCGCGTCTGTACCGCATGAGGGAGAGGGGAGGCATTGCTCTCCCCTCACTTAGCACGTGCAGGAGGGAGACAGGGAGAGGGGAGACAGGAGGAGAGAGAGAAAGGGAGAGGGAGGAAAACGAGGGTGTCTATGGGAAGGGGCATATGAGAGAGAGAGAGAGAGAGAGAGAGAGAGAGAGAGAGTAAACAAGAAAGCGATGGGAAAAAAAGAAAAGGACAAACAATTCCTGGAGAAGACGAGGAGGAGGAGGGAAGAGGAGGAGGAGGAGGAGGAGGAGGAGGATACTCAGACTTACTTTCCCCTAAACCTCTTAAGTCAACTCGCGGAGACATGAGGACGCTGTTGCTGCCGCTCAGGAGACACAGGGAAATGTACCCTACAGATTCCAGCCTCCGTGGTGTTAGTTTGTTTGCCCTCCTTCACTTATGTAAGCTTTTTTTTTATCTATCTATTTATTTATCTATCTTTACATTGCTACTACAACACACATGAACAAACGGGCCCACTCACACACACACACACACACACACACACACACACACACACACACACACACACACACACCACAGCATCATCCTGGGCTTCACGATGGTGGTGGTGATGGTGGTGGTGGTGGTGGTAGTAAGCGATCAATACACTGGATGATATGAATGGCTTCACACACACACACACACACACACACACACACACACACACACACACACACACACACACATATATACACACGCGGGCGCGCGCGCGAAGAGAATGAGGAGGAGGAGGAGGAGGAAGGCATTTTGCTCTTAAAGTGTCAAGGTATCAAGGGAAGAAAGACTAGGTGAAAGGGAAGGAGAGAAAGCTTGACTAGAAGAGGAGGTGGAGGAGGAGGAGGAGGAGGAGGTGTGAGGACAAGGGCAGTGGGCGGAGGAAGGACAAACCCGCTCGTTCCTTGCCACACCCACTGGCCCTCGCTGCTCAATCAATTATCTAACCTACCCCTGCACGTACCCTGCGAATAGGGAGGTGGCAGACGGCAGGGGGCAGGGAGATCTTAGGAGACGGTGGGCAGCGGACGGAAGGAGGTATTGGACGTGGGGGGGTGGTGGGAGGCAAGGGAAGATGGCAGGGGTGGGCAGGGATACAGGGAATGAGGTTTGGTTGAGTAGAAGGCGGTAGGGGACATAGGGGAAGGTTAGAGTCGGTAAGGGACGGCGAGGGATGACAAAGAACAGAGGGGGACAAGATAAGGGACAGTTACAGAAAAAAATAGGGACGTAAGGGTGAGAGAAAGATACAACAAAGTCTATCCTTCTATCCCCCTGTTCCCTCCAATCCTACCATTCCCCCCCCCCATCCTATCGTTCTACAAGACACTCCCAGCCACCCCCTTCAAGGCTACATTCTCTACATTCAAGCTCACCCATCAAATACCATGCACGCCGTACCCCATCTCTATCCTATCCCTCACCCCCCCCACTCATCCATCTGCGCCTACATTGCACTCTACCCATCTACACTCCCGGCACCCGCATCCACCGCCACTATCAGCCCTATTCTACATTGCTACAACTTACTTTGGTTGCTCCCGTTAAGTATCGCCAAAGTGGATCAGCCTTTTCTCTCCCGTGGTGTGTCTAACTCCACACTCCTTCCACAGTTACGTTTCCACTGTATTCACTGCCTTTCTCGTCTATTCCTCTCTTTCCAGCGGCGAGTAGTACTATTATATATTCAGACTCGCTTCTCTGACTTTGTTCTTACTCACACTGATTCACAACTACAACAGACAAGTAACTGGTGTATTCCAAGCCACCGCCACCATCACCACCACCACACACTGGCTAACACCTCCGTGCCCAAACCACCACATTCCTCTTTAAGTCTCCTCCCCTTCCCCTCTCCTCCTCCAACCACCGTGCACCACATACCACACCTAGCAGCAGGCCGTCGGGTCTTTGTCAAGCAAGCAGCAGCAGCAGGAGCAGGCCCATCCATCCGTCCCCGCCCTGCACCTGGCTACCCGCACCGCACCGCCCGCTGCCTTCCTGCCCGCTTTGGGACATCCTTGCCCAGCCCTTCCTCGAGGTGCTCCGTGTGTGTGTGTGTGTGTGTGTGTGTGTGTGTGTGTGTGTGTGTGTGTGTGTGTGTGTGTGTGTGTGTGTGTGTGTGTGTGTTCTTCAATATAAAGTACTTTGATAGGCATGACTGACAGACACAATGAATGCCTGACTGGATGAATGAATGACGTCTCAGCGTGACGCAGCCCCATTCTCCAAGCCACCCATGCATCTGCTGCAAGAGAGCAACAGTTTCACCACCACCACAAGTATAAGAGGAGATGAAGGCAGAATCGACAACTCTACAGGCGATGCTCAACTGAGTCCCAGGCGAAAACAGCTAACTATGAGGCAGGGTGGCGGCGGCGGGTTGTTCCCCTGGAAGTGAGGGCAACCACCAGCAGGCGGCAGCTGGCGGCGGAGGGTTCAAGGCCGGATGGGGGAAGTGGGAGGGAGGACGGGGGAACGCCAGGTGCTGGGGCAGCGGACACCACCACCACCACAACCATCCTCTCTACACCTCAACCTCCGCTCGCTTCCTCCTCATCCTCCCTTGCTGCTGTTGCTGTGGGGGGTGGGGGGGGCAGGGGCAAAGCGGGGGACAGAGGTGGTGGCAGCCCTAGCCATGTCCGGCCCGGGGACAAGGAAACACCACTACAAGACTCAACTTAATGTCTATTTCCGGCCACTTCCCCCCATACCACGACGTCCCATCCGCACGACCACGGACACGCTGTGGGACGCCCGTGCACCACACCTAGCCGTGTCCATCCCCTATGTGACTCCCAGCACCCATGACGCCCCAAGACTCCGACCTGGCCCACAAAGAAAGCCTCAGTCTGGGCAGGGAACGGACGCCGGCGCCCTCACCTGGAAGCTGCCCTGGGGGAGGCGCGAACTTACGACCCTTGCGGCCGCCGCCACCACCACCACGCAGCCCTGGACCAGCCACGCCACCGCTTAGGACATTTCATGCATTCGTGATCAACAGTCAAGTAAGAACAAGAAGAGGAAGCATAGGAACCTAAGAACATAAGGCAAGCTTAAGAACAAAGGAGAATAGAGAAACCATAAAAGCATAAGCAATCGTAGAATAACAGAGTACGTGATATAAAAGAACAATACAATAATTGAGCTATATGAACAGAAAACTATAAGGCAAGCAGAAAAACAAAAACAAAAAGTGAAGCAAACATAACAAATTGAGGAAAGCTGCTAAAAATCATCATCCCTCCACGTGGTAGTCCCCGGTATGAAACTTAAGCACCTATCCTCCATCTCTTCCCTCTTCCTCCTCCTCTTCCTCTTCTTTTTCTTCTTCTTCCTCCTCCTCCATCATCCAACTCCCACTCCCACTCACACTTCACTTCCATCCACTGGTCTGTTTCCTTATATTTTATCCCTTCATTTAGGACACTTTCCCTTATAACAACTTGCAATGTTGTGGCTACATTCTGTTAAACAACTCTGTAGTATACTAAAATAAAAATAAAAATAACCGATTTTCTTTTTATCTCCTGTAGCTTAGAAAGAACAATTCCTTCCTTTTCTTTTCCTTTTTTTCCCGACACGCCTTTCACTCATCTATACAATTCAGATGAAGGTTTCTTGTTACATTAGTTCTGTCATTTATATATTTATTCGTTTAATTTTTTTCCTTGGTACTTTATTTTGTATGAATGATTATAATTTCGTTATCTTGACGTCACTTCCTTTGTTTAAAAATTTCTTTCGGCATTTTGTATTATTTCCACTAAATTAATCCTAAACTAATTTCCTTCCTGCATTTATTCACGTTTATTTTGTACGGAATAATTTGAATTTCTTTTTTATATCATTCTTTGTTTACAATTTCCCTCGATATTACCTTTTTTTTATAAATTAATTCTCGTATATACTCATTTTCTTCCTGCATTTACTTGTTACACTATTTAGCTATTCGGTTATCTTTGCTTTCACACTTGTCCCAGCAAAGCGTGGATGAATATTTGAATTAATAGAAACTCCACCTCAATCACATATGAAGTGAGTCAGTACACGTATGGAAAATAAATAAACACAAAGTTGAAAGCCGTGGCTCGGTCTATACTTACTTACTTGCTCATATATATTTATTTTTTTCAAGGCGCTCCCTAATTAGATCCACTATTTACGCACCATCCCGTTTTCTTCCACAGTAATTTCCTATCATGTACACGGAAACTGAATGGTTAACTTCTACACCGCCTTTTCTATATTTTCGTTACTTTTTTATTATTACTCCTCCCATTCGTTCTCATCTTACAACGAGTAGCTAATCCGCTTTGTCATTCTGCCTCTCTCTCTCTCTCTCTCTCTCTCTCTCTCTCTCTCTCTCTCTCTCTCTCTCTCTCTCTCTGACGCCAGCACATATTATCAGTAGTGGCAATGTTACAAACAAACTCGCTTCACCTGTCCATTGCATACCTCACCCCGCTATTATGGTTTACCGGACGCATAAATTTGCTTACACTCACGGGAGGAATCTCCGTGAAATGCCAAAGTGCTGCCTACCTGCTCTCTCTCTCTCTCTCTCTCTCTCTCTCTCCTCTCTCTCTCTCTCTCTCTCTCTCTCTCTGTACCGTTTGTTCCTGCCCCACCCACCCCCCACCCAAAGGTAAGAACTGCCCACCCCCGCCCGCCGCCCAGCAGTCAGTCAG
>CM035205.1:15163446-15208446 GCA_020233015.1 Callinectes sapidus | reverse complement strand
TTTATGAACGAATTCAAACATTAATCACCAAGAGCATATATATATTAACTTCAGTAACCTATATTACCTTATAATTTGTGAAAGGATAAAAATAAATCTTACGTTTGGCAAGGAGGTCAGGCGCGACATCATGGCGTGTTTCAGATATATTACTAACTCATCTCGGCCAGCAGGATAATAACCTCGAGCTCCACCACTTAGATGCGAAACGTTATGCCACAATATTCTATGTAGTGTGTGTGTTATTACGAAGCAACCTTCGGGAAAATTAGCAGGTAGCGTAGCGTAAATTGAAATTAGCGACACTAACCTGTGAAGAAGTCTTCTTTATTGGTTTGATCACATCAAACTCAACATTGGCTTCATCTGACTAGTCTTGTCTACAGCAGAGCTTAAAATTGTTCTTTGTGTTAACTATGGTCAGCCAAGATTGAAGGGTGGGACGCTGAGGGGCGGTTTCCCTGTTCGGAGGCGACTCACCCGGCGTCCCTTCTGCCTCTCGCCACATCAACAATAAACATTTCACTGGCCTGCCTCCTGCTACTCGGTCTCTGGTCTAACCTCCTAATATAGCGCACCAATATGTCCAAACAGATCAGAAACTGGCCCTGCTCTTGTTTTGTCCTGCGATAATCTTTAATACCTCCCGCCACAACGCCATGCTCCAGCAAGGGAAAAGCTTGAGGTTATGTTGATGTGTCTTATGAATGCATACAAGATATTGATTGATACATAAAAAAAACAGGTCACGTTTGTCTTTGTAGTGGCTCAAGACATCCGTCCTCGCCTATCACGCATACATACCATGTTCACTTCGCTTGCTACTTCAGTAAAGACGGCGTCAGACAGAAACATTAGTGGTTCTTGAAATACAGCTTGTTGCAGACGATGCTGATGCTACAGCAGTGACAATTGAAGGAGGTATGCCAGGTTCATTATTATTGTTTATGATGGGATAAAGGCCAGGGAAAGAAGAGACTAGAAAGTCTACCTTGATAACTTACATAGGCGGTTGCTCCTATGATGAGTCTTGCTTACCTGCCTATTGATATCAGGACTAGAGTAGGAAATTTATTTTTAAATAGAGGAACGTCCGTCTCGCTCTACACCATGGTGATGGAAAACTGAGAACTGTTATCGGGATTAATGTAGCAGTTCTCGCATTCTGTCTTCATATGGCACTGCATACTGGGCACCATAATACACTGTTTCAACGTTAATTTCTAACTAGATGAAGCTGTATGAATCATCATATGAAGAAAACGTGTAAATGAAAGTTAACTTGAAAATATAATCATTTTATTATTTTTATAAAGAAATTCTAAAAATACTATACCCAACAGAATTCAACTATTGGAATCAAATGAGTATTTTGTACCCTTCACGAGAAGGTAGGTTACTGAACTTTCAGTATTGGTATCTATCTAGTATAGTCTATATACCAAGCATAGCAAGAATATAGTCTCCTAAAGGGAGGTAGCTGAGACTTCATATAACTTGTCTCATTGTGGGAAGAAAAATACAGCGAGGATCATCAGTCCTCTCACTTCATCACTTTTAGGTAGGCCCCAGATGTACACATGCATTAATTATTCTAACAATATATGTACATGGATTTGGGATTGGGGAGATAACTCTGGAATTGTAGTGTTCGTTTTGCAAATATTGATATAATTAAGCTGGATGAAAATGTTACAGCTGATCTGCTCAGCAACCTCAAACTGCAATGTGCTGTATGTTAATAATAAATAATATTCAGGGACTAAGTTAAATCAGGCCTTTTCCATCTTTAGTAACCTAAGGGGTCATGTGGGTAAAGCCTGCACTGGTTTGAGATCCTAACACAAGATAAAGTTTAGTTTAAAAATGCCCATTACTATTACAAGGCAATTTTGAGATTTTTTGGCAACAACAAAGTAAAATCAACCACATTTACTGGAAAAAAAATTCTCAGGCAGACTGATACAAGAACTGAGAAGGGATTCATGCAAAGTCCTGCATATCTATCATGTTGGTTTAGTGAATGTAATGTATGGATTAGGGATGACTTAATCTGTTGTGATTGAAATTTTATTATATTCTCACTAAAGTAATATTTTGGACATGATGGGTAACACTAGATAATAATTTGCACATTTAACTTTTGTGGGAAAATCTGTCCTTTAACACCTTCATATGTCAAGGGATTACTGCACAGCCTTTTACAAACACACACATGCAAACACACACGCACACACAGCCTTTTCCTATGATGTAAGAGCAAAACTCTGCATAGTTAACTAAGGCAAGATCTACCTACATTGCAGAGGAGGAAGTTAAAAACTCCAAAAAAATAAATGAATAAAAAAAGGCCAACAAAAAAAACACTGAAATGAGATACATTGGAGCAAATAGAGGGAAAGAAAAGTTAAAAACACAAAAAACAAAAAATATAAAGCTTTTCAAAGTTTTATCATTTATCAAGAGAAAAATATGCTCACTTTAAAGAGCATAGTCTGGCATATCATAGCCTGGAAAAATTCATTTCTTTCCCAACTTCTTGTTACTCTTTTTACGTACTCCTCCACCTCCGTACTTGGCTGCTAGAGAATCTAGGAAGGAATCCATATCCCCTGCTCGTTTCTTATTTCGCTCAAGAATAAGAGCCTGTAAGCTGTCTGCTGTATCATTTAAGCCCAGTTGCTTCTTCATTTCTTCTGCTTCTGCTTCCTCTGCCTTGGCCTGCAAAGAATACAGGAATTAAATGGCACTGTCAAAGTCAAATTACCTATAGCTATATTCTTAGGTACTTCAACTATAACCCAGAGTATTTGTTAGGGTTTAACTAGAGCCACAACTCCTTTTCTCAGCAGATGCATCACAAAACTCCTGATTTTATAATGGAACAAAACTTAGAATAAACAAAAACAGTAAGTGTTTGTGTGTACATGGGTTTTTATAGGAAAAAGGAAAAAAGAGAGGAAAACATTAAGACACAACATTGTGTTAATAGAATTTTGGAGAAAAAGTAAACCCAGTATAATACTGTTGGAGGTGCAACAATTTGGATAAGAGTAGTCGAAGGTGCAACTATGTAGTATGCATGGTGTTCCTGGAGAAGAAAATGAAGACTAATAAACTTATGCAATGAACAAGACTTGCTGATTAGAAAGACTATATAAAGAATGAACATAAATGTACCTGACAGAGACAAAGTGTTAAAAGGGTTGTCTATTGATCAATGACAAGGTATGTGGCTGAAACTAGATCATTGAATTTTGATTTAGACTTTGAAGCAACAAAAAGTTGTAACACAAATTTCTGCAGATATTGTTAAAGCGAAAGAACAGTTTAAGTGTAAAATATTTTATAGACATGCATTTTAAAGTCTCGTTTAGCTATAATATACAATTCAAGAGTTGCTTGGCAATAGATACAACATCCAGGCATGGGAGACACCAAGTCAACATACTCTACATTAATGTACATAGGTATGTGAGTATTCAGAACAATTTTTGGTCACAATCATGCAGTGCAATTTAAATGTATTAAATGTTACCATCTTAGTGTGAAACTGTTAGTTAGTTAGTTAGTGACTGACTGGCAATACGGTGATTTTTCACCACGGTTGACTGCTGGTCACCCAGCCAGTCTTTCCCCCATGGGGCGAGCTCAATGCTCATAGACTGATTTTTGGGTAAGACTGAGACCACATCACACACTACACATGCATGCCTCATTCCCATATTCACAGGAAAGAAGCTGGACATGCCCTCTCCACACTTCACAGCAAAGTCCCAAAGTACACGCCAGTTAATAGACCAATAATCCTTGCAGAAATCCCATGGAAATACGGAAGACCCCAGAATGCCTCTCAATGCACTGAATCAAATGCCTTCTTGAGATCAACATAGGCTGCAAGGATCCCTTGTCAAAACCACTACCTCCACATAAGTACCTCTAAGCATAGGAATAAAGATTAGCAACATTCTATGGGAAGAAACAGAGCTCAACTGAAGATTCAACAACTCTACGTATGCAACTTTGACTTTCATCTATTGCTATGAATAAATAAATTATAGAAAGAATAGTCTGAAAGAATCTAAGCAAATAGTGCTACATTCACTAAAACACCCCACATAATGCAATAAAGAAGGAAGAGTTCATAATGAGGTCATGGATGCCACCTAACTCCCTGTGACATCATAGAAGCAGATTATCCCACCAATTCCAATGTTGTCCACAGAAATATTGAGAAATAATGTTGTCAGTAACTAAGGCAGGGAGAGCTTGAAATTCTCACACCAATAGTCAATATCATGCACATGTTACACTTCATTATCTGCACTACCCAAATGCACACACAATCTGCACACTCATTTCTCTTCTCTGAACTATATTAAACCTTTTCAAGAATTAAAATTATAATGATTTTAACTCATCATCCTAAAGTAACAGTTGCTCTGCTAAGACAGCTCAGGAAGGTGTCAGACACTTACCTTACGCTTCCTGCTCTCCTTCTTTTTCTTGCTTTCCTTGGTAAAGCTGTCAAACTTCGGCACCTTATTCTCTTCTATCCACCCTTGCAATATCTTGGTAAATCTGAAAACCATGAGTATAATAAAATTTCCATCCATTCATTTATTCTATTCAAATGTATTCTGTGCAAAAGCAAGAGGCATTAAATAAAGGGCAGAATAACATACAAAACAGCTAATATTGTTTAACATACTTATTTAGTTATTTAATCTAGATAGCATAACTAACTGAAAGGTGGTGTTGTAACACAGACCTTGGCTCATCCTCAATAGTGCAACATAGAACATTAGTCAGGATGTAGTCCATGCTTCCCTTTCCATCCAGATAGGCTTGCTTCAGATCATTCAACTCTTCTTCAGACTCTGCAAATAATGAAAAATTGGTCATCAAGTAATTAAACCCTTTCTATTAAATACAGGATATTAGTATGATCATAAAAGATCTAAGGAAATATCAATCAATCAATCATGGGGGGGCATAGGTAGAGGGGCACGTCACCTTTCCTACCCTACGGTGCCACTCCCAGCGGTCATGCCTTGCGAGTCCCCATGCTGGCTCCCTCCCCATATTGAGTAACCCCCAGCTAGACATCAACTTGCCAAAGCCATGAGTTCTGTGGGCATCCCTTCAGCCTCCTCCATGCTGGGTTATCCCTTTCAGAAACTCGATAAGTAGGATCAACTTCCAGTAACGTGCCACATGCCCATATAGCCGTAGTTGGTGTTGATGGATTATGCTGGTAACAGGCCTTGAATCAGTCTCACAGAAAAATCGCTGATTTGACACAAAGTCATACTAGTGATATCCCACAATCCTGTGAGGGCATCTAGTATCAAAGACATCAATTCACCTATTCAGGTCAGTGTTCTGTGTCCATGTCTCACAACCATAGAGTAAGACAAGGATCGCCAGCAATTTAAAGATTTGACTCTTCATTGGTCTGCACAAGTACCGACAATACCAAATACTTGTGTTGAGCAAATCCATAATGCATGGGCCAAGCAATTTGCCATACAACTTCCTGGCTTGATCCACCATCATTATGAACTGTACTACCAAGGTATGTGAAGTTTTCTGAGATCTCCACACACACACACAAACAGTCTGTACTGTTTCATCCAGTAAGCCTCTAAATACTTGAACCTTGGTCTTGGGCCAGGAAACCTGAAGTCCCAAGGGCTTTACCTCCTCCTGCAGTGCCTTTAGAGCAATTACCAAAACCTCCAGTGACTCACCAAAGATTAAGGAAATAGCTCCTCTCCAATTGGTAAGTAAGGTGCATGGCTAGCTGTACAAGGCATGAGTGATATCCTGAGTATATTTTGGTTACAAGCTGCAAACAGACAAATAGATGGAAGTAGCAAGACCATTCTTTAAATTGATACCCCGAAGTCTAAACAGTGTGGAATTTTGGTCAATAAATATTCCAAGATTTTTTATGATTCACATACATCTTTATAGTTTATTACGAAGACACACAGTATAATGTTGAGGTTGAGCCACTTAGTTCACATCCAAGAAGGCTTGAGTTGAAATACTGTACTGGGAAAAGTGAAGCACATGAAAAAGCCTCTTAATGTGCAGCCCCTGTTAATCCACCAGCAAGAACACAGGATGTAAGCCAAGAGGTTGTGACCTTGCTGTCTTTGTGTGTGATTTGGTGTGAATGGTCCAAGTCCCACCAAAAGATTTGTCACTACAAGCATTAAGCACCTTATGTAGGTGAACAGCTAGCAAGCAGATGACCATGAATGGATAGGATATGCAAGTGTGCACACAAATACACACATAGGCAATTGTAAATTATCTCAATGTCACCACCTAACAGGAAGAGAATAGGTAACAGGACAGGATCCTATTTCTGTTCAAATATTTACCACTCATGTATTGCATGCTTTATACATATTGATATTGCTTACAATTATCTTTGGGAAAGGAGAAAAACAATATGAATGTATGAATGTTAAATAAGGGGTATGGGGAGTGGCAAGAGCATTGCAAGAACTCCAATAAGCTGTCCCACTAAGAAGGAAAAAGCATAGGTATAACTTCTAAGTCAGCCTTGCCTGTGGTAGCTGGGCTGTCATACCAACTTTGACGCAACATTCAGTGTTGCAGTCAATACAACATGATAACAAATTTGACTTCTGAAAATGCACAGCTAAAATCAATTTGCCTCCCTTTTACAGTAAATTATGTCAACAGGAAAGATGATTGAGAAATTTAATACAACATATTCTTACCTTTATATTCATGCTCAAAGTTTTTTATGTCCTCTACTGTTATTTTCTTGAAAAGTAGTCTCCAATACTGATTCCAATCTTTATCTTCAGGAGTGTTCTCTTCATCCACCTCTCCTGTATGGGAATGTATCAGCATCATTCTCCCCTCACATAATAAAGCAAAATCTTCCAACTTTAGATTGAGATCTATCAAATATATTCATAGTCATGATTATAGGTATCTAGAGAAAATAAATAGTAAAGAATAAACAAATATAAAGAAAAAATAAGTACAAAAATATATACAATGGTATATTATACACAACAGCAAACATGATTTGTTCCAAGATAGCATTCATTATAGCAAATGAAGAACTTATAGAGAAAAATAATTGCTCCAAGGGAAGAAAACATTATCACATTTGTACTATTCTACATATTTGAAACAGGGGCAGTTAAGTGTCATTGAAGAAGATGGAATATTTGTATGGAAGTTTGTGTTAGTTGACAGATGGAGAAATTGAGTTTCTGAGGCCCTGAGCAATAGTATTTTTTTCTTTCTGAATGACAAATTTCAGTGAGATCAGAAGTCAGGTGATGGAAGGCTGAAGTACCTTTAGTAAGGAACCTCTCTATCATGTACAGCATGAGAACTGACTGTTTAAGCCAAGGTTTGGGAGGTTTAGGCTAAAAGAGTGAGGAATGTACATCTCCACGCTAGACATTATCATTTCTGTTATGCACTCAGCAAGCACACAGAGATGGGTATCAGACACAGAAGCAGTAATCATTCCAAGGAAAATTAGCACAATACCTCCTCAGGCCCTACCAACTGGCAGAAGCAAAAACAGCGTATCTGCTTTGAAGGATCCTGCGGAGGGATTAGCTATATGGTAAGGTGCAAAATAGATGTAAAAGACTGTGATCAGAGGAGCCTAATAGAGAAGACATGTAGCACAGTACCTGTCTCATCATACACTGCCCGCTTCTCTGCATCTGAGAGAATGCAGTAAACCTTTCCCAGAATCTGGAATTTGTGCGTGGCTTCCTGCTTCTCTGCCTCATCTACTCTATCCGGATGGACCTTCAGGGACACTTTGTGGTAGGCCTTCTTTACTGTGGGAGAAGAGATGTACAAGTTGTTCTTACCATGTCAGCACTAATATCTTGAATATGTTGAATATATAGTACTATATTGGTACCTATAATTCAACAGTTACCATTGAAATCAACAATTTTATAAGTTATTAGGTCAATCTATAAATAACAGAAAAAAAAACAAAATACTCAAGAAAGCAAAAAGCAGATGAAAGAGAAAGAGAAGATAACAGGAGATGAAAATGGGCAAAAAACAACAGAAAAACAAGATTACCAGATCAAGGGAAGAGCACCAAGAGCAACAACCAAACCCGGAACTTTTCCCAAAACTCATAGATTGAAAGAAACAGAAGGCAGCAGAAGACAAAGATAAACAAAGAGATACTGCAAGCTGATGGACAAGAGGCAAGAAAGAGTTACAGAAATCAATTCCCATAAGTAATCAGAAGTTAACAGGTGACCAAGAGATGCTAGAACAGATCATCAACAAATATAGCAGAAACCAACAATAATACAGCCAGGAAGATTATCATACTCATATAACTAACAGATACCAGAAGAGGGTATGTGAGGGATAGACAAGCATTAGGAAGAGAGAGAGAGAGAGAGAGAGAGAGAGAGAGAGAGAGAGAGAGAGAGAGAGAGAGAGAGAGAGAGAGAGAGAGAGAGAGAGAGAGAGAGATGAAGAAAACTATGATCAAAAGCAATATGTCAACAGTTGCTACATTCATCACAATGCCAAACAGCTATGCCTCACATTGGGATGCACAAAAATAGGGAAATTCTTTATAATAAGTCCGCGTCACTTATAGCAATGAAACTTACATAAACATGTTCAGCAACCTATAACCATGCCGTACATGTAAAAATTTTCTGGGGGACGTGTTTAGTATGGCTGTAATAGCTCCGGGAATGTGCTGCGTCTCTCACGTATTTTCTAAGTCCCTGAGCCTCTGTCTCCCTTGAAAATATACAATACACTGACTTGCTATTGTTTTATAACTGGGATTTGTGGGTAGTTAGGGGAACACGATTTATATTGTCTATAGACACTGTAACCAATCACGCTCTGCCACCTAAAAACAACACCAATCACGAGTTTCACTGCCAGAGTCACTTATATTCTTCATCTGTTTCGAGACTCGGGAGGGTAGGCGAATAGACTGAACGTCACTTTCAAGATGGCTAGCCCTCGAGAAGCACCTCCACGCACTGACAATCTCCCGATCACCTGTCAAGGCGAGTTTTCTGATTACATTACATTTAATTTTCACCAACTTATAAGGATGTGAGGGTAGAATAGGCATTAGGGGGGATCCAGGGGGGCACCGCCCCCCGGTTAGAGCGGGGGGGTCCAGGGGGGGCGCAGCCCCCCCGGTTAGGTTAGGTTAGGTTTCGGTTAGGTTAGGTTAGGTTAGGTTAGGTTTCGGTTAGGTTAGGAAATTTACCAAAATCTAAGGTAATTTCCCTAGATTTTCAAAGTCCATATATCACTCAAATATGCTTCCCCCCCAAAAAAAAAAAAAACCCCAGTTCCCCACAGTCCCCCAAGCTTGCTTGAGGGGTTGAGGGGGGGTGGGTGGAGAAGGGGGCCACGGACTTGTTATAAAGATTTACCAAAAATAGGATTAACATTATGAAAAAAACACCCATATCTTATTGATATTTCAAATTAAGACCTGCTGCAATGAAATGGGTGTATGTATTATACTTTTAACAAAAACCTGTTTATATATCACAGAGACAAGTAGGTAACAATGCTGATATTCTAGCTTCTTCCCAACAAGTTTAATTTTTTCCTGATGGAGTATAATTCTGAATAACATCTCCAAGCAGAAAAGCAGAATAGGTTAGGTTTAGTGAGAGGATATATGCTTAAGAATTACACAGTAATAGTAACTTTTAGACAGACAATTAAATTCTCAACAAAATATAATAATAGCCTGATTCTCATTTAGGCGGCTACCATTACTCTGGCTGATAAATATTTACAAGAGGTCCTTCTGTTACCAGATAAGCTTGTTTGTCTCCTTTAACTTTTGAGGAAACGTGAAATTTGGTCTACTTACATATCCACGGCCAACTAAACCAAAACAAACAATCTAAACTAACCTAGCATAATCTAACTCAAACATAATCTCTGTTTTTGGCACAATGTGTTGATTTTCAAAAGCACCAATATGAGTTAATAATAGCCGAGCACATGAAAAAATTTCAACGACATGAAATACGGTGCATATACATACTACAGCAACATATAGTTATGTCATGTGCTACTGATAAGGATCGGCAGTAAATATTAACCGTCTAACCAAACACGAAAGTAGAAGAAATTGCCTATGAAATTCTGATGTAGTCTACAGGTAGACTATGCTAATCCATTGCAGCAGTATTAACTTAGTATGTGGTGGAATGAAGGACTGAGTTGTGTGCTACCTTGTGGAAAACATAATATGACCAGGTCAAAAATATTGTTCTTCTAACCCTCAGATAGAGCAGATAGTACTGAAATAAGATTAACATTCATCAGAGAGTTAAGTTGAATTAAGTTTAGATTCACTCAATTCATATTCAGTGGTAATGTCTTCACTGGGTGGATCTTGGTTGAAAAAAATGCCAATAAATGAATACAAGGATAAGGTTGCTTCCTTAATACCTGAGAAAAAAACGTCAACTAATAGCTATACTTACTGTAAATTGCTCCTCCAATTGATGCCTACATACCTACCAAACAATAACCTCATTAGGCCTTGCACTGACAACATTTGAATGAGAAGAATATGAACAGGGCATGTTAATCCAATATCATTCTAGAGTAATACTGTCCCCCATGCCACCATCAGCAGAGGACAGGAGGCAGCAGCTGTCACGCCTAACTCCCTTACCCTCATTCTCGTTGGCCTTGTTCTCAACCTGCAGCACCTCATACAAGTTCTGCGTCCCGAAGTACGTTTTGCAACCTTCCAAGAGGCCTGACATCTTGCACCAAGCCTTATATTGCTTATATTTCACAGTAATGGTACGCAGTGTACACAAGCCATCAGCTGATTGATTCTGGCGGGAAGGGAAGTCTCCTCCACTCAAACAAGCGAGTCACGTCAGCCGCACCCAAGGATTATAATATCCTTGGGACGAGCTATCCAAGGGAAGGCGAGAGGAAGACTTCAAGACGTGCAAGGGCTTTTTATGAATATTTTTTTTTTCGTTACCCGGGAAGTGTTGATATACCGGAAATATAGCATTGGGGATAAGAAATAATGAAGCTCTCACCTTAAGATTGAGATGAAAATACAAAACAAATTATCATGTCTGTTTCCTTTTTTCATACATTTTGTTACCTAATACTCAGCTGTTTCTAACTTCTTATTACAAGTTTAATGGAGAGAGAGAGAGAGAGAGAGAGAGAGAGAGAGAGAGAGAGAGAGAGAGAGAGAGAGAGAGAGAGAGAGAGAGAGAGAGAGCATTTCGCCGCCAACTGATCAGCATCACTTGACACTCACAACTTCACAAGCTCTGTTCATCAGTTATAAGTAGGAAACATGTGCCTATACATAGTAATTGTTTCTTGTAGTTTACTGTATTCTCTTTCCTAACTTTTAAATAGATATTAGATAGATAAATGGTTGCACAAACATTTCATGTTTAAAGTAGTAAAAGTATTTGTTATTAGACTATGCATATTCATTATTTTGTAGCTGAATGGTGCTAAATCTAGAACAAGAAACGATACACATATAGTCCAAAACAACTGTAGTAAGGTGTTTTGATAAAGGAAAGCATTATAAAGTTAGGAATTGTAAAAGGGAGAAAATAAGTAAGACATCTGGAAACTTTATTGTTAAAAGGTTATTTACAAGAAAATACATTACTTAAATGGAAATAGATAAATAAATAGATGAATAAATAACAACATACCCCATGAAAAAAAAAAAAAAAAAAAAAAAAAAAAAAATCAGTAACCGGTACTGAAACTATGGACCAATAGATCTAGCAGATAACAAAGCTCGGAGGCTATCAAAACCGTCTTCACCGTGACTTGCCTTTTATTCTCTGTAATCTTCGATGAGATAAGTAAGACCGACCGACTGTTACCAAGGAATCTTCAGTCTCGCAACGCCCTTCTCTGAGGTGAGTGAAGCGTCAGGTTGTGTTCATGTTTTGTGACTTACATCTTCGACACTATAATTTGCATTCACATCACAATAAAAAAATATTAAAAAATCACCACTTGTACTGTGATAAGGCTGGGACACTGTGACTTTACATTGAAAAGTGTAATATGTATTGTATTGTATTAATTAATGTAGCTCAATTACCTCATCAGAATGTAATGATTATTGTTCCTGAAATTACCATCACTATCGAATTATTTCGCTTACAAGACAGCGTGAGAAAGACGAGGCTCGATTTAAGCTGAGAGCACCAGAGTCACCGCAGCAGCATGAGTGAAGAGCTGATAACACGAGCGTTGGTGGGCGGCCAGTGGATTAACGGCAGAGGCGGCACCTTCCCCGTGACGGACCCTGCCACAGGCGACGAGATTGCCCGTGTGGCAGACTGCACTACTGCGGAAGTGACGTCTGCAATCGGTAAGAGAAAAAGAGAGATGGCAGTGCTGCAGGCTACACCTTTACTGCTGCTGCTAAAATTAATACACACACACTATCTTACACACACACACACACACACACGCGCGCGCGCGCGCGCCCGCGTATAAACAAACAAACAATAACTATAGAAAAGACGACTTTCAGCTAGAAAAGTGCTCCTTCTGATCTTTTCAAGCTGAACCACTCGTATAACACTTGTCCATCATTTCACCACGATTATACTGCAGTGTGTGACGATTTTCCCGCTGCCTTTGGGGTGTTGGTGGCTTTCAAGAATATTATAAGCAAGGATGAAGTGATCGAATTGGCGAAATTGAGGAAAATGTTCATGCCGTCAGTGCACACTAGGGGGCAGCAGCAGTGGAGAGTAGTGAAGGGGAGGGGGACCCCTGGGCCCGGCCAGCTGTTGAAGCTACACAGCGGCAACGCTCCACCGGCACCATCACATTCAAAATGTCTCCACGCACAGCAACAACAAGGAACAGTTCTTGCTGCTTTTGTGGCGAAAATTGAGCAACTTGTCCACGGATGCGCCTTCATCTGTTCCCTAGAAACACTAGAAGGTATGTAGTGATATATAATGATAAGTCAATAAATATGACACATTTAAATAAAAAGCCATTCTATATATCGGAGTATCTGCCTCACTGAGGAAACGTTAGATAAATATCGTTAAAACATTTACAAATCTAGCCTAACCTTATCCAGATTGTTTTAAAGGTTGTGACATATTGACTGGTTTTATTGTTGACAGGGCAGGCGACGAGGCCAGTACGAGGCAGGAGCTGCAGGGCCACTGGGCCATAGACGCGCGCCCCGACACACACAGTTGTGCAGGGTCTTCAAATGTGTGTGTGTGTGTGTGTGTGTGTGTTCTATCAATAATTTTGTTATATGAATGCAATGATTATTCCTGTCATAACATTGCAAGTATGAAATTCAATGCTTAGGAGGCATTAAAATTCTGCTTACAGTTTCAGAATTAATCTAGTCATTCTGCTTCTGCTTGATAATGCGCAGGGCACTAAAAAAGTGCATAACACGCATATATGGAGTTGACTGGTGGACGGGGAGGGGAGGGATGGAGTGGCAAGGGGGGGATAGTGAATCAAGGGTGAGTGTTTATGTTGGTATGTTGTTGTGATAGGTAGGCGTGTAGTTGTTTAGTGAATGAGTCTATTGTCATATTATTAAAAATATATTGAGGAAGCCTGTTCCAGTCACGTATCGTTTGTGGAAAGTATGAGTGCTTGTATGTGTCAGTGTTAGTGGGATATGTTTGGAATGTCAAGGAATGTGTGTTACGAGTACGACTGTTAGTGTTATGTAAGTATGTATGTGGGTTAATGTCAATGTAATTGTTTGTGATTTTGTACATAAGTGTAAGTCTGTGTGTTTGTCTGCGTATGTGAAGGTGATCCATGTTTATTTGTTGTTTCAAATGTGTTGTGATACCAGGCGCTTGTGCGTAGTTGTTTGTAATAAACCTAGCCGCCTTCGTGTTAATTTTTTCTAACATGTTAATGTTTCTGTGTGTATAAGGGTCCCACACCGCAGAGCAGTATTCTAGTGTTGGTCTGACAAGTGTATTGTATGCTAAGTGTTTTGTGTCTTGTGTACATCCGTGTAGGTTTCTCCTCAGGAATCCCAGAGTTCGGTTCGCTTGTGAGTAGATGGAATCTATGTGAGTGTTGAATTTTAGATTGGTGGAGAGGTGGATGCCAAGATATTTGTGTGAAAGTACGGATTCAAGTTGAGTATTGTGAAGTGTGTATATGTGATGGATTGGGTTGTGTGAGCGGGTGAATCTGAGAGTTTTGCACTTGTCTGGACGGAAGTTCATTTGCCAGGCACGTTCCCACTGCTGGAGGGCGTCTAAGTCTTGTTGAAGGAGTCTACAGTCGTCTCTAGTCTTTACTGCTTTGTACAGTAAACTGTCGTCTGCAAACAGTCTAGTAGTAGTAGTAGAATTAGGTGTAGATAGGGGGAGCTCATTGATATAAAGTAAGAAAAGAAGAGGGCCTAGAACAGTGCCTTGGGGAACACCAGAAGAGACAGGGATAGTGTCAGATGAAGAACCGTCAAGAAGAACACGTTGAGTCCTGTTAGTCAGAAATACAGTGATCCAGTGAAGAAGTGGTCCTGAGATACCATAGTATCTCAATTTAAGTGTCAGTCTTTTGTGAGGTACTTTGTCGAAGGCTTTGGCAAAGTCAAGTACTATAGTGTCAACCTGTTTGATGTCTCGTTGGTCAAGTTGTCTTACAATGTCATGATATGTGGTAATGGGCTGCGATTCACATGAGCGTCTAGGTCGAAAGCCGTGTTGTGTGTCAGTAAGAATGTTGTTCGCGTCAAGGTGGTTCATTATGTGTTTGTGTATTATGTGCTCGAAAATTTTGCATGGAATCGATGTTAGTGAGATGGGGCGATAATTTGATGGGTCAGTCCGGTCACCTGGCTTGAAGAGGGGATTTACATTTGCCAAAAGCCAGTCAGAAGGTAATGATGAGGATGAGAGGGATTGTGTGTAAATGACCTGAAGGATTGGGGCAAGGATGTAGGCACAGGATTTCAGAATGAAGGCAGGAATGTTGTCAGGGCCAGTGGATTTTGTGGTGTCTAGTCCTTCAAGTAGTTTCTGTATTCCGTTAGTCGTTATGGGAAGGGCGGGTATGTTGGGGAAAGGACTGTGTGGCATGTTCGGTATTTGATTGTCTTCTTGTGTGTGTACTGATTGGAAGTGGGTGTTGAGTATTTGTGCTTTGTGTTGTGGTGTGGTGATCAATGTGTTTGTGTGGTCTTTCAAGGATGTAATAGTGTTAGTGTCTTGTCTGCGCGTCTTGAAGAATTTGAAAAAGTGTCTTCTGTTATTTCTTACATTGTCTGCGAGATAGTCGGCTATATGTTTGTGTTCAGCGATTTTTATGTTTTTTGCAAATGTTTTTTGGTGTTTTACATACGCTGACCAATTATGTGGAGTGTTGTGTGTCTGCGCGCGTCTGTAGAGTCTTTGTTTCTTGCGGTGTTGTCTGCGTAAATCCCTGGTAAACCAGGGAAGTGTGTACCTACTTGAAAGTGTCTTTTGTGGTATGTATTTGTTCATGGTGGAATGTATGACGTGTTTCAGGTTATCCCAATTAGAAGAAACTGGTCTTGAGTAGGGGTCCGAAGCAGAAAAGTCAAGGCTGTGTGCAGTTAAGTCCTGTTTGATCTTGTCTGTGTCAGCCCTTGAGTAAAGGTAAATTTGTCTGGGTCGTGATTTATGTCTGGTCGGTTTGAGGTTGGCGTCAATAAGAATTATGTCGTGGTCACTTAGTCCTGGAATAACCTGAGTGCGTGTTATATTCAGTATGTTGTTTGTGAGGAAGAGATCAAGTGTGTGTGATGTAGTGATTGTGTGTTCAGGGCCACCGTGATTAGTAGGGCGTGTTAGTGTTTGTGTTCGTGTTGGCTGGAGTACTGTTTGTGAGAGTGAGTATGTATTAATGATGTCGATGAATGTTTCATGTAATTGGCGTCTGTTTGTGTGGGGAATGATAGGGTGGGGGACGTCTGCATCGGGAGGGTCTAGAGGGGAAATAGCAGTCCAGTCAATGTCGGGAAGATTGAAATCACCTGTGATCCAAATGTGTTTGTCTGTTTGTATGCGTGAGAGACAGTGATGAAGATTGTGTAGGTACTCAATATTAGATGAAGAGGGTCTGTAAAAAGCAGCAAGAAGAGATTTACAGTTGAAGGTTTGTAATTGAACCCAGGTGATCTCACAGTCAGTGTCAAGGTCAGGCCTATGCTTAACACAAAGACCCGGCTTAGTGGCGATAAGGACTCCGCCACCTTTGCCGAGGTCTGTCGGACGGTCTTTACGGAAAACAGTCATACTAAAGGGAGGAGGGAAGAGTTCATTACTGTCAATGTCAGGCGTCAACCAAGTCTCAGTCCCTACAATTATGTCTGGGTTGTGCGTTGCTATCAGGTGGTGCAATTGGGCTATTTTATTTTTTATGCTGCGAAAATTTATTGTGAGTAATCTGAGGTTATGTGGTGCGGCAGGTGGTGTGGGTGACGGAGGGTGTGGTGGAGTAAGGGAAAGGGAGGCAGAGGGGGAAGAGGAGGATGAAGAAGGGTGTGGTGGGGTAGGGGGGTGAGAAGAAGAGTGGTGTGGAGTGGGGGAAAAGGGGGTAGAGAGAAAAGAGGAGGATGGAGAAGGGTGTGGTGGAGAGGGAGAGGTAGGGGGAGATGATAAAGAAGGGTGAGGCTGATGGGGGGTATGAGTATGATGAAATAATGAATTAAGATTGTTACTGGTAGTGGAGGGGGAAACGGCAGGTCTGTTAGTGTTAGTACTGGAGGTGAAGGATGAGTGACGAGTCAAGTCAGGGGTACAGGGGAGACGCACCTGTCTCTGTGTAATGATGGGGCTGCAGGGTGAAAAAGATGGTTTTTGGTTATGGTTGTTGTGAGGTGTTGAATGTTTGGGACTCATGAGGAGATGGTGTTGTAGGTCAAGGTTGTCTGTGTTATTGTGTTCAAGTGCGTTAAAAGAGTTGTGTAGTGTTATTGGATCAGAAGTGAAAAATGAGCTAGAGAAATTAGGAATGCCACACTTGAAGCAGGTCCACGAGACGCTATTGTCAACCAATCCAGCGTAAATCGGCGTAAACGATCCAATGCAGGTGATGTGATGCCATCCTGCATGCCCGGAACGTTCACGACACGAGTCACACTGGACGGCCCTATGCCCCCCCCGGCCGCCCTGCCACACACCTGACAAGGGTACTTTGGGCAATAAGGGCCTGGGTTGACCATAGCGCCTGTGTCACCACACAGTAGCAGCAGAAGAAGGATGGTGTGTCTTTTATGTGTATTTGTTGTGTTGTTAGTGTGATGTTTGGAAAACTGGCCCGCGGTGAGGGACAACGACTGTTGTGTAGAAGTGCTTGTTAGTGAGTACTGAATGTATGTAGTTTGTGTTTTGGTTAGTGTTAGTGCGTATAATGTAATTGTTACTAGTGTTACTGTGGTGGTGAGGAAGGCAAGGTGTGATATTAAATTATGGGCTATTCATTATGGCTATTGACTTTATGTAACCGATATTACACAATAAAATATATTAATATATATCTATATGTATCAATGTACCTATGAATGAGTACGACTATGAATGAATACGACTAATATAAGAAAAGGAGGGTGAAAAATTAAGCAAAACAATATAGCCATCCCTTGTGAAACAGAGAAAATGGGTTCCATTCTCTATCTTTAGCCTCCGTCAGTGGCCACTGTGGCGCCTTGGTCTTTCTTCCAAGGTATAATTCACGGCTTGGTATCCTTCTTAGAGAATCCTTGGTGGCTTTCATGTAATCCCGCAACTTTTTCGTTTGAAATTTAATGTCATAAACAGTTGATGAAACCACACCATATTCCACCATTAGTTGCTGTCTGCTTTCACCTCTTTCTAATCGTTGACAAATGTCTACCCTCTGCTTAAGTGTAAGCACAACACGCTTCCTCTTTTCTACAACTTTAGGCATGATGAAGGCGTCAGGCGATAAACCACACTCAGCAGGCTGGACCGACGGCAACATTCTACTCCTACTGTATTTCTGTATTTCCTCTCTTTTTCTTCCAGTGTACCAGTCACGGTACACTCTCCTCCCCCCTCCTTTTGTAACCCACCTTTTCTCAATAAACTTTGTAAACTTTTTTTGTAGTGCACACGCGGGACTGAGTTACTGAGTAAACACAGTGCAGTGGGCTGCGGGTGGCGTGAAGCAGTGCCCAAGGGGGAAAAGTATGCCTCGCGCGGGAATTTTAATCGATTTTATTGAGTACACATTGATTTTTTATTGATTTTAAGGCTCGGGGAAAAATGTGCCGGATACTTGAAGCTGCCGGATAAGAGGGATTTTACTGTACTCGTATTATGGGTCGAGACAATGGCGATGGAGTTCAAACCAGCAATGACAATAGTGAGAGCGGTAATAGTGGAGATCCTTCAGCAACAGTACTAGTAAAATTAACATATTTCCGACACTAACACAGAGGCAGCGGCGGCAGCCTTCGAAGGTTGGCGGCTGCGCAGTACAAAGGAGCGCGCTGCAGTTCTCTTGAAGGTGCGGGACTGTCTACTTCAGGAGAAGGAAACCATTGCCACCGTGCTCAGCAGAGAAAACGTAGGTGAACACGTTTTCATGTCAGTGTGTGTGTGTGTGTGTGTGTGTGTGTGTATCTAAAGTACATGCATATTTTTACATGAATGACATGATTAAATCAAGCTCGTAATGTTCTATCTCTAAATACCAAATCATTATTTTTTTCATTTATATACTGTTTACACACACACACACACACACACACACACAGAGAGAGAGAGAGAGAGAGAGAGAGAGAGAGAGAGAGAGAGAGAGAATATTCATCAGGCAAATTTCACTTTACTGACTTCCTCTTTCTCAGGGGAAACCGTTGGGCGAGGCTGCAGGGGAGGTGGGATTCGCAGCGTCCTTCTTTGAATGGTTTGCTGAGGAGGCACGAAGGCAGTACGGTGAAACCATCCCTAGCCCTTCCCCCTCCAAGCGTCTGGTCACTGTGAGGCAACCTGTCGGGGTGGCCGCCCTTATCACGCCAGTGAGTAGAGTTCAAACCGATGGACACACACACACACACACACACACACACATCCTCCAATCTCCAGCACGCCCTGCCATCATTATGGGACTTCCTCTGTGATCCATTAGAGGCATGGAACGATCTCCCTCTTCACGGTCAAGGGCGGAGAAGGTCAGTGTAAAGATAAGCTTTTTACTTCAAGTCACTTCTCAGCATCGTTCGTCATGCATTCTTGGAAGATCATTATTTCATTTTTATCTTATTAAAAAACACTCATTATAACATTAATTTCTCAATCAATACAGAGAAACTCGTGTGTTAAATAACTACGCATTTCATTATTAATTATAAAATATCTTACTTTTTTGTTTCACCCAACAGTATCATGAAACTTTGTGGCATGAGACTGTTTTTCTCATTGCATCTTAAAGATACATTCTGCTCGGTGCAATTACTGCAGTACGATGACCGTTCAATTATTATCGCTACACGATAATCATGGGTGTACAATTTTGCTTCGAACGTCAGTGTTTGTGCGATTTTCGACTGAAGAGCATTCAAGTGGCGAAAGTGTACCAAAGAAAGTATTGTGTGGCGTGTCAATAACTTTGAGCAAACTGAGTAGAAATAAAAGGGGGTTGAGTAAGTATTTTAGTTCTAGCGGAAAAGGTGGATGATGAAGATATTATTTTCCAAATGTATGGGGTAAAAGGGATAAGAAACACTGATCATTAGCGACTCTATCGTCAGTCTCTCGAGGCAAAACAGCCCCATTCAAAAACAGTGTATTAATGCTCTAGAGTTTAGACAATCATTTGACGATCATCATTGAGCGATAATCGCACCGAGCTAACCGTAACTAACACATAGCCAAGGCACAATAATCTGCCTGGAAGTTTTAAGCATTCAGACATGGCAAGATCTGAATACGTGGCCCTAGGATGCACAAGAGTCATCGTCTTCCAATAATGAACTCTCCACCAAAATAATAATGACAAAATCGCGCGCAATATCTATATAAATTTTCAACTTTAGCTGCAACAGTGAGACAGACAGATATCACGAGAAATTCTATTAATGAAAGAAGCATACAGACTCTCCAATTTTAATCCATATAAGGTTTTCGTTTGTATTCACACGTTAAAACACACTAAACTTTGACTTTTTTTTAACAGTGGAACTTTCCCATCGGCATGATTGGGCGCAAAGTTGCAGCCGCCCTAGCCGCTGGCTGCACTTGTGTCGTCAAGCCTGCTGAGGACACGCCGCTCACTGCCCTCCTCTTTGCAAAGGTAACGTCTGGCCACACGCTCATTGTTCCAGAGTCGATAAATTGTAACTTTATGAGATCCTCTAATATGCTTTTAACTTGGCTCTCTTCTTGTAGATATGTGAGCGTGCAGGGGTGCCTGCTGGAGTGGTGAACGTGGTACCGTGTTCCAGAGAGAGGGTGGAAGAGGTGGGGGCGGCCCTGTGTGCCTCTCCCCGCGTGCAAGTGCTCTCTTTTACTGGTTCCACAGCTGTTGGCAAGGTGATTAAACGGTTTTTTTTTTCATGAACCTGCAAGCGGTCTTTTCTTATGGACAGTGCAAGATCTGTGTCAGATTGTATATCAAAAGGTTCACATATACGCTATTAATCACTTGAAATAAAATAGTAATTGTATCTATACACGAATGCGATTTACATGAAAAATTATACATGAGAGAGAGAGAGAGAGAGAGAGAGAGAGAGAGAGAGAGATGGGGGGTGAGGGAAATTCTGTTCTTTGGCAAATAACTATAATGTTAATAAGGGTAGGGGAAGGCGGCGATGAGTCCTAAATGGATATTCTTGACCACTTTACTTAGATCGTTAGGGTAGATTCCTCTCCCTTCTTTCCTGACAGTGGTTGTACTCACGCTGCGGGCCAACAGTGAAGAAGCTTGCCTTGGAGCTAGGAGGTGATGCCCCTTTCATTGTGTTCCCGTCTGCTGACCTTACTCGAGCCGTGGAGGGAGCAATGGCAGCCAAATTCCGCAACACTGGTCAGGTATTTATTTATTTTCTGAACTATTGAATGGACCACATGCATTGTAAATTATAACAGTATTTTTTAAAAGACTGACGGTGCTATACTCTTAATTCATATTGTATTTTGCTTCATAATTCAAGATAGTAAGACAGTCAACTTATCTTGCCCCAGACGTGCGTCACGGCCAATCGCATCTTTGTGCACGAGTCCATTCATGATGAGTTTGTAACTTGTTTCGCCTCTGCGATGGACACAGAGCTGAAGGTGGGCCGTGGCCTGGAGAAGGGCATCAATCAGGGACCCATCATCAACCAGCGACAGTTTGACCGCGTCAGTACCAATATTTGGGTTTTCAAATAAATTTAAATAGTCAGACAAATACTAAGAGTTCATACAATTTGCTAACAAACTTCGTGAAGCTGCGAGCACAGTAAAGTGACTGATTTTGTTCGGGACAGCTCGTGAAGATTGTCAAAGAATCTGTGTCAACCGGAGCCAAGACTGTGCGAGGAGGGCTTTCCCTTGGCGGCCTCTTCTACGCCCCAACACTCCTGACTGGAGTCAAGATGGACATGCCAGTGGCGACTCAGGAAATCTTCGGTCCCGTTGCTGCTATCATTCCATTCCAGAACGAGGAAGAGGTTATCAGGCTTGCCAACACAACTGATATGGGATTGGCAGGTAGGCACTTAATACATTTAAAAAACGGCCTACCATATCAATGACGTGAGCGCAACGTGATTCGTAATGACACTGCTTTCTCTTCTTTCACAGGCTATTTCTATTCTAACGACGTGAGTCAAGTATGGAGGGTGGCGGAGGCTCTGGATGTGGGCATGGTAGGAGTGAACGAACCAATGGTGTCTTCGTGTGAAGCGCCCTTCGGAGGTTTCAAACAGTCTGGACTAGGCAAAGAGGGATCAAGATATGGTCTGGACGAGTTCACACATCTCAAATACATTTGTTTTGGTATATAGGCAGAAAAGTTCGTGGTCATTCATATTAGTATAATCACAAATTCTTTCAAACCTTAGTATACTAAAAGATAAGTGCTACTCGTGATGCTGACCACAACTGAAAACCTGCTTGCTGCTCTGTTATCCACCTCAACTGCTCTTCACCTTATTTGTGATTAAGAATTATTGAAAACAGCAATTGTACTCACCTTCCTCTTTCACTTCCAGCCATACAATATGATGGCATTTTCCTATCTTTGAAACAGCAGAGGGGCCAGGAGCTATGTAAACTCCTTTTTTTTAATCAACAGCATCAACCAATGCCATGGTGGGCTTCATCACTCCATGTAGCTACTGTCTCTGCTCTGAAAGGACGCAGTCAAAAGTTGAGTCATTAAAGGTTACGCATCTCTTTTTCGGGAATAAAATGGCGCACCACAAAATTACCTAAACATTTTATTCGACGCATCACTTTGTCCTTAATCGTCTTCCATCCAAGACATTCATAAATAAACAAAATCTCAGAAATTCAAAAATCAAGTTTCCTTTTCCACTACAACCCTGGTGCCAAGGGCAGCAGCCAGTAACCTACTCCTGCCTTCCTGTGTGTGTAATTCACTAAATCGCTGTGCATCACACACAAACACAACTGCTAACCCCTCTTTCCCTGGCAGTTACAAGGAAACTGTTCTCTTCTCGTGTGATGTTAACTCTCTGCAGTTGATTGAGTAAACAGGACTTCCTTTATTGTTAAAAAGTAAATAAGAAAGCAATAACCCTCCATTTAGTGTCTCATCTAAAATAGTGTGTGTGTGTGTGTGTGTGTGTGTGTGTGTGTGAGCGCCTTCCCTGCAAGCTACACTGACGTCTGCATTACCCCCATGAGGAGTGACAACTTAAAAAAAATAAATAAATAAATAAGAATAATAACAAAGATATTTGTAATGAAGTAATGTATAATAATAATAATAATAATAATAATAATAATAATAATAATTCAATACTTTATTATAGTAACAAAAAGAAGAAGGGAAAGAACTAATAATAGTAATAATAATAATAATAATAATAATAATAATAATAATAATAATAATAATAACAGCATCATTTTATCTATATGCAACACATAGCAGGACAATATCCCCACAACAGTAGCTATGCCTCCACGTAAAAATAAAGTACAAAGGAGGCGGAGGTGATTCACAGCTGTGAATCAATGTCCCTGTGGAGGAAGCAGTGTTATGGTAAGGACAAGGTAAGAAAGTGCCCACACATTTTGGGGAAGGAGGTAGGTTGCAAAGCTTTTATGAGCTTAGCTAATGGCTACTATAATTGTTGTGAATTTTTTGTTACTCATTGCTAATAAAAGCCAAATTGCATTTTTCTGGATTCCAATCACTCGTTAATGAAGTACTGCATTACTGCAAGAAATGTAAGTTACCTTAAATAAACTGCTTATAAACTGATGACCAAATGTATCCTATACTTAGAAAAAGTATGGATGTCAATTAGCAACTAAGCCATAATCAATCCTTACCCATGACAACTGCAGTTCGGTGAGATCACACTTCATCAGTGGAAATCAATCATATAGGTATGTGACAGATATTGTGCCTCTAAATATCATACATGAATATGTCATTATTACAAAAACTAGGTATTTGGTTGGAGCACTTTAGTCTGAATTCCCACTTACTCAAACACAAATATCTTACAGCATTTTGTTTAAACATTCATAATAAACCACCACTCAAATTAACTTGAAGAACCATTAAATGCACATCTGTCAGTTGGAAGATTTTTTGGAGTCAGTCTGAGGCTTAGAATCATGAGTTCCTTTTTTTCTACTTTCTTTCCATTTAATACACATCCATACTAAAGTGTTACCAATCAGGAAATTTGCAGAGAAGTGAAAGCTCATGGAGCCTTAAAGGATCTTAAGAACACATTTCATCCTTAGAAGATATAACAGGGACATGTACATGAGTTCATAAACTATGAAAGTATTCACTGGATGTGATGTCATACAACACAACAGGAGGATCTTTACTTATTTAGTACTTGGGATGATAAAACCAATAAGGTGAAATATGTGCTGATTATTAATCTGCAAAAATATAAATTTTTCTTTATAAAACAGAATAGGCCTAGAAGGTAAAACCTCTGGTAACATCACAAGAAAGTTTTTCATTGATATGCATATCTTAAATTATAAAATATAATCTCCATCTGCTTTTAAGAAGAGACAAAAAATAAGTAAATAAATCATAACATAGCATATTCCATAATTAAATTACCTTCCTACACTATGTAACTACGTATACATTTTATTCCATAAATAACAAATCTAAGAAGTTATCCATTAAAATGAAAAATTACACTGATATAATGTATATTAAATTTTTTTACTCTAATTTGTTAAAAATAATCCTCATTCTGAGGAACAAAAGAGTGCTATCTCTCTCGCTTACACATATACATCAATAATTTAAAAAGTAACTGCACAAGAATGGTTGGTTAAAATCAAATGTGTGAGAGAGAGAAAGAGAGAGAGAGAGAGAGAGAGAGAGAGAGAGAGAGAGAGAGAGAGAGAGAGAGAGAGAGAGAGAGAGAGAAGAGAGAGAGAGAGAGAGGGGGGGGGGAGGACACAGTAATTTGTGATGTTTGTATGAATGTCTTCTCATTTCTTGCATCACCACATGCCACATCTCTCCTTTAGTCTCACTACCTAAATCACAACGCGACTTGTTCCTCGCACTCACCAGGATGAGGATATATCATAATATGCTAAGGTTATTATTGTATATAACAAAAATAAATTAATATATATAGAATAAAATAAACAAGTAAACAAACAAAATCTTTAAAGGTTAACAAACTATTTATCAAAGCAATGGACCTAAAAGAAGCAAAATACAAGTACCACATCACATGCAGCAAGATGCTTAACACAACCTAGTAACAAAGAAGAGCTTAAGCAACTCTGATGCCATTTTGAAGGGAATACGAAAAAGGGGGACCAGCCTTACACAAAAATAACTTTCTCACCATCACCAGGTCCTCCATGTTTATACAAGAAAATCTGTATCAGTAAAGAAAATATCTTAAGAGCACAAAGGAATCAACACCATGGATCAGAGAACAATCCTGAAAAGAATTGGAATCTTTAACAAGCCATACTTCAAAACAGAGCATTCCAGGAGCCCACATGCAGAACCCTTCAAAGGTTTACCCCAGGAATGGTCCAATGGGCAGGTGCCACGTCTGCAACCCCACCAGCACCCCCAAGGTTAGAAATACGACGAGGGAGTCCTAGCACAAAAAGAAGGGGATTGAGGCCGCCATGTACAACTTACTCAAGATAGGAAAGAAGTCTGCATGGGGACTGTTGGGAATGGTGCCACAGGGTAAGCATGGCAACATGCCCCCCGGCATATGCTGCCCTTGACTGATTGATCTCAAAACACCTCGTTAATTTTGCAAATAATCTCGTTTTTAAATTAGTTTTAATGTAACAACGACTTTATAAAACCAGAACTGTGCTTTAGATAAGGAGCAATAGTGACAATTTAACAAAAAAAATTCTGGGAAATTAAGAAGGAAATACTTAAAAACAAAATTAATCATTGATAAAAGGAACAAGAACTTAAGAATATTTTGTAACAGTGAAGACTTGTTTGTCTCTTATCTCACACAAAGCAATTAAATGTGCAGTAAAAGCTGCAGGAGATACATTTTAAATTTAGAGTGGTGGAGCAGGGGAATCAGCAAAGATGGCAAAAGTGTAAGAGAAAATTTTGGATCACAGCTCGATTTTAGAATTGTGCTGGCCACTCCACTTTGGTGTAAAAATTTTATATAAATGTAAATTTGGAAAGATTTTGCACATTTTCTCTGTGAATAATGGAAGTTCTTTTTAATTTCTGTCACAAGACTGTGATGCAGTTCCAAGAATTTGGTATTCAATTTCTATTGGTAATTCAATGAAAATCAATAGATATCATCTATCTATCTACTCATATACATAAGAAGCCCAGGAAATCATGCTGTAGTTATGTTAGCTAAATTCAGTACAGTGGAGATTCAACACTTGAACTTAATTCGTTCCAAATGGCTGTTCAAGTATTAAAAAGTTTGACTATTGATACCTATAAATCAGGTCATTTGTTCTACTCTTAGGAGAACCTCAAGTTTACAAAAATTTCAATGCAAGTTTTTTATAATAGCATTTTTTTATTTCTTTCACTGCTGCAGATCACTTAAGTTCCTTTCTCACATCTATTGCCACATCAACTACCTTAATGTCCTCCTCGAGTATTGAAAAGTTCAACTCTTGAAACGTTCAAGAATTGAGTTTCCACTATACTTGAAGTCTAAAAACCTAAGCCAGTAGTTTTTACACAAGTTAACAAAAGTAGGGAGCTGCAAACTCTTCCATTACCTACTCCAAAACTACAGAGTTGTCCAGACAAAGTACAGATTGATCTAGAGTGAGACCAGTACCCCGAGAATTCTAGACAAGGAGAGTCTGTAAAATCAGAGATGTTAATATATTTACAATAGGGTTCTAAATTGCCATATTGTCAAAATATTCTCTTCATAGCAATAACAGCTCAAAAGTGTTATAATAGTTTATGAGTAACAAGTCTCAGCTACCTGGTCAGCAACTGGACCACCAATCCCTTCTTTGTAGTGGTGTCCAATTTTTCTTACTTCAATTTATGAGTCAATTTCAATTCATAAAGTAGTTAAATAACTGTTACCATGTCTCTTGTAGATACCACATCCAGCTTTTTGGTGCAGGAGATAAAAAATAACAGAATACAATACATCATAAAAACAGGTCAGGTCACTAGCAGATAGGACCATTCAAAGATGAAAACGAATACTTAAATCTTACTATATTCATCTCTCAAAACAAAAGATTATGCAGACTCCAGGGTCTGTTCTTTGCAAATGTCCATTCTTTGCAAAAATAATACATTGAGAAAGGAACCTTTATTGTTTTTGCCACTTCCTTCACTATGTGATAATAAATAGTTGCATGTTATCTTCACTGCTGTATGGCATTCAGGGATCATTCCTCCTGACTGGAAAAATGGGTTAATTGTCCCTATATGGAAGGGGAAAGGGCCAGTTTTCTCATCCTCCCCAACTGCTAACTCTGTACAAGGACCTTGTCCCTCCATGTATGGAGTACTCTTCGCATATATGAATGGGTTCCACTCACACAACTCTGTTAGATAGGGTGGAATCAAAAGCTTTTCATCTCATCAACTCCTCTCATCTGACTGACTGTCTTCAGACTCTCTCTTTGCCAGAATGTTGCATCTTTTCCTATCTTCTATCGCTATTTTCATGCTGACTGCTCTATTGATCCTGCTAACTAAATACCTCACATCCTTCTGCGGCCTCACTGCATAAGACTTTCTTCTTCCTCTCACCCATGTTCTGTCTAACTCTATTGCAAGAGTTAACCAGTACTCTCAACTATTAATTCCTTTCTCTGGTAAATTGGAACTCCCTGTCTGCCTCTGTATTTCCAACTTCCTATAACTTGACTCTATTTAAGAGGAGGTTTCAAGATGTCTGTCCATGACTTTTGGCTAATTCTTTTATCCTTTCTGAGGACTGGTCATAAAAATGGGCTCTTTTGTTTTCATTGTTTTTGTTGCCCTTTGCCGGCTTCCCCCTCTTACATAAAAAAAGTGAATAATGAGCTTAAACAGATATGGAGCTTAAGCTACCTGAGTTCTAGCCATGCTCTTCCACCTGTCAGATAATTCTTGCAAAGAATAGACATTTATTTTAATAATTTGGAAACATTTCATAACATGGACTTTATTCACTTCTTTAAAAAAATATTGTTTCGAGGTTTGTGATTTCAGTGGATGTCATCCCCAAGATTTTTCTCTTCTTTTTTGTATTACTTAGCTATTGCTAAATGCAGCTTTTAAGTTTTGTTAAATATAGTGAGTATCTGTTATGAGAATTATCAAAGCTCAACTCCTATACTTCCATATGTAATCCTAGAAAATATCTTCTGATATCAAGTTCACAGGTAAAGCATCAAGTAATCGTAAAAGCTGTCATGGAAAAATAACAATTCTGGTCTATGAAATACATGATGCTTTAGATTTAGCAACCATCTTTGAAAACATGGAAGAATCATTTGCAAGAAGTGTTCTAGGTGTGTCAAACTCCATCACCTTTCCATCATCCAACACCATCACTCGTGAACATCTCATGACAGTGTTGAGTCTGAAAAAGGAAATATGATGTATTATAACTCCTTGACATAAAGATGGTTATATGTAAAGCTGAATTTAAATTTCTTAGTTGTGTAGGCAAAATTTTCATTTTCTAATTTTGGGATTGGCATACAAGAGATCACTGTGCAAGCATTGCTAAAGAACCAAATAGTTGTACTGCAGAAAATTTCCTGCTTATATATCATAGGATATATTAGGATACATATCTTAAGGGCTGAGTATGCCACCCCAGCCAATAATAGTTTTATGCTGTATAGCACTATCTGAAGCTGTCCTCTACCATGTGGGCAAGGATATAAGGGTTTTACTACACCAGAAATATGGTTAAAAGTCTTAGGAAACTTTGATCATTGCCTCTATCAACAGTGGTCCAGGAAGTGTGGCAAAATGTCAAGTGTAAAGGGACTGACTGACTTTTATAATGACTGAGTCTCTAGAAAAGAAAGGTAGAGATACGCAAACAAAAAGAAAGACATACAGACATACAATAAATAAATAACAAATTCAAGTAAATGTTAAATATATATATATGGAGACAGGACACTATGACCCCCACTTGAACCCTGTATATTACACCTAGGTAAATTCAACTAAGTAAATACAATAATGGAGTAGGTATTGGCAGACAGATTCATGTGTATAGGCCTTGTGTTATCTTTCCCTGTTTTTTCTCCTTTATTCCTTTTTTGTTTTAATAATGGGATATATGGCATTAATTTTCAAGTGAAAAATATTCACTTACCATTCATACGCTGCAGTTTACATTATTAAGGATTCTTAATATGCTAAAAGTCCGCTTCAAATTCCAGAGCTGGGTACTTGTGTTACCACTTGTGCTACAGCATCACTAATATACTACCAAATCGGTAACACAGTACCACAGTAACACAAAGATTTTCAAAGTAATGCACTACCAGTAACACATCAAAAAAGATTTTAATATTACTATTTTGCATTACCATAATTTTCAAAAGTTAAGAAATGAAGATGATAATTGCTGAATTTTCTTTGCAGCATTGTTAAGCTCTGTTCTGCAGCAATTCCCAGTGAAGCATCAGTGTTTGCTCAGCTATAAGTGTGCTCACAACCACCCAACAACCAACATTCAATATATTCATTTTCTTTTTATATATCTATCAACCAATGACTAGTGACTATTTAATAATGGATTGTTTTGTGAAGAGAGAGGACAGGAGGAGTGTTTCTGGTGACAGCATCGCCAGTGGCTTCATGGCCAACATTCCATTGGCATTATCAAGGGATCGCTTGCAGTCAGAAATGTTTGTGTCAGATTGCTTTAAAACTGTCTTGTTTGATCTTGGGCCATAACACATCAGTAGATTTTGGCAAAGTTGGTAAAGCACTTTCAATTTTAGCAACGGTAATGCAGTGACACAATATTGCAGTGACATGGACCATTCTAAGGAAATTAAAATAAGTAATGCATTGATGGAAATGCACCCCTAATTTTTCGGTAACGTACTGACAGTAATGCACTGCCTGTGTGCATAGTAACGTGCCCCATTCTGTCAAATTTAGCTTGAAAAAATAATAGTAAAAAAAATAATGAAACAAAACCTGTGAAACTTTGTTCCCAAATGATCACCATATCATTCATCTGTACACAGAGTTATAATTGTGCCAGGAAGTAACAATGTAGCTCAATTATTGACAAAGATACAGATGTTAGAATGTTGCATAACTTTGACAGCAATTCCTGAAGTTTTTTTTAAAAAGGTGTGCCAGGCCCTTAAGACATGTGTACCCTCATATTATGATAAGGAGGGTAAAGGAACATAACTTGAATAACATTTTTGGAGTGTATAAAAGTGAATAGATAAGTGAAAATATAATATGAAGGATTTAAGAGACAAACATGAAGATAATTTGAGCAGATAATCAGATATGTGTGATGATTTACCTATGTGCAATTGTAATCATGGTGCATGATTTAAATGCATTCTTCAGAGTCTTCTGAATCTTGATATCAGTTTCTGCATCTATGGCAGCAGTAGCTTCATCAAGAAATAATATCTGAAATACAAAAACATTCGATGTGTCAAGATTTCACAAGTTATCCAAAGAAAAGTCAAAAGCAATATACTGTATTATAATACTATAGAAACTAACATAGGAAACTCCAGAACTTTCAAGCAGGATGGAAATAAAATTAGAAGCTAACAAAAGAGGATTTGATGACTGTAACCTTGGAAAATTTAATCAAACTCAATGAAAATTATCCAAGCAAGATCTGTGTTTGTTTGTTTGTTTGAGAGAGAGAGAGAGAGAGAGAGAGAGAGAGAGAGAGAGAGAGAGAGAGAGAGAGAGAGAGAGAGAGAGAGAGAGAGAGAGAGAGAGAATACACAGAAAGAGATAGATATTTCCTGTAGTAATCCAATAAAGAAAATCATTTCTAAGAATTAATGCTTTATCATTCAGTGGAGCATGGTAACTGACTTCCCAATGATACCATATCAACTACTTACCAGTGTCATTCAATCATTCACTTTCAAGATACTCCTAAAGTATCATTCTCATATTCATTTATTTGCTGTCATCAATGTTATAATGTTAAACAAGCAAATTCCAGGTTTACAAAATTCTGCTTTCATCATCTGATGACCATTCCCAAGATTACAGCTTTTGTGTGTTTTCTCAATCATATCAATTTTTGGTTTGTATTTAAAAGCATTCTACATAAAAAAATTTACCTTTGAATTTCTCAGAAGAACTCTTGCCATGCAAAGTAATTGGCGCTCTCCAACTGAAAAGTTTTCCCCATTTTCCACAACACAGGAAGACAATCCCAAGTCAAGGCAACTGATCCGATCCTTCATGTATGTCTGCTCCAGTGCTGACCATATCTCCTCATCTGAATGGTTCTCAAATGGATCTAAGTTGTATCTGTTAAAGAGGATTTTGAGAAGATCCATTTTCAACTATGGAACAGAAATTTAATATAATTTCCTTTTTACATATAAATATGGTAAAATATAAACTCATGCCTAATTATTGAATATAGTGACATGAATTGCTACTTCTATACTATAGAAGTCTATAAATGAGATACAAGTGCTTGCATTGGTCCAATCCTTCAAAATTGACATATACCGATGTCATATATAGCTGTTCCCTGATTGATGAAGTAGCCTTCTTATCCATATCAATGTATCAATTCAAGGAATTGCAATAGGTAAATAACAGTGGCCACAACTCATGCTCTCAATATGACAGATATCACTTTTGTTAGAGATGGCAACTGTACCTTATATATAGCTCAAGGAAAAAGTTTTCAAGAAAGCTGTCTTCTCTTCAGGTAAGGCCTACAAATTCATTCCCTTGAATACTGAACAATTCATTGTAATAGCCTCACCTGACTGTTCCAATGAAAAGTACTGGATCCTGAGGAATGATAGAGAGTCGAGAACGCAGATCCTCAAGTCCTACTGTTGATATGTCAATCCCATCAATTCGAATGGAGCCTGCTGTTAATTCAACAAGCCTGAAGAGAGCTGTTCCCAATGATGATTTACCAGAGCCTGTTCTGCCAACTACACCTGTAACAACAAACCATAAATATAAAAGCTGATTATTCTTGAATAGAGTAAACTGATAACAAGTGACTATCAAAACTTTTAGTCAGGAATCTAAAGGCTTTGTAAAAACCAAGAACTTGCATAAAGTAATGCTGTTTAAAATCATATGGAGAATGAAAGGTATACCAATAGTAGTAGTAGTAGTAGTAGTAGTAGTAGTAGTAGTAGTAGTAGCAATAATAGTAATAGTAGTAGCAGTAGCAGCAGCAATAGCAATAGCAATAGGGAAAAAGGTATTTTAGGAAAAGTTAAATACTCCCCAACCCTTGCAAGAAACTCTTAAGAAGAAAAAGGCAAATTAAATATAATGAAATTACAAACCAATTTTTTCCATGGAATCAATGTGAAATGAGATGCTCTTTAAAACAAGAGGCGTTTCTGGTCGGTACTTCATCTGCACTTTCTTAAAGCTAATGCGTCCATATTTAGGCCACAGAGGATCTGGACGGTTGGACTTTATGATGGACGGCGATTCAGATACCATGACCTGAGGAAACAAATGAAGAATATTACATCATACAAAATCTTATCTAAATGGTATTTAATGATTCACCAAAGAACACCTTCAAATGTAGTGCGTACTTGCTTGCATTCATTGCAATCTAGCACTCTCCTATTTCTTCCCTTTCATAAGTAATTCAATTTTGTTCTTTCATTAGAAGTTCTGCTTTTTTCATGGCACCTATTATAATAAAAAATCATCATCTCACTCTTGTGAGATGAATAAAGCATTAAAGGAACTGTAGTATACATTACCTTATTTACTGTCCTTCCTTATATCATGCAAACACCACATTTACCTTAGAACAATTGTCAAGTCGCTGCACTGAAGTGAACCTTGCCTCAGTTTCAGTGCTGAGTCTCACAGTATATTGAAAAATACCACTGAGCTGTGTTGCATAGGCCAGGGCCAGGCCTGCAAATGAAGGATCCACTACTCGCCGAAGAAACAATGCAAGCATTGCTGTGCTAGAGGTCACACATACTGAAAGATAAGATGTACCCCCAATTAATTTTTTTGGAAGGCTGGAATAGATTAGTGGCATTTCAATCAATTTCAATGGGGAAAACTGATTTGAGTTAAGAATATTTTGAGATGCAAGTTCCATCACTGAACAAATTAAACTCATAACTTAAGGTACAGCTGTTGTACATACATACATGTTGGAATTGTTCATCACGTGTACTGTCATAAGCGAATTGTCTACTTTGTACTGTGTTCAGGAAAACCTTAAGGTGCGTTTCCACCGGTGTGCAGCACAGTGCGGCACTGTGCTGCACACTGTACTGAACAAATGTATGCGCCGGTGGAAACGGACGAACGAACAGCAACAAATTGTATGCGAACAATTGAGAAAAGTGCGCGCACAGCTGTGAACATGTGTGCGCGTACTCAACTTTCAGTGTATACATTCTGACGCACACGATTACTTTGTGCGCGCACTCTTTCTTGCTTCCGCTACAGGAGCGAAAACATCTGTGTCTGTGCGCGCACAATGGACTGGACAAATGCTAAAATCGTTAAGTTTATTCAGGCCGTTGAAACGCGCCCGGTGCTCTGGGACACTACAAACAAGGATTACAAAGATAAGAACAAAAAACATGATGCCACTAAGGAATTGGGTGAAAACTTTAGCTGTGATTCAACTGAAGTCATGCGGAAATGGAAAATTATTCTTGCTCAATGGCGCAGAGAGCGCAAAAAAATTGCAGATTCAAAAGCTGCACCACACAGTACGACCTCTTCCTGTCCGTCCATATTGGCTACTAAATAATAAATCACTGAAGAGTGAGGGCACACTGTACTGAACTTTTGTACGCGCACAGTTCAGCACAAGTGCCGCACTGTTCGCGTACAAAAGTTGCGAACTTTTGGCCGGTGGGTACGCAGTTAACAAGAGGTGTTCTATTTGTACGCGCACTGACAAAGTTCTGCACAAAAAGTGCGCAACAATTGTGCAGAACACGGTTTTGGTGGAAACGCACCTTTAGAGCAGCAAAGGATTCTCTCTAGTCTAAGGACTGTTATAACATTTCCAGTGCTGTAACTCTGAGCACCAGGATCAAAACCTTTGGTACTCAATATTCTGGATGAAATAAAACTGAGGAAGGGAAAAGTATTGATGCTAATACACCCATAACTATGAAGAATGTATTTGGTATCAAAACATTCATCAGTCACCATATGATTACCAGCATCATAATAATATAATATAAGGAATGAAATCAATATTGTCAGGAATATGCTCTTATGTAGAAATGATTAGTCAAGCTACTGAAATATATGCCATCACTGTCATATATATGTAATAAATCAGTCCATTGCATATCCACCTTATGTACAACCCAATGCTTAAAAAAATTAAGGCACTTAAATTTACAGCAAAAATAGATCCAATACACCACTGCAAATAAGATGCCACTTACATGCCAGCAAATCCAGTCTAACTGCCAACCACCGCATTGCACAGTTGAAGAGGTAAATGGCACAACTGTTTTCATCAAAGAAGACTGAAAATCTGCAAAGCAGTAAAGCAAGATGTTGCAAAGTACAAACAAATAATGAGCTGTAAATTAGAAATCAAAACTATATGGTAAGAAAAGTGTATGCATGGGTCAAGAAACAATTCAGTAGATCTCACGAAGGACTTTTAGGTACAGCACTGATCTTGTTCTCTTAATTTGAGCTTGAAATCAGTTTCCATTCACTGAAGAGAATATTTTCCTAATAAACAGACCAAACACTAAAACTTCAAGTCATTAGACCTCCATTCTACTGATTTTGTACTTAATAAGAAAAATATATTGGTGTTATATTGCCAGTCTACATGAAGGAACATGTGGAAACAAAGAGATTTTGGGTGTGTGTTTTCAAGATGAGTGTTAGGTTGCTCAACATACTCACTGTTTATATTCTAAAATATGACCAAAGCAGACCATCTTGAAGTTTCTACATTACAGTTTCAATAAGTTTAAGTTGAAAGGGGAAATTATCTTAATCTTAACCTTAAAACCTGGCAAGAACTTATCTTTTTCCAAATATGCTGCTTCTACACCAAAACACATGTCTGACATCAGATGTACAACTCCAATTCCAAAATGACTTGTACTGTATACTGCACTGCTTCTACATCAAAGGTGCAAAAATTACTCTGTCAAGAAAACTAGGTTGATTAATGCCGTGTAAATTAACTTACTTCTTGAAGAACAGGGATTGTTTACCATATGCATTAATGGTGGCCAGTCCATTGACCGTTGTACTTATGTGACTGTACAGTGGTGATCTTGATACATTTTCTAGTCTCTTGAAATCTCGGATTCCAACCCTGAAAGAGAAAGAGGGATAACACTCAAGAAAACCTTTACATCTCTATGACCATGATGCCTACCTAACCCAACCAATACAAAGATTATACATACAAGGTACGTATATAAAATTCAATGATTCCATTGATGTCATGAGCACATTTTACCTCATCTCTGGAAGGAAGCAATATTATCAGTCTATCTACTTATCTACTTCTTTGTATATGCATTACCTATGCTGAATGCTAAGACTGAAAAAAAGTAAATATAAAATAAACAAAAAAAATGCACTGGTTCTTCTATGCAATTTCCTTAGATATTGTAAGGGACTTCTAAGCCCATCTATTTTCCCTTTCTTATGTAAATTGCCCTCTGATTTTTTTGTACTTTTCTGAGAAGGAAAGCTTAAATATTTGACCATGCAAAACTAACAAAAATCATAAACAAATAAAATAAGTCTTTAAACATTACAGAGATAAGAAATAAGAAGAAGACAAAGTCATGTGCAAAAAAAAATTTCTTAGAACTTGAAGGGTAAAATTTTTGTTTCTATAAATTCCATTTTAATTGTATCTTTAATGTGGTGGTCCTATAATGTCAGATGGAATGTTTTTAGACCAGCAGTGGGGAACCTCCAGCCTCCAGGCCATAGAAGCCCCACAGGGCCATTTGATCAGACCATCAATGCTGTTTAGAAATGCAACATCATAAAACCCTAGGAGTCATAAATGAATCATATATTACATACTCACATTATGTGTAGGGCTACATGCCACTTAAGTAATTTAAGTTAGCTATTAATGAACTCAGAATGTGGCAGTCATAATCTTGAATACACATAGTAAATTAGTACTATTATAGTCACATTAAAGATAAGTTTAAAAATGTGGAAAATACTGGTAATTGTTAAAAATGTTCAAGAGGCCCTTGACAGGCCAAAGGTTCCCCATCCCTGATTTTAATTTTTCATTTTATATCTTTTGTAAGGTCTAGCTCTAGGCAAAATGTACAACAATTTACAGGAACAAACAAGTTTTCAACACCACAGCTTAACTACAATGAAATAAAGAAAAACATGTCCATAAAGAGAAAAAAAAAGTCTAAATTAATACAAGATTTTTGCATCCAAAAACTCCAACATCTTTTTCAAGGAAGTTAAAGAAAACTTCAAAGCTGCAATCTTTTTCCTTTTCATCAGAGGAACAGCTACATACAATTGCTTATTTTTCAAAACCTCAAAATAAACAAATAAATACATAAATAAATAAATAAAAAGTTGTCTAATATTTAGAATTTAATAGACAAAAATATAGATTATAGGCAAAAAAAATTGTTCAAAATCATAATTGATTTCATACCATCCCTGTGATGTTAAAATTATCTTTTATGCCTACAAGCATATTATATTTCATCTGATAATCACTTTGTGATATCATAACATCTTTTCTGAGAAAGAAAATTTAATGTAATTTTATTTATTTATTTTTTTCCCATTGTCAAAACATTGATAAAACATGCAAATAACTAAATTTAAAGAAATCCATTGAGAGCTGATAAATGAGAAGACAAAGAGGAATGCCCATAAAGGAATCTCCAGCACTTATAAGAAAAAACTTCTATCTGTGCCAATTCTATTCAAATCATATTCCCTTTCTAACATGGCAATCTATTTTTGTCTCTGAGATTCCCCATTTCATTTCCATACAATACAGTAGATCATAATCAATATCTCCACACTATTCATTCCTTTCTACTCTTTTTACCTCCTTCACTCTACAATTCATTTTTATATCTATTTCTCTGCTGATAGTAACACGTGATAAGAGACTCATGAAACAATGTCTCCATATTTATTATCATAACTCATCCTGACACACCTAAACTCATTATTCTTACCCTTATACAACCAAAAGACCATCTTAAATCATTGCTGTAACCTTACTTGAACACAAAACTATCAATTTACATTTTTTTCTAATTCAACATATTTCACTATTCAAACAAACTTTTCCTTTCAACCATCTAACAATCTATAATCAAACCCACGCACTGACAAAATGGTCCACAACCATTACCTACCTACACTGCCACATACTTCCTCCAAATTCTAGAATGCTTAAAATATATTTCTACTTTTTTGCCAAGCACAGATCCCACAGGAAAATCATGGTTCATAGATTCCCACCCTTCTTCTTAAATTACATTGCATACCACAAGAACTTCCCCCTTATGCTCTCTGATCCTCAATTTCTTTTCTTCTTTTTAATTGACTGCACCTAATCTTAACTGAGAATGTAAAGGCATCAGAGAAAAAAATGGCCACTATTAGCACTACACTACAGCTTTATCTATATCTACCAAGCTATTGATCTTTCTAACTAACTACATACCTAAGAAAAGAAGTATGAACTACTAAATGCACACAGATGGGCAGAGGCTGAAAAATTTGTACATGTACACAGATGGCAAACTGACATATAAAGCAATGAAGTTAAATTATTCGAGTTATGTCAAATATTAAAGGTCATAGTAAAATTGTCTTTCTCATCAAACCGAGTAAATAATGCAAGTTTTTGAATGGCATTACAGTATCAGTCCTTATAAGCAGTTAGTGTGTTAATCTCAATACTAGTAAGTAGAGGTCATAAAGATTCATGCAAAGGTTATGTTAATAGCTAATACACACATACAAGCTAAATCACAGCTGCATGCACCCTTAACACACAAAAGCTTTATGTCTTCATCAGTAGAACATTAGAAAGGATGCATTCCAAATCATAATCCTTATGAAGGAAATAAAAAATCTCTAAGCAATGCCACAAGTGGGTCTTGAAAGAACAGTAGCCAACATAAAGCTAGCTTTTCTAAAACATATCCAACTGCTTCCATGATGCAAATCATCTGCATAACCACAGCCATATATAACCTCTTGAATTATATATACTTGTATTAGTTAATGGATTCTGAATTGAGAACAAACCAACAACTGAAATATTGTGCAAATGCTTTTCCACAAAAAATATAAGTGCCTTGAAAAGAAGTTTAACAAATGAATGAAGTGAAAAGGAAACCAAATGAAGGGGAATAACAAGAAAATAATATTCTTAAATACACAAGAAATACGTAGCTAAGTATAAAACATTTTTCACCAAGGTAGTTCTTTTTTTTTTGTACAGTGAGAATGTCATTACCAAGGGAAAAGTTCCTCAGTCTCTGTTCTCCTCCTTTCAGATTACTTTTAAGAACATGCAGGGAACACTGAGATATCTACCTAAGTGCCATGTCTTTGAGGCAAATGTTTATCAGTTACATATAGCATTTGATTTAAATCTGAGTCAAAAATACATAATAAAGAAACAAATAGTGATAAAGTTTATTTTATTAGTAAGAAGAATTAATATCAACAAACCTACCTGAAAATATTTCTGATGAACATCATAATGATTGCCAGTACAGCTAAGATTGGCAAAAAGTATGGAAAAACCAGACACACGAAGAGCAAGGCACTGGCTATGAGGAATATGTTTTGGATGAACATCTCCAGTGTCATAGGAACTCGAACATCAACTGTAATCAAAATTACGTAGCAGCTATGGTTAACTGTATCAAATACTGAAAGACAATATATGAAGTACTGTGACACACTGCATTAAATAAGTTATCATCCTTATTGTGAGCTCAAACTTCACTAGACCATATTCTCATATGAGGAATACCTAAAGTGAGCATGTCCCCAGGCTCTATGTAAGCATTGATTCAAAACTAGCTGAACATATCAAAATACAGAGAAAAAACTTAGGAGATATCAAAAGAAAGGTTGACAAATTGTACATTTAACCTTAGCAGATCAATAACTTTCAGAAATGAAATGCTAAGGGAGGCATTTAAAAGTGATAGTGTTGAAGTATTAGTCATAGAATAGCTGCAGGAATGCATCAATAATAGTAAATGTTTTGCTTTTATCTAAGATCAATAGTAACACCAATAATAAAGGTACACTTACCTAGATATATGTATATACTTGTATGAAAGGACTGAGTTACATATGTGTGGTCTTATTTCCATATCTATATTTGCCTAATTTTTTATCCACTTTGCTGTTGTCACTGCTTTCATTTAATTCATTTTAGATTTATTATTCCAAGGGGAGAAATATGGTCAATAAATTATTAAAAATTCTCATCTGATTTTTTTGTGTTCTCTCAAATATCCAGGTTTCTATTATGTCATTGTGATCTATCTATCTATTGAAGAAAACAGATAAAGAACCATACACGTAGTTAAGATCTTGTATGGAATTACTACATAAATAGTACTCGTATCAAATAACTACCTACATAAATAGTACAACTTAGTAAACAAATACATCCCTACATATTCACATGGATGGATGTTCATGCAATTAATCAATTGTGACAACAACATCAATTGTCTCTTATCCAAAGATAATTTTCTTGTGTTATCTGTTTGTTGATATCATCAATATTTTTGGTTCCAAACTGGTGATAAATGATAATTATAGTTTTAAGAACATGCAGCATAATGAAGCTTTTACATTTCAAAATCAAAAGTGGCTATTCTGCTTAAAACAATACTTTTCACTAGTGAAGAGATAAAATAAATATTGAATCTGAATTAATTGTTTCCTTATTTTTTTTAAGATAAAACCTTAACATGGAGATTTGGTTTTATCAAATCTTTTCATTCAAAATATCAATAAAATATCACTTATTTTCTTAGCCACTAATCATCCAGGTGCCACTGCCCCATGAATATTTTTGAAGGAATGTCAGCTCTGAAGAGCCTAAATGAGGAATGGAATGTGAAAGGCATGGCATGATGCAGAAATCAATTGATCATTTCAAGGGATATATACTAGTCAGATGTCACAGCTCAAATGAGGTCTCAATCCTGTCATGACAATCCTTCATGAGTATTATGACAACAGAATGTTACAGTCTTAAGAGTGTTAGAAAGTTGAAGTTAATCACTCTTGTATGCCATGACATTTTGTCAAAAACAGTCCCTAAACTGCCAACCTGCAAATACATATTGTATTTTCTCTGTCAACTCTGACAAGAAACAGTCTAACTGGGCTGTTTCCCACCAAGTATTTTAGCATATATTAAGACAAAGGATGAGTGAATAAAGATGCTGAAAAAATTGTGTGGTACAATCAGTTTTCCACAGACAAACCTTTGCCTTGCTCCACCTACATTTACTGCAATGTCAGCCATAATCTTCTATATATCATGTTTTCTTTCTTTAGATAGTCTGATATTCTTCAAGTGTTTCTCAGTATAAGAGCTTTGTCCCTCTATAACACTGCAAGCTGGAAAGATTCATTTTCACCCCCTTTCCTTGGACATATTCAGAAAAACAAATTGTATGAATTTAGGTATGTACTGTTTAGAGGAAACTACCAGTAAAGCTGAATGAAAAGCTAGCGATCACAATTAAAAATACATCCCATGTGATTGCACTAATAAAACAAAAATAATTGCTGAGTTACAGAGGTAAGGCAAAGAATACAGCCCAAACTGAAACTGGCATGTCAGTAAACAACTTCATATTCAACATTTCCTTACATCATATTGGGCTTGAAAAATATGACATTGCACACTTTCCTATAATACAGTGGTGTAAATTTTGGGGTGTATGAATGAAGAAAATTTCAAAATTAGATCAATAAGAGGCCTCACATTCCCATATAAAAGAAAGTGTAATTTTTTTAGCTATTTCTAGGAAAAAAGTACATATTTCTCATGTGTCAAATATGGTAAATACAAAAGCAATTAGATGAAATGGGAAAAGAAACTGACAACACTGCTCATGAGCAGCCATAAGTTTAACACACAAGAGATGAACAAAAGCAGTGCTTGGGGTTGTGAATCATTTTAACCCATACAAGTTCCAGGACACAAGTCATATTCCAAATCAAACCAAACCAAACATTACTAAGCAAGTTTTCTTTGTCTCCAAACAGGACATATATTAGGTCGGACTATTACAAAGCAAACACACACACACACACACACATATATATATATATATATATATATATATATATATATATATCATGGTGCTTCTTCCTGCACTGAGGAAGAAAATAGTGCTCTCTTTGTACATGCAAAATATACATAGTCATATTCATAATAAAAGCAAAGAGCAGAAGCACACAGAATCATGCTAACACGGACAAACAAAAGTCTGTTTATGGTTGTCTGCTGGTCATCTGGAAGTACAGGACAAGAATTTTGACATACAGTAACCTCAACATGAGTTGAAGCAATTGGGGAAAGGCCAAACCAAGTTACCAAGGGGTATTTCGTTTTCCATATTTTCCATCTGTTGAAATGGTTAGTGTAATGCATTACATAAATAGCTACTAAATACATGATGTACAGACATACATCATAGGCAGCATATACACACACACACAACTCAATAATACAATGGTTAGCACACTTGTTTAACAGCTGAGAGATCCCAGGTTCAAATCCCGGGTGGAGTGGAGAAGGCTGGGCTGTCTCCTACCCATGCCCCTGTCCACCCAGCAGTGAGAAGGTACTGAGTGTTAGTCTGGGATTGTATCCCCCCTCTCAAGGTGGTGGCCTGCCACTTGCCAAGGCACATAGCTGAAGGGTGCATACCCATGATCCACAAACTCGACTTCAGCCAAACCACAAATAGAGAAATAAATAAACAAATAAACATGGCATGGCACAGCTCACATCTCTTTCAGCCAATTTGTTTACCACTGATGGCATCTTCAGAACCTTCATTGACATGGAAGATACAGTCTTGCCCTTAGAAGCCATAGTAGAATTGCAAAGGTAACAATAAGGGCTATAAAAAAAAGAGGAAAACCACCATATGCTTGATGAGCCAGCTGCGTAAATCTTGGAGCTGGCAACCCAGAAGTGATGCGTTAAACGCATCCGTTTCATGTCTCAAACAGCTTGGACAACTCTCATACAACTCAGATGAAAGAGTTATTGGTAGTATTTTACCTGGTATATAAGCTGAGGGGCTTAATATTACTCAATCAAAAATTTAAAATGCTAACCAGTGCACTCAAGGTAAAACGTAAAAATATATATATATATATATATATATATATATATATATATATATATATATATATATATATAAACTCTGGAACTCTCTGCCTGCCTCTATATTTCCACCTGCCTATGACTTGAACTGTTTCAAGAGGGAGGTATCAAGACACTTATCCCATTGTTTTGGTACATGAATCCGGACTTTCCAGGGACCGGCACTAAAGTGGGCTATTTTATTTTATTTGTGTTGCCCTTGGCCGCCTCCCTTTATACATTAAAAAAAAAAAAAAAAAAAAAAGTGTCTGACTCCTCCGGTCCAATGTGAGTGGGGCTTACTCTACAACAAAACTTCAAGTTACAATATTCATATGTTATCAAAATAAAATTGTATCACAATGTTATATATAGCTTTAAAGGAAGATTAGTATATATTATTCTACTTATTAACCTGTAAAGCCTAATATGTTACTACCTTAAACACAATATACCCCTCCAACTTATAGTACGTATACATGTATTCTCAAATTTTTATAAAAATTAAATTATTTTTTAAAACAAAATTAATAAAATTTATTTGGATTTTGAAAGAAGCTTCTCAAAACTAAGATTTTGCTACAATTAAATTACTGTCTATTTGTATAACAGAAGAATAATGTTCATATAAACTCGAATATTTTTCAAAATAATTGTTAAGTTTTAAAAAGGATCCATAAGTATCTTTGAGGGAGAAAAACTTAGAAATTCTTGATACTGATCTCTATAGGTAATGAATGCAGAAAAAATATAAGTAATCAAGAAACATTACCTTCATCCATATCTCGAGAGAAGATATTAATTATTCTCCCTGAAGGAGTTGTGTCAAAAAAGCTCATGGGGCTGTGGAAAACCTTCATAAAGACTTGATCGTGCATCTGACTGGAGGCCCTTAGAGTAGTCTGAAAACAGGAGCAAAGAAAAGTTGAAAAGGCACTGAAGACAGATAAAAGAATCAAGCAAACAGCAGGCACAAAGAATGTAGAACTTCAAGATTTAAGCTTGCTGTCAATAGATCAGCCATTACTTCAAACACATTCTATACTTGCAATTCACCACGAATAGAACTCAAGGAACTCAAGGAATGATTCAGCCTTAGTGGGATCCAACAAACATTATAATACTAAGCACTTCATGTAAAAAATCTATTTCCAAAATCTAAAACCTGTGAGACACATAAAAAGCACAATCTTCAATATAAGAAAAAGGACCTAAGGAATAACTTAATTTAAAAAAACTTTGGAAATTTAAATGAAAAGCTAGATCATTTTACTTCGGCAGTCATCCTCTGTGGATGGAACACTTCCATGAGAAACGCTTCGTCCCATCACACCATCGGCAGCTTGCATGATTTGCACTGTAGAGATATTCCCTACAGCCAGCTCTTCACTAAAAAAACCAAAGCTTGTTGTGATGTTGATAGCATTGATTTAAGTAACCGGGATTCATACACTACATCTCTTATTATTAAACAAGATTTTTATTGCAAAGGACTTGATTACACTGACAAGGCAGAGTGTTTCTCATGTATGAGCTCCTTACAAGCAGAGATGATGTGCCTCATAAAATCCCTCAACACACTTCAACTGACAAGAGGTAAGTCTCGTGCACTTCCTAAATTAATTGTAAGTGTTCATAAAGTGTTAGTATATGAATATTTTCAGAAGATGAGCATCCCAAGTAAATACTTTGATATTTGATAGATTTTAAGGATAAGCATGGCACTGGTTTTTTCTAAGACCTAAGCAAGGATAGTCTGAAAAATACATATATACAATGATGATGATAATAATGATGATGATGATGATGATAATAATAATAATAATAATAATAATAATAATAATAACAACAACAACAACAACAACAATAATAATAATAATAATAATAATAATAATAATAATAATAATAATAATAATAATAATAACAACAATGATAATAATAAATAAACCAGAACATAAAATCTTCAATACTAATATTGTCTTTTCAAGTCAGTTTTGAAGTGATACAGATCTTTAGAACAATGGCATGGTGGCCAAGACTCCTGGATGCCATATGCAACAGTATGTCCTTGTCTCCTTCCCTTCCTCATATCCATTTGGATCAATGAACAATGACGAAGGTGCATAATTCTTAGAAACTAACCTAATGCCAAGGGTAAGAAATGAGTACATGTATAGAGAAATTAACAATATTTACCTTCATGAAGGAAAATCCTCTGATGAGTGAGGTAGCAAGAATAACCAAAATGAAGCTTCCATACACAGTCTGGTAGTAATGACGATCAGGATTATCAGCTATACTGTCACTGATAATGGTCTCATTTCCTGAAGTCACACTGGTATTCTGAAAATTCATTAAAAAATGTAATTTACCTAGTTGAATCATACAGGTTCAAGCAGGGCTCATAGTGTCCTGTCTCCCTGTCTCCATTTATCAAGCATTTCTTTAAAATTATGTAGGTTGGCTGCTGTAACACCTTCATTTAACCCATTCCAAACCTTTCCTGATCTTCTTTATGTGTCCTCTCATCTGCTTTTTTCATTCATCATCACCAGGTTTTGTGTGTGTGTGTGTGTGTGTGTGTGTGTGTGTGTGTGTGTGTGTGTGTGTGTGTGTGTGTGTACGTGTCTGTGTATTTACCTAGTTGTATATTATGGGAGGGGAGCTACGCTCATATTGTCCCATCTATGTACTTCACCTTG
>CM035205.1:15138446-15158446 GCA_020233015.1 Callinectes sapidus | reverse complement strand
CCCATCCATTTTAATAGTTTCCCTTTGAGTCCTCCTATATGTTCCAATTTCCACAGTGTGTGGAATTTTATCAAATGCCTTTTTGACATGTCCAAGTACACAGCATCCACCCATCCATCTCTATTATCAACTACATCTATTATTCTTGTGTAAAAACTGAGTAGATTTGTAACACATGACCTTCCTTTCCTGAAGCCATATTGGTTGTTTGTTACAATTTTATTTTCTTCCAGATATTTCACCCACTGCTCCTTTATTATTACTTCACATATCTTGCTCACAACACTAGAGATACTGGTCTATAGTTAATTAAGTGGCTCAGTCTTCTTTCTTCCCTTGTATATTGGTATTATGTTAGCTCTTTTCCACTCTCTTGGTACTTTTCCTTCCTTCAGTGAGCTGTTAATCACATTCCAGATTGGTTCCACCAGTTGTTCTCTAAATTCCTTTAAAGCCCAATTTGACACTCCATCGGGTGTGTGTGTGTGTGTGTGTGTGTGTGTGTGTGTGTGTGTGTGTGTGTGAATTTCCAATCAGACAGAGCAATTTGACTTCTTGACAGAACAGGATGTCCCACAAGTTTGAGTATACATATCAGGAATCTCAATTATTGATGTCTAGTTAAATACGTAACATCAAGGTCTTCATTACATCAATAAATCTGTAGCCCCATACATGCATGTGTATTGTTCTTCCAGTGGTAAATAATTCCTCATAGATATGTTATATTGCAAGAACTAATTGATCATGAATTTTGAAGTATCCACTTAAAAACAGCTTTACCTATAATTTGTTACAACACAGTAGCATTATGTGACAGCTTCCAGTAAATCTGATCATAAGAAGACAATCTAATCAAATCAGAACTAGATTACTTTGGGAGGGTTTACAAACTGCAAGTTTCATTGTATATAAAAATTCCTCAAAAAATAAACCCAGATCTAAACAGAATCTAAATATGCAAGAACACATGAGAAGATAATATGTATGCTCCCATTCTATTACAAAAATTTACAATCCTATAATGACAATGATGATGTGATAATTTTATGATCTCTTTTTTTCAGATTACAAAATTTGTGCTACAAAGCAATATAATTGGTAAAGTTGTTACCAGTGCACTCCTCCAGGATTCCCAAGACATAGTGATTGAAAACAACAGTATTGACAGTCTTGAGTTCCTCTCATTTGACTTCAAAACTCATAACTTTACATTTAAAGGAAATACCATCAAGTCATTGGCAATGCAAAGTTTGGTCATAGATGAAGCCAATACAATAATAATGCTCAACAACACATTTTATCACATTGAACATCATGGACTAACCCTACATTTAACGCAAGAGCATGGATATTTTCTTTTCTCAGGAAATCATTTCTATGTGCAAGAGAAAGAAAATCTGATTCTCCCAAACTTTATGCCACTGAATTATAAGTTGAAAATTGAGAACAATGTACTACACACAATGACTTGCAACTGTAGCACAATGCTTTTATTGAATTCTATGGTAATTGATAGTACCATGATGGAGACACAAGTTGTACATGAATTGTTTGAGAATTCAACAATCTGCTCTGACATGAAAAACAACACCAAAAGGCTAAACATCATCTGTGGTAAAAATTCTGTGGACAAGCAACCTGTAATATTGTTTTTCATAATGATTGGAATTATTACAGGATTATTCTCCATTCCACTACTATTAAAAGTCAAGAAGAACATAAAAATTCCTTATGTAACTCTTGGCACAAATGAAACAGAAATCATGTTGAAATAGAAAGAAAGGAGTGTCAATATTTTTGATTATGCTTTTCTACAATTCTGGAAATAACCCGAATGATTAACAACAATGTAAACTCCTGAAAGGGATGACAGCAAAAGACTGAGTTTACTTCCCTTATGTTTTCCTCCCTATGAACAAGAAATGCAATGGAAGGAAAAGAAAAGCATATATGAGGCAAAGTGAGCTTAAGCAATAATAGTACATGTAGCTAAAATAGCATCTAGCTACATGTACTATCATGTGGTTGGAGTAAACCAATGTTAGGTGCGTAGGAGCCTGGTTAGAACAAACGTCAAACTAAATAAGATATATTGACATCTAAAAGAAATACACGTCAATGAAAATAAATATATGCACAATGTACAAATACATCTGACTACATATATGTATATTCATACATATGTATACCTATTAAGTCAGGTTATAGAATAGTTTTTTACCTAGTAAAATTTTTTCAAAATAAGTGGTCTTATATACCCAAGATAAATGAAACCTAAAAACAAGTGATGAAAATTAGATCTGGTATCATACATTCAAAGTCACGCTAACCTGCTAATTGCTAACTGATTCAAATACTATTGTTTTGTTTTCAATGACATCCGATGGCAGGATCAACAACAATTTTAAACACTATGCTCACTCACACATTCTTTCCCACAGAAGGTAAGCAAAGTTATAAAGAGGGTAAACCTAAAAACCTCTTCAAATTGTCTACTGATTAGTTTTGAAAGCATCATAATTCAAGTTAACAACATTTTCAGGTCATTTTAGGTATGAGTACTGAGATATGAATTTTTTTGTGAAGGTATGTTTTGAGTTGGCCAGGTAAGGTTTGGTCATGTTGCATTTGTTTGTTTGTATGCTGAGGTAAGAGTATTTTGTTTGTGTGTATGTTGATGCTTTGTGCCATTGTTGCCATGTATAAAGTAACAAACTGTATTGTGGGCACAGCTGTGTTTTCTACATCGATTGGTGTACAACAAGGCTGCGCTACTTCGTGTTTATTGTTTGTATTGTATGTCAATGACTTGATTGTATTGATAAAACAAAATTGTGGATGGGATGGATTTCTAGGTTGGTTGCACATACTTGCTATGATGGATCTTGTTGTCTACTTCTGGATATTCTGCTATTGAGAAATTCAAACTTCTTAATAGGTATTGCAATACTCATGGAATGAAGATAAACATGACTAAAACTTAATTTTTGTAGTGAATGGGGATAATGATGATAAAGGTTGATTAAGGTTGATGACGTAGTGGTTGAATCTTGTGATTGTTATATGTATCTTAGAAGCCCGTTCACAGGCGACAGCTCTGTTTCCATGGCAATTAAGGTTCACATAGAAAACAAGTTGTGCCATGCTCTTAAATTTGTTGCTTTTGTCAATAAGAATAATGACACTCACTCCCATTAACATCTAGTTAAAAGTATTTCAAGCTGCCCTTATGTCAACACTACTGTATGGTTATGAGTCTTGGCTGGGGGGTGATTTAAGACCAATTAACAAATTGTATATGTTGTACATCAAGGAGTTATTAGAAGTGAGGAGAACTACTTGTAACGACCAGTGCTTACTAGAATTAGGATTGCCACCTTTATGTTCTCTGGTCACTAGTAAACAACGCAAATAACAAAATTTGATAAAAGTATGCAAAGAAGATGAGAAATGAGAATAAACAAAATAATTCCACTTACCCCACTTCCAGCAGACAACCACATAGACAACCACCATGAACTGAATGCTGTAGATCCAACATTAAGAAGGAATGTAGAGATCACTAAAGTGCAGACTATGTAGCCACCACAAGCAATTACGTAAGAATGGTAAGTAGACCACGGTATATCTCCTTTGTCCAGCTTCTCTTCAGAAATTAGCTGTCCTATACCTTTACCTGTAAAAGAAATTGATGGTTAGAGAAACTCACAATAAATTTTGTTAGGAATGGAAAGGCAAAGGCAGTATCATGACCAATGAGGCAGAGTTACCTATGTCCATATCTATGACCATGGTATATAGAAGTGCAGACACAAAACATATCCCATTAATATTTATGAGTCAAGTCTTGCTCTATCTTTGTCAATACAGTACATCACAATGAAAATTTGTCAATAGATCCATCTTATTTAGTGAAGGTACTAAATTTGTTGTGATTAAAAACATTCCTCAAAAATTACTATTGATTAAATCATGAGAAGTAAAACAGGATTAATATAATCACTCAATACTTTTTGTTCTACGTAATGGGGAAATCAGTCCATAAAGAAATTCAGGAAATATGGAGGAAGCAATGTAATAAAAATCTATCACAGTTTACCTTCAGCTAAACTTTCTTGCATTATATCATCCATGACTTTATCAGGAATACTATTCCTTTCACTCCCAGTTGACATAGTGGAGTCCTGACGCCTACGTACTGCTGGAGGAGAGAGCTCATCTCTGCAAAGAGTTCAGTTGAAAACAGTTTGAAAGATATGGCCTTAGTTCATCTTTCTTTTATTATCATTGTTCCAACTGAGTAATTCCAAACACCATGGATAGCATCTGAGTAACATAGATAGTCATTGCCATACCTATACAAGTAATCCTGAAAATCATAAGTATATAAGAATTTCTTGGCTTAGCCAATATAGAAAATGCTTCCTTATTGCATCAGCTTATTGGCAGCACAGATGAAATGTTAAAAAAATATCTGATCAAGAGCCATTACATTTTAATATTCCTAAAACAGTCGTACTTTTAATTAAGATTACTAGGCATTTGACATAACATTTTATCGAACTTCATACTTTAATCTTTTGGAGGAGGCTTATCCTTAATCGATACAATTAACACAATTCAAATTCAAACATGCTTTCACTCCCACGAAAGCTGTTCCTGAGAGCAAATTATTTGTACTGCATATATAAAACTTCTTGACAAGATAAAAGGTTCTTACCTTTCATATTCTTCCTTTTCCACACTATCCATATGTGATTTGTACAAAGTAGCATATTCTGAACTGTCTTCCAAAAGCTTGGCATGCAAATCAAACCCAGCAACACGTCCATCTTGTATATGCAGAACACGATCACACTGAGGCAAGTACTGATGAAAAAGAAAAGAAAAAATTACATTATTCAAAACTATTTTTAATATTGTAAAACCTTGACCTGCAAGTACCTTGGCACTAGAAGGTTTTGGATTACAATTGCTCATTTTCCCATTGGATAATGAGTGATATATTGGATTGTAAGCAAGTTCCATCCGGTGTAAAGTTGCAGGCCAGAGAAGGGCAAGCAAGCCTTTGTTTACGTCTGACATCACACCACCAACTAATCACACTCCATAGAGCTGATGTGCACTCTAATCACCCAATCAGCTCACATTATGCTGCTAGTATTGTACAAGCAAGCAAGTGCCCAGTCTTTTGTGTACCACTTGGGAGAGTTTCCATGCACATCAACTCCAGTCCTACAGGCTTTTGTGACCACTTGTGACTTTTATTATTTCTTTAATCATTTTATAATTTTCAATGCAATACATCATACACAAAGCATTGTACATTCATGTAAGTCACATTTTGTTTTGGAAAATTAACATTTTGGATAGTGAGCTTGCCTATGACACAGATTAAGTATCCAAGGTACCACTGTAATCACTTAAAAAAATCATAATAATCATGGATAAATGAGTCAATCAAGTTCAGTAGACACACCTGAAGCTGATGTGTAACAAAAATTGTAGTTTTGCCTTGGAGAGCTCTTTTAATGACCCACTGGAAGAGATGGCTGCCCACATGAGCATCAACAGCACTCAAAGGGTCATCAAGCAGATAGACATCTCTGGAACAAAAGACATTAAAATTTATCTCAATTTTGATGTTCTGTAAAATGTGATATAGCTAAAAAATAAATAAATAAATAAATTCTGCACCTTAACATGGTTTTGCATTTGCATCAATATGGAATGCATAGATCTACACATTCAGATTTTTCCTTTCTTTATCAACAAAGAAGGCTTATGATATTCACTAGCTAAATCAGGGAGGTTAAACTTCCCAACCTTGAAAGAGCATTGTAGTTTTTATATCTGATTGGGTGGAACTTACACTATTCTCCTTAAAAATCTCTCACCTCCTTGATACTTAGGAGGGCCCACACAGAATGCAACATATTGTGTTTCACAAAAAATTATACCGAACCCAGGCAGAAGAGGATATCAATTAGGAAAAAAAGACTATCTAAAGAAAGTGACAACATAATGGAACTAGGGACCATGAGGGCATAAGGGGCCATAATGGGCCATAATGGACCATAAGGGACACATGCAGATCTCCACCAAAGATGCAAAGATGTCACCCCACTACTTCTTTACCCTCACATCACCAGAGAGTCTAGGTGGCCACCTGGCAGTCCCTCATGATTCCTGGTGCTGTCATGTGGTCCCTCTCTCTCTAGAACCAAGGTAGTCCCTTCCTCCCTTTTCCTATATCTAACTAATATCCTCTTGTACCTGAGTTTGGTGAAACATTCTCTCTTTAGTAAATTACAAGCCCACTCTGAATGCATTGCACCTAGTGCATGCTTTTCAAAATGACAAGGTAAATGAAATGTTTGTAAGATTTTCAGGGAGGACTAAATAATCTCTACCCACTCTAATATAAAAACTGAGATATATTCACATCTTTTCCTCTAAGAAAGGTGCAAGGTAATACTCTAGAGCAGGCATGGCCAAACTACAGCCCACAGGCCACATGCAGCCCACCAAAGTATCCATACAGCCATCCAAATGTTTGTAAACTTGAAAGAAAAAGTTATCAAGCAACACCAAAAAATATTTTTTTCCTCCAGGTGTTAGTATATGTAGCAGAGTGGCATTTCCTTTACAAACCTCTTATTTTGTATGTTTTGAATATCAATTCAGATTAATATACTATATGGACCTCCTATGGTGCCACTTCTGGCAATCATGCCTTGCAAGTCCCCATGCAGGCTCCCTTCCCATACTGAGTAAGTCCCAGCAAGAGGCATTGACTAGCTGCAGCCATGAGTTTTGTGAGCATCCCATTGGCCTCCTCCATGCTGGGTTATCCCTTCTGGAGACAACCCAATAAGCAGGATCGGCTTCCAAGTAGTATAAATTGTAGATCATAATTTGTATGTTATCATCTTTGAGAGAAAAGTTCCAAAAATTTAGACAGAACAAACAGAAAAAAACACACTGGCATTTCCAAAGCATTACACATACAACACAAAGTTGGCTTACTTTTCACCCTCAACATTAAAATATTCATATGAAACAAACCTGTCAGCATATATTGCTCTGGCCAGAGAAACCCGCTGCTTCTGACCTCCAGAAAGGTTTATGCCACGTTCTCCTATTTCAGTCAAGTCTCCAGCTGGCATAGTTTCAATATCTTGTGAAAGACTGCAGGCATGAATAACTCTATAATATCTGAAAAGTAAAAATGGTATGAAATGATATACTGAATTTATGCCTGCGCCTATAGCCTTGGCCCCAATCTCTACCTCTAACAGTGGTGGCAGCAGTGAAGGTTTTTTACAGGAAGGGGTTGCAAGCCCCACCACAACCAGCTAGGTCAGCCATGAGCAGGGACACTGGTATCCCTGAGGGAAAAACCCTGGCTGTCCAAAAAGACAAAAGGGGAGGCAAAGACAGCAGAAACAAAACAGACAGGGACTGAGCTATGAAGGTAGAGGCACTCAATCCTCACTTAGATCCTAATTCTAAACCCAAGTCTAAACACAAACAAGTCTAAGCCCAAGTCTAAACATAAGTCTAAACCCAAGTAAGCCTAAACCTGTCTAAACCCAAGTCTAATACTAAAGTTAATATCATATACTAAACCCAACTACAATACTATTGTTAAAACTATAGGTAGCATTTGTGATATAAAACAATATACTGGATCTTGTTAGCTTCAGTAGTGAGCTACCTACCAGTCAAGTAATATCTTCTAATTAGTAACTAACTTTGCAGTTAGAATAATTTTTCCTTATGAACCTTCATGAACATACCTTATTTGTCCATGAAGATATAATAGAGCCTAGTTTTTATTTATCTTTTAAGTGTAACAGTAAGAGGAAACAAGGCTTACATAATGAAGGTCACCTCTAACAAAGGCTTCATTGGGATACATAGATGCACCTACAGCAATACTACATAGTTGAAGAACAGTACACAGAATTCTGCATCTACAAAATAAAAAAATACATGTTAACATGTCACATGCAATTCTTAATTCTGCCTATCTAAGTTGATATTGATATTGTCAGAAAGTTTCCAGTGACCAGCAGCTCACAGCAAACATAAAACTCTGTAGTCAGGAAGAGTGAAAATCCAGGAAAGCTGCAGACAATAGGGTTAACAATAGCATCAGTCTTAGGTTGACTATGCTGTACTGTAATTGACATCAGTATAAAACATACTGAAAACAATACAAATTAGTACTTGGCTTACAAACTCAGGTACACAGCTTACTCACTTCATTTTCCCGTGAATGTGATGGCCTTTGAGGGGTGAAATTCATGGAGAGATGCTTTTTTTTTCTGCCTTGGAGATTATACTGTTTTGCTAATGACTCTCAAAAAAAAAACCTATAGGCAGGAATATTCTTTTGTTTTATTTAAAAATGGTTGATATGATAACAAAAGCCTCACCTTTTGGCATCAAATGATTCATCAAGGAGAATGTTGTCCCTAAGAGTTGCATTGAGTATCCATGCTTGCTGTCCTACATAGGCACAAGTGCCTTGCAAGTCAACATGGCCTTTCTGGAGCCTCATATGGCCCAATGCAGAGCTTATCAGGGAAGATTTTCCAGCACCCACACCTCCACACACACCAACCAGTTCACCCTGTAAGTGTACGATATGTGTCAATGTTTATGCAGAATTCTAATATATTACATGGGAAGCTTCTTTAATATAAGTTTAATTAAACTAAAGAAATTCAAACAATAACATAACAATATACGAAAGAATGACTTTTCATGGAAATTACATGATGAAATAGAGGTTACAAAATTTTTTGAAAACAAAACTTCATTAAGACCTTAAGCATGTTTATGCATAATTCTAAAACCGGATGAAATTTCTGAATCGAGTGCTTCTTTTACTCTTAATTAGATCCTCTCATATAACTATCATCTTGACATTATGGTGGCTAATAATTATTGTGCAAACCATATGATCTTTCTTTTCTTATCTTCCATTCCGTTCAAGAAATATAGTATATATGTACTGCATATACATACATACATACATACATACATTATATATATATATATATATATATATATATATATATATATATATATATATATATATATATATGTGTGTGTGTGTGTGTGTGTGTGTGTGTGTGTGTGTGTGTGTGTGTGTGTGTGTATATTCCTTCATAGGTGTTACCTTACTAAGCAAGAAGAGATCAAACCACATACCATCAATTAACTTCATATTCAGCATCTACAATTAAGGCTGAGAATGCAAACTGAGCCACTTAGTGTAGCACATGGATCAGCCTTCAAATATGATAATAAAGTAGCTTTTTTCTCTTTATTTTTTACCTTGTTTATAGTGAAATTCAGTCCAAACAAAACTTCAACATGATGGATCTGCACCTCTTCAGACAGCAACTGGTCTGCTTGGGATGATGATTTTTTATTGGATTCCTTCTTCTCGTTTCTATAATAAAATGAGAGCAATTCAATATTTGCATTTCAATTACACACACACACACACACACACACACACACCACCTTGACACTACTTCAGTTGGACACAATCAATAAATATAAGAGAGAGAAATTACTGAAGTTGAATGGAGAAGAATCTTAAAAAAATTATTTTGCAATTTTCAGCATTTATGATTTAGCAAAGACACATCACAGAACTATAGGGCAGAGAGTAAGGATTGTTTTCTAAATTGATGGACCAGATGGCAGACTGCTAAAAGTGAAAAGCTCTCACTTCTCAGTATTTCTTTTTTCCTTAGGTAAAGCAACAGCATCCCAAGCAAGTGTTGCATTTTGGAATGCTATGGCAACACTGGAATTTTCAGGATTTCCACGATAAGGAGTTAATTCTTCCATAATCAACATCCTCTGCAAAGGTACAAAAGTATGTCAGAAAAATTTTGGTATGTAAAAATAAGAAGGCTGTATAACATTATATTCACTATGTCAGTATGTTGAGCAAACTAAGTCAATATCATTATTTTATCAATTTAAAAAACATCTTTCAAATTCTATTACAAGATTAGTACCCGGAATAACAAAAATTTCAAATTCTGGTTAATACTTACATTCAGCTCTACTGTTAATTCATTAGGGAAGTACTACCAGCAAAAACATCTTTTTAATTTCACAAAGTTAGAAAACACAAGCCACATCAAATTAGTGATGCAAGTCTCTATGAAAAAATTAATGTTCATTGCCACCAAAGCATGAAATTACATAACATTTACTCAATACAAAAACAAAACCATCAATATTTTGGCATATAGTAATGGATTCAATAACTTATACATAAATACATGAGCAAGCATCTTTTACTTAGACCATACCAATTTCTTTATCAAATTAGTAAAGTATACTTTTATATTTCAAATTCACATAGATTAATTAGTTGATAACTTAAACCATAATGCCAATCATTATGTAAGGCAAGAAACATTTACTTTTACTTTGGATTTTACATGTAATATACAAATAAGCATCTTTATAGTTAATCCAATCCAATAATGCTTTTAGATAAAGATCCATAACTTGCCAAATTAGAAATGGCTTATAATAAGCAAATAAATCCACTATCCCCATAGAGGTATACAGCAACAAACTAAGTAATCATGCCTTTAAACTAGTGGTTTATCAAGCAAAGCAAGGCTGAGAACATACTGCAGTCAGCAATTAACCCAAGACCATAAAAATCTAGTTGAAAGCTCTCTATAATTTCCTATTAGAGGACATCAACTGCAAACCATGTGGAACAATTATAGTTCCCCAAAGTTTCATGTATTTATCTCTCTCTCTCTCTCTTAAACATACTAATGTTTTGACATCTAATACAGAAATCTGTAGATCTGGTTTCACTTCAACTAAACAATCAAAAAGGTAGGTTACAAGCTACTCACTAAAAACATTACATATGTAAAACCAATCCTTTTTGTACAGTTTAACACAAAATACATCAACTGCCTATATTCGCAAATCAAGATGTTCATAAGCAGTATTAAAATTTCCTATTCTTAGTTATCTAGGAATTGCAAATAACCAGAGAGATCCCATACTCTTATCTAATTTTTTCCCATGCTCTCACACCTTCCATCAAGTTTTGTTTATGCTCAAGTGATTGTGCTTTATCGTTCATTAGTCATTGTGCCAGACCTCAAGTGACCAGCCATGCCCAATAATCATCCTGCATCATCTTGTGTTACTGAAAACCCCTAAGTCAGAAAAGCCTAAATCTGGACACAAAGGTGGAGATCAACTGTAGCGAAGGTGGTGGGAAATTTATTCCACTGCCTCAATCCTTTACTTTTTCAGTTTTTTTTTATATTTCTTATTACTTCATTTACTTCCATAATAATCTAAAGGCATGTGTTAAAATATATATGAATTCCATGCATTAAAGACCAAAAAAAATTCATTAGACATAAAGTAATAGGCATTGGAACAAATTATATTTCTTTTTTTTTTATGTTTAAGCTTAAACTTGCTATATGATAGATCAGTATAGAATTAGACTTTTAGAAATGCAACCCAGTCATAAAGTGAAATTGAAATGCATAGCACATACATGTAAAAATTTCTACATAATTCAAATTTCTATTTCAATCCTTATTTAAATGGATGAGAAGGTATGACCCCATACGTGTGATGGTAAAGGCATAAATTCTTGAGAACACTTTTAGTTTTTGCTCAAGTAGCCTAAAAATGCTGAAATCTGCAGCCAAAATTCCAATGACATCTTTCAATGGCTCACTCATGAAGTAATTGTGAGGCAAGACTTCCTAGTCACTGACTGAAATTGAAAAACTTTTCAATAAATTATGTGTATCAAGACATTATCTTAATAAATAATGACTGCAGCAGTGAGTATCACAAGTTAATACATACCAGTTGCATAGGGAATGGCCTATACAGTACATATACACGTCAACTATCTGTATTGTATTCTCAGTGCCAAACTTTACAAATAGTAATGGGCTCTAAAAGGAAACTTTCAGTGAGGGTGTAGAAAAATAATACTTCTCAAAAATTCTTCTAATGTTATACTATTTCTTTTACATCATGGACTTGTGGAAGAAAATCATCATATTAGAAGAGGACCCCAAATAAGAGTAATAGTATGTTCTTCGTTTGAATAATATAATAATTATGATGACATCTCTAAAACTTTAAAGCTAATAAACTTGAATTCAAGTATCCCCTTAATTTCAAGGCTTAGCATGAACTGCCCAACTAATACCCATAAGAAATAAAAGGAAATTTGTGTATAGAATTTATAAACAAATAAGAAATTGAAAATAAATTACTTCATCCACTATACAGTATATACTATTTCTACGCATTCACTGTCCATGACATCAATTTACTCATGTCCAATTATGAAAGGAAACTTGCCAGTTATGTCAATGTGACATCTGCTTCTTAGCCTACAGCATTCAAACTTTTGATCTTATAATTTGATGTGCTTGAACATGGGAAAGTCATTATTTTCAATGGGAATATTTCTTTGGATATCTTTGCTTGAAAAAAAATACAAAGGAACTAATGCACCAAAATCAAGTTGAAATATATCATTCCTTAAATAAAATGAAACACCAGAGCTTAAAGTGAATTAACTACTCAAATAAATATTAACAAGACAGAACAAAACACATAGAATTCCTTCACCTCCTTGTACTTCAATGCAATTTTCTAAAATAATTGTTTTGAAGGAAAGGCATAAATTCACTGAATACCTCATTAGCATAAATTAAAACCATGGGAGAGCAAATCAACAACAGTGAGCTAAACTAAATCACCATCAAAACATGCAGGCTCAAGAAATGAAATTCACCTTGATTCTGTCAAAGGAATCATTCCCCTCAACAATGGCTCTAACTGAAAATCTCAGCATATTGAAAGATGACCGTCCTTGTCCCAAGAAATAGGCAATCACTGTCATACCCTAGAAAGAAAATGTGCTTATTTAAATGAAATAGCCAGTAGTTCCTCACAACTGTCTATACTTCATTAATTCTATGAGACAATGTGTATTTTTTTTTTACAATCCTACTAATAAGAGACACATTGCATTTGAAACCATTTCCTCTTACCATGTTCTATTTCATCAACCCAATCAAAGTATTTTCTTCCGTCTAACTGATGCTTTTACTTGCTTATTTGTCTATATATTCCCATCTGTTTTGAAATCTTCAGCAGATAATAATGACGACAATGATTCTATAAAAATCTCTTCTGAATTATAAGATGCCACATTATTCAAACAAAATAATCTAGGAATTTAAAATCATATATGGTTCTAGTAGAAAAGAAGTAATTTACTGCACATTCTAAAACAAGACGGGAATATAAAGAACAGTCAGTAATTGAGAGCATCAGTCAGGAACTTTGCTGCCATATCTGTATACTCAAAGAAGTCAAAATTTTTGTGACAAACAGACAGACAGACATGGCTACTTCATCAAGTATACATCTTTCCTTCTACCTTACATTCCCTTCTTGAGCAAAAACCATCCTGTTAATGCAGCATGACAAATTCCATATCGAATAATCCGGTGGCATGGAAAGGGCTTTTCTAACAAGTAGCAAGAGTACATACACATGCATACATACATATGGTGAAAAAAGGGAAGAAATACAATGAAAAGATTAAGTTAACAGAGAAATGGTAAGTATTCACAAGTTTCCTATAAGATTTACAAGTTTCTTCAGTAACACTAAGAAATAGATTATGCTATTCTAATCAAAAAATATTTCATGTGTATATGTGTTTAATGTTTTAATTTATTAGTGAGAGACTTGAAAAGTGACAGACAAAACTTTGTTTCTTCTGCCACAGTGAGTGTCAACTGAGTGGTCCTCTCTACTGCCATCAGATACAAGTTGAACCTCCTAAATTCAGCAACCTTGAGATCTACAGCTTGCTGGACCATGGAAAATTCTGGACCACACATAGTCTTTATAAAAAAATAAAAAATAAAAACATTATACAATGTGTTTTTTGTGTTTCATACCTGTCTTGCTCTGCCACCTGTGTTTCCTTGACTGAGCCTCTCCCTCACTCTCACTTTCACTAGATGTGTTGTCAATCAAGCAAGTAATGTAAAAGACGTAGGAGTATCACATAAAAGAACAACAGAACTATTAACATTGATCAATCACTGATTCCATCTCCAAGGTACACATTCCACCTCCTGGCCACTACTGCACAGGTGACTAATGATGATCAGCTGATATTCTTTTCATAGGAAGAGTACAGTTGGATAAATTTCCTAATTAATATCAACTGTCTCCCCTATTTTTGTACTCTGAATTAAATAGCTGAAATAATACTTCTTATTCCTTAAAATGTATATTTCTTACAAAATACATATATAACAATAAACTGAGGGACCATTTTTTATGCCATTGTGGCCAAGGATGCAAATGCTATCTGTTTATCAAAAATTTTGGACTTCATCTTTACAAGTAATTAAAAAAAATGAAAATAATTATTGTTTAATCAAAATTGTGCCAGCAAAGCCTAATTATTTTGGCAAATCTAAACTATTCTGGCAAATTTAAATTATGCCAGATTACAGTTGCTGAAAGACAGAATTAAGGATTTGGGAGATTCACCCTGCATTTATTTTTGCCTTTGAAAACTTAGATATTATTCTTCTAATGTCTCAATTTTTTTTTCTTTTTCTTTCATGTATATTAATGTTTTCAAAAAGCATCCAGGCATAACATCAAGCATAGTTAATTTGGAAGTAAATCTATGAAAACCACAATTAGCAGTGTGGTGCAGCATGAATAAAGGTGGAACAATATGCCTTATATCACTTCTCAAGCATATATATATATATATATATATATATATATATATATATATATATATATATATATATATATATATATATATATATATATATATATATATATTCTGCTTAGAATAGCATGATGTCTCATTTCACAAAATTTCCAAAGATATGCATGAATCATGTTGCATAGGTATAGGGTGGAAATTTGTTAAGAAAAGTAAAAATCTACTGAATAACAAGAATAGGGATATATAAGATAAAAACATATATACAAACAGATATCAATATGAAAATAAAAGAGTTTATTGCCTACCAAAAGAAAAGCCAGAAAACATATATCATGCAGAAATTAAACTAACTCAAGATTCCTAAATTACAAAAAATTATGCAACATGAAGGAAAGAATTGAAAAATTTACAAAAGTGGTAAACAATACTGGAAATCCATAAGCAACAAAGGAAGTAAAACAGCAGAGAACCATACCAACTAAGCAATGATTGATCAGCCCTTCATTTGAAAGGATAGAGAAAATCTCATAAACTTAAATGATACTCTGACTTAGTTACAAACATAACTCCTAACTAATGTATTTCTATGGGGTTCAAAGTGCATAGTGTGCTGTTAGCTATGACCCCAAAGAGGAGGAGCTTTGGCTGACTTGCCAGGTTTTGACTTGAAGAGTAAAATAGTATTCAATTTAGTACCTATGTAGGAAAAAGCAAAGATCCATGCATCCCCTCTTCTTTCCAAAACTACACTCCTCAAAACTCACCCCCTCTAAGGCCTCTCTAATCCTCTTCATCAAGGTTTCACCATACACCAGACCTATAACAACCAAAAAGCTCACATCCATAAAAGTACCAAACATCTGTGGACAGGGTGCAGAAAAGGAAACAGAAGCCTTTCTCAAACTCATTCATTCAGATCATTCCCTCCTTCAGTTAATACAAGATTTGCAAAAATTTCATATTAAACTTCAATTGAGTCTTATATACGTTTACTTTTCATAATGGAGATTTCTCTTCTAATCATGTGAATGCACCCCTCAACAAGTTATAAAAAAAATTTCCCTGAAATTCTCGATATACTTATTCACTTTTTTATGTAAAAGGAGACAAATGAAAGAAAAAAAAGATATGTTTAAAGATTCAATTTACCTACCTAACACAAATTCTAAGAGAATGGAAAACACAAATTCCAACGAGAAAAAGTCAGATGATCTTCATGCTCTTATCTTATTCATCTCATTTAATGAAGAAAGATTAAAAAATTGAGCAAAGCAGGCTGCTGCAGAGTTCATCCCCAAATGGAATTCAATAATGAAAGTATAAATTCACTTTAACCCCTTCTGTACTGGGACACATTTTTGCCACTAGTTTTGAGAGTGATTAGGCAATTCTATTGACATTAGGAAGTATCTATGGAGGTCAAAAGATTAATGGCCAGAGTCTGTACTATTTTAATCACCACATGAACTTCTGACGCTGTATAAAATTGACAAGTAATAAGCAGAATGGATAAGGAAATGAGTCCCAGTACTGAAGTGCATTACAGTAATTCTAGAACAAATATCACATAAGAAAACATTGTTACCATGTTATATCTTTCTTATTCATTTGATAGGCCACCTTTAGCTGACAAAACAATGTTCACATCCCAATATGTGTTTCAATCAAGTGTTAGTGGATGATTTCCTTCAATGCTGAGGTGCTTCATGGGCATCACATTTATGTATTGGAATACATCCACTTTATACGTGAATACTTTTCTTCCCTATGTTATTTATTCTAAAGAATAATATAAAAATCAGGTATTTTCCAATGCCTTGCTTACTTCCTTTTAATCAGTGCTTACAACATGCCAGGAATATGGAGGAAGGATTATCCACATTTAGCTAATAATTATGACAGTTAAATTACAATAAAATTTTGTAAAAGTTATGTAGTACTTTAAGAGCTATTAATGTAAGTTTTTCTTTTATAAAGTAAATCCAATTAATAGTTTTGTAAATTTAAACTTCAAGCAAAGACAAACTTTAGACTATTTCCTACACATATTGTCTTTCTGACAGATTTATCTGCATAAATTATGTACAATAGTAATATCATCATTGAAGTCAAGAAAAATTAGTATTAAAGAGAATCCCCACATAAAGTATAGTATCCAAACAAAAAAATTGTTGCCTTGTCATTTTCAACAAGAAAATCAATGATGAAAATACCAAAAAAAAAAAAAAAAAAAAAAAAAAAAAAAAAAAAAAAAAAATCTTACAAATTCTAAGATCAACATATAACAATCATTTGTCTCATTTGACCTATGATAGAAAACAAGCATTTGAGAAGTTATTTGCACTATTAACATATTCCTCTGATTCTTGAAACTGAGGATTAATGACCAGATACCCTAGTAATCTTGACACCCTGCCAACTATCTATAAAAAGTTTTACTCCCCAAAATGGTAAGAAAGCATTAATTCAAGAATTTCCTCTGCTGTTTATATTGTGGCTCTTGAACAGGATCACATTCAACTTATTTCAAAGATTGAATTACTGCCTCACCTTCAGTCACTCTCCTCCAAATATGCAAAAAATCAAAGGAAATACTTATGGAAGCTATAAATCAATTGATAACCAGCAACTTTTTGCTTTGTCTTTCAGAATTTGAAATCAAGCAACTTTGTTCAAAAATGGTGTGACAACCAAAATATTTGTGAGCTCAAAAATTTTGTTTGAAAACTAGCTTGCTTGAAAATAAAGGTGTTTGGTAACCAAGGTTTCAATATATTGTCAAAGTGTCAATGATTAAAAAATTGAGCATATGTGAGCTACCAAATTACATTTTTTGAATTTTCAACTTGTATAAAAGAAAAGGGACATGAAACCTCAACTATATTTTACACCCTCCTTGCTTTGGGCAAATACAGGATGCCCAAAGCCTTTATTCTCTAGCCAGCATGACACTTACAGCCAAATATGAAATACAGGAATTCAGATGAAAATTACTTTAAAGCAAGTGAAATTTATGTTGGACTTTGGCAACAATTTTTTTTGATCAGACACAGTAATATACAATAAACCATTACTGTTACTTAAAAGCAACCCTTGTATTGTATTCTATGTATCTTTATCCTTCTACCTGGATTCGTTTAATGGAGATCTGCCCTCCACGAATATCCTGTATGGCATGACTTATACAGTCCATGCTAAAGTGCAATTGCCCAGCTAGACCAATATATGACCAGGCCTGAGGTAAACAATGGAAATATTAATTGTCTTAATCTATAAGTTTGGTACCATTATATAAACAAGTGAAGATTACTTTTTTTTAAATATATAGGTAAACAAATAATTGAACCATTCAATAAATAGCACTTCTTAATCCCTTAGGGCCACATACTCATACAGTGTGACTGGTTGTTGACTTAAAAAAATTCACTAAATCTAAGCCACTTGAAGAAAAATATTAAATAAATCAAGCCAAAACATTAATCCTGGATCAATTTTCTTTTTTCATACACCAATGAATGTGTGTGTGTGTGTGTGTGTGTGTGTGTGTGTGTGTGTGTGTGTGTGTGTGTGTGTGTGTGTATTTACGTAGTTGTATTATACAGGGTTCAAGCGGGGCTCATAGTGTCCTGTCTCCAAATCTCCATATATTTAACATTTCCTTGAACTTATGGATATTGGTTGCTGTAACAACCTCTTCTTTCAATCCATTCCAGGTATCTACAATTCTATGTGGAAAACTACTTTTTTGTGTCCTTTAGACACCGACTTTTTCTGATTTTCCTTGAGTGTCCTCTCATCTGTCTAGTTTCTTCTTCCATCTCCAGGTTTTGCTCATCTAGCTTTTCAATACCATTTACTATCTTATACAGAGTTATTAGATCATCTCTCTCTCTTCTGTCCTGTAGAGTTGGCAGTCCCATTTCTCTTAATCTGTCCTATGTCAGCTTGCTCAGTTCTGGTACCATTTTTGTGGCTACTCTTTGGATCCTTTCTAGTTTCTTTATATCCTTTTTTGCATGTGGTGACTACACCACTGCTGCATATTCTAATCTTGGACGTATCATGCTGGTTAGAATTCTTTTCATAATGTCCTTGTCCATGTAATGGAAAGCCACCCTAATATTGGCTAACATTTTATATGTTGATCCAAATTGTTTATTTATGTGCTGCTCTGGGTTCAGTGTATCCTGTATCACCACTCCTAGGTCTTTTTCCTATTTTGTCTTAGGTATCTCCTCCTGTCTTATCTTGTAGTTCCATTTTGGCCTTCTCTTGCTCTTGCCTATCTCCATCACGTGACATTTCTTTACATTGAAAGCCAGTTTCCACGTCTTACTCCATTCATCGATCTTATCTATGTCCCCCTGTAGCTCCTGGCAGTCAACAGTGTTTTTAATAACTCATTAATTTTGTGTCATCCGCAAACATATTCATGTAGCTGGTCACGCCACACTGCATATCATTTATATATATTTGGAACATTATGGGTGCTAGGACTGACCCCTGCGGTACTCCACTTGTTACATTCCTCCAACTTGAAGTTTCCTCCCTGATCACCGTTCTCATTTCTCTATCTTTCAAATAATCCTGCATCCATTCTAATAGTTTCCCTCGTAGTCCACTTATGTGCTTTAGTTTCCATAATAGTCTCTCATGTGGAACTGTATCGAATGCTTTTTTGATATCTAGGTAGACAACATCTACCCATCCGTCTCTGTCTTCAATTCCTTCAGTTACTTACATATAGAAACTTAGCAGGTTTGTGACACATAATTTTACTTGCCTGAACCCAAATTGCCTATTGGATATAACTTTGTTGTCCTCCAGGTATCTCACCCACTTCTCTTTAATTAGTATCTCGCATATTTTGCTGACAACACTTGTTAGTGAGACGGGTCTATAATTCAGCAGGTCAGTCTTCTTTCCTCCTTTGTATATAGGCACAATGTTGGCCCTCTTCCACTCTTTTGGCACCCTCTCTTCCTTTATTGAGCTTGTAATCACTTCCCAAATTGGCTGTACTAATTGCTCTTTGCATTCCTTTAGTGTCCAGCCTGACACTCCATCTGGTCCCGTTGCTTTTCTTACATCTGTGTAAGTGTATGTGTGTGTGTGTGTGTGTGTGTGTGTGTGTGTGTGTGTGTGTGTGTGTGTGCGTGTGTGTGTGTGTGTG
>CM035205.1:15119657-15138056 GCA_020233015.1 Callinectes sapidus | reverse complement strand
ATATATATATACACACAGATCAGAAAGTACATTATTATAGAACTCCTGAACATGTCAGAAGTAACTGATATATATATATATATATATATATATATATATATATATATATATATATATATATATATATATATATATATATATATATAAAATCATCCAAGCTGAAAAACTGTTAAACATACTTGGAAATTTAAACAGGAATTTACATACCTATAGTCAATAATACTTGATAATATATTTCACCATAATAAATTACTCTATGAACAGCATTGGGAAAACAATACCTGAGCAGGAGTGAGATCATATCCAGCACCAATGTGAGCCAAAAATGTGACAATGGCAGCAATGATGGGAACAGTGGGAGCCATGGCAAGGCTAAGACTCTGAACATAAGCCGACTTTTCCAGCAACTGTCTCTCACGATTTCGAATTCCTGAAATTAAAAATATTTCAAAGCTGTTACTTCATGCTACATGAAATTTTTATTATTCTCATCTATTTTCCAGTATTTTCTCATTATTTTATTTATTTACTGCACATTCTCAATGACTTCAGCTTTATAATTCTTAATTTGTTATTATATCATTTTTTTCTCAAAATTAATAAACTTAATTTTTCTAAATCCTTTTCCTTCATCTATGATAAAAATCAATTCTATCTTTCACCAAGGCCTTGATGTTATTATTACAATTATTTTTCTATTTGACGCTCACATTTACTTATCAAGTATTTTGACACTTTTAGTTTTTTTTTTTTTTTTTTTTCCAGCCTGATACATTCTTTTCTTACACCAGGAGTGAGAAACCTTCATCCTCTCTAGGGCCACTTAAAAAATGTTAACACATATCATGGGCCATAGAAAAAATAATAGCAATTTTCCCATTTTTAATTTACTCTACTATTCTTAGTTTAACAGTAAATTGAATTTCTTCTCAAATTAAGAATTCAAATACCAAACTTCTATAAATGCTGATTAGTTTCATATAAAACTAAAGCAATTCCAACAGAATAGCTTATTGAGGGTGAGGGTGAGACACCCATGCACAAGACTAGCAAACAATGATGTTGCCCAAGAACCCAAAATCTCAGACCTGGTGGATACATACTGATCTGGTTCTAACAATGTAATGCCAACCTATCAGAGCAGCTGTGAGAACTTGGCACATGTCAAAGGTTTTGGCTGTTTCCTGGTACAATATATTTTCCTTGGTAAATACTCAGTGATGCCAGACATACAAAATCATTAACTGTCATTACTATATATTACTTTTACTGTATATTCAAGATTATGATGCTGCTACATTCTTAGTTTATTGATAACTAACTTAATTTATTGCATGTAATCCAATACATGATATGAATATATCAAACAGTATTCATTCAAGATTCTTAGTTTTATGAGGTAGCATTTCTGAACAGCATTATGGGCATGATCAAATGACCATGCTAGCCTTATATGGTCCATAGGCCAGAGGTTCCTTACTGTTGTCTTACCCTTTTACTATTTGTATATGTTATCCATTTCATAGTATCTCGTGAATCTTTTGCATATTGTGTCTCTTTTTAATTTTGCTTACTTTGAACCTTCCCTGGCTTTCTTTTGATCTCTCTTTACCATTAAACCACAATCTAATTTTCATCTGTTTTCCATACATCTACAAGATCTCATTTTACAACAGAATCCTTTAATGAGGATGGTAAATATTCTGCATTTTCATTTTCTTTACATTCCAAGTTTTCTCTGTGTGAATAGTTTAAAAAATGTGTTCTAAAAAAGCAATATCAGTCAAGAAATAGAATAGCTTAACCCTTTATTCCTTCATTATAATCCATATATTAAAAAACTATACCTGAAACAGTCGAAGCAAAACTCTTCTCCCATGCATACATCTTTATCAGCTTCACACAATTAAGAAGTTCATTCATCATGCGAACTCTTTCATCTGTGACAGTTATGGTCTTTCGCCTCAAATACCCAGTGAGACGGGAAAGACAATACTGAAAACAGAAAAAACAAAATCAACATTGTAACATTACTTGACAAACTGAAAAATGTAAATTATAAAGAGACTAATTCATTGAAACACCTTATATTTTTTTGTGTCAGAGAGCAAGCCACCCTTTAACTTTCAAAAATTATGGTAACGCATGTATTAATGCTAAAAATCTTACTGGTAGTGTATTAGTTTGAAAGTCTTTGTATTACTGCAGTACTGCATCCCTCATTTGGTACTGCATTGGTAATGCAAGCAGTAACACAAGTGCTACGCTCTGGATATTCAACTATATGTTCCCTTGCCATCTACATTTTTTATTCTTTATTCTTATCATTAGTATTTAAATAGTATAAAAATGGTTTCTGACCATGAAAATAATTACACTTATATTACACCAAATAAGACTCATTGCCAGTCCAATCTGTCAACTCAAATCCTGTTAAGAACTTAGAAATGGTGTACATACTGTACTTACCTGGAAAGGATAAAAAAGAAGGAAAGCAACCATGCCAAACAAGGCCCAAGGTCCTAAAAGCCACAATATGTAGATCACACCTCCTACAGCAACCAGAGGTCCTCCAATAATCATGGGGCCAATGACTACAAAATCAAATATCCGCTGGGCATCATTGGCAAATAGATTTATTACCTGAAAAGTAAGACATTCAGTGAGTATCTATATTCATGTAAATCCATATTATGCCTATAAATCTGCTGATGAAAACCATGCGAATCCTTATGGTGTGTTGAACCTTATCCTTGATTAATAATTTCTGGGCTTTGTGTAGGAACAAAAAATGCAAGTGAAAAAATAAAAATATAGACACCAACAGATTTTAGGTTAACTTACCTCTCCCACACTCTTATTTCCTAGTGATGACATTTTCATTAACTTTCTGTACAACATTCCAAGGCAGGCAGCTCTCAGTCGAATCCCATTCCTAGATAACATTTGAGACATTAAAATACGTACACCATTCCCTTGATTTACCAAAGCTCTGTTAACAAAATTTGTAAGATACAAATCAAACAGTTAGGTCCTAATTACTGATTTACAAATGAAAATTTTTGAAGTTACTAACATGATGCTCTCTTTTTTGTGGGGGGGTCTGTCAGAACACTTAACTGAATTTGTACTCAACAATGACTGTCAGGATAATTGTAATTTTCTAAGCTCTTTAGTGATTACAACAGTACAAAATGCTATACAAGCTTAGTACAAGTTCTGACAAGCCCCAAACACCCAGAAAAGCTATTATCTTAAAGACAAAGCTGGCTGTATTGGCAACAGAAAAACAATGAGCAGTAGAGGGGGAGGGGGCAGAGGACAACACACCATAACACAGCTGCTTATCACCTGAAAATGGTATCCAGAAAATTGTTGACAGTGACCCTAATCATGAAAGAAGTTAAAATTTGAACATGCCATTCAAAACGCAATTGCTACCTACAAATAGCTGTATCAAGAAAAAATGTCACAAGCTTAACCGTCAAGAGTGACATTTTTCAAGCTGATGATTACTGGTAACACTGATAAATTGTTAGATAACTCAATATTACTATATACTGGGATAGAAACCTACAATGATCTTTCTCACCTATAGTTGATGGACCACACAAGACAAAAGAGGGTGACACGTGTAAACTCTGAGATGACAAGACCACCAGCCCAAAAAAGTCCCACAAGAAGTGGTTCATCAGAAGACAGCCAACTAATGAAGAAGCGCATGAATGCAATCTGTTGAAAAACAATAAAATTAAGATGTATAATTAAGATTTAAAAATTGTACCTATACATATTCCTAAATATATCTAGCATTTTTTGCAACAAAACCAATCTGCAGAGATAGTTTAATAGACTGCACCATAACAGACTTGCATGATCTGCTGATACAATACAGATACAGTTAGCAAATGACAAATTAGATTTCTTATTGCGTCAGTGAAGAAATGTACAGATAATAAAACAAGAGTGATTGTGAAGTCCTACCTTTTTAAACATACACCTCACTCACCTGCTCCATGAGGACTGCCCAGCATCCACACCACTGCTTCTACTTTAGAAAATAACATGATATTCTTTCTAAGAGATGTTAAACTGTGATTTGTTCTGTGAATTTTGCCTCTTATATATTTGTGTTCATATTATTGTGCTGATGGTGAGGCTTAATGTTGTCATTCAGACAACAATGTCTTAAGCTCCATTCCTATTATAGAAGGAATATCATGTAATGAATGTCTACATATAATGACAGAATATGAAATATTGAATGTGAGAGGAAGCTTCACTGTAATAAAATATGCATGTGACTTTGGGAGTCAGCTGATGGAGAGGCTTATCACATGTGTCAACTGCCAGTGGTGAGTGGATGACTTGCAGAAACTTGCCATTTATATTTAAAAAGATAAAGCTCAACAGTCACTGTATTGGTTTGTTATCTGTACATTTTCTTCAATGACACAAGAAATTCAATTTGTCATTTGTTAATGGTCTTCTGTTAGGCTATGACTACATACATTACATAAAAGAATGATATCTTAATTCCATGGGGCAATACTTGATTAGGTAGCAAGCAGGGAGATAGGAAGGGGGGGGGGGTTGGCAGAGACCCATCAAGGGGGAGCAAAACCCATTACACAAAACTTCTACCTTAATTTCTTACAAAATAGAGCAAAACACCACATATGTGTAAAGAGCATTTTTGCTTAAAATTACTATGGAATCCTAAGGTATGTACTGTAACTCATAGGACACCCTGTATTGTCTTTTAACCCTTAGCGTACGGTGATCGTACATGAACGATCATAGCGCCGCGGCTGGTGGGACGGTGATCGTTCATGTAATCAAGAATTTTCCCGCCGCACATTCATATTGTCGCGCCGCTCTCTCGACTCACAAGGGGAGCCTGAGCATCTGGCAACACTTCCCACTTGCTGAGTTGCCACTTTGACTGTTTTCACCTACTATTCAGTTAGATTTTCTCCTTCATGGAGGCAACATCTGGCAACCCCCGGGACCCGGCGGGTAGTTCCCCCCCTCCGCTTGAAGAAAGCAGCATGGATGCGGAAATACATGTTCCATATGATTCTGATTTTGACATAACTGATGAGAGTGACGATAGTGATTTTTGTTTTGAGACCGATGACAGACATCGGAGAGACGATTTCCCCGCCTAACAAAGGAAGGAATTGGGTTCATTTTCCTTTCCTCCATCTCCCATTTTACACACACACACACACACACACACACACACAGAATCTTCGGCCAAGAGACTGTAGGAAGATATCTCAGGTCTGTTTACCGTCCTAGGTGTCAAATACCGCGTGATAAGCCCGCTCTCTCTCTCTGTGTGTGTGTGTAGCCAAAAATGAACTCACTCTACCTGCATGAGAGAGAGAGAGAGAGAGAGAGAGAGAGAGAGAGAGAGAGAGAGAGAGAGAGAGAGAGAGAGAGAGAGAGAGAGAGAGAGAGTTTGGCGGACCATTTCGTCACGCTGCTGGGCATTTCTGGTCAGCGGGTTACAATGCACGATCTGACAGAAATCTTTTATGGGCTGTAATTTTGCTCTCAGATGTCATAGAATGCTTGACAATACATCACTGTACTCAGAATTAAATAGATAAATGGATTTTTATCAATAAAATTATCTGCAAACATTTTCCTATATTCCAAAAGTTACCTGGAAATGGAAATCGAAAATAAATTAGCTAGCGTACGCTAAGGGTTAATGCAGACAAAGAACACTAGCTATAATATAAAGGAGAGTACATTATTCATATCTACATTCCATAATGTAACAACAATATACATGTATACTGATATGAGAAATGCTTATGCAAATTGCTGGATGATAGTTGGAAGTAGATATGCTATTTAGCTGACAATTACAAATCTTAAAAGAAAAATACTGGTGAAATTTGTTAAATATTTAATTACTTACTTTGAATATGATGGATGAATCATAATATCATCAAAAGCTACAGCAATCTAATCACCAGAGTTTCAACACAAAACATTATACTTACAGGGCCAACAAAGCCTAAAATGATGGTCAGGGAGAAAATGAAAATTCCAAAGAGAAATCTTGTTCTATAAAACTGCCATAACACATACTGAAGAGAAGCAGCATCTTTACCCTTCTTCTTCACCTCTGCATTCCACAATATTTCTAATCTGAAAAGTAGTAGTAGTAGTAGTAGTAGTAGTAGTAGTAGTAGTAGTAGTAGTAGTAGTAGTAGTAGTAGTAGTAGTAGTAGTAGTAGCAGTAGAGTTGTACTAGTCTCAGTAGTAGTAGTAGTAGTAGTAGTATGATAACACTTCTAGAGAATTCTTTTGTCAAAAATCCTAAAATCACAAAGATTTTGCATGGTGACATGATACACCAGAAATGGAAGATTAAACATTGTGGGAAGGTTTCACAGAAAAATATATAGACATGACAGCATATATAAATACCATTTTCCATGGGGATGGACCAAAAAGTGGTAGATTGTCAAACACAGCAATTCACAAACCTTGAACATATTATGCTCAAGTTTTAATCATTGAGGTTGACATTAAATGCCAGGGACAGGGTTGAAATGTGTCTCCTGCACATTACTGTCCATTTCCCCTGACTGCAATATTCTCCTTTCATAGTTCACATTTAAAGAATAAATCAGACAAGAAGTAATGAAATATGCAATGGTAAACAAACAGCAAATTGCTTTTACAAGAGAGTTACCTTCTTCAAAACAGTGTTAATTTCTGTATAACTACTTCTTAGAGAGTATCCCAATAAAATCTTCCAAATTCAAGGCATATACTATTTAGCAGGAAAAACATTCAGAAAAATGACAACAGAGGCACAAAGGTTTGGTCTATTAAAACAAGCAACACAAATTCCTCTCTTACCTATCAGTATTATATTCACACATGTCGTACTTTGAACAGAGAGGCACATCATCATTTTGGAGTCCAGTCTTGTAGGCTTTCCACATCATATTTGTAATCCATGAGATGGTGATGAAGCTGTACAAACCTACTCCATCCACAGGCATTTCATCTCTTGCCCTATAAAATAGAAGTACATATATTGGAAAAAAGGCAGATGCTACTGGTAGAAAAAGCAAGCAAACTACAAATGGGAAAGTAAGTGTTCATATCCAAGAGTGATTTTACTTAAGTACACATGGATGAAGCTTCTGAATAGTGATAATGAAAAGATTTTTGTCCAGAACATCACTTGAGACACTTCCACAAAACTGTAATAAAATTAGATGTGTAAACAAATAGTGGATAAACATAGAGATAGATTTACAAGGAAATAGTACAGTGTAACTTATCAGTAAACAAGAAAATAAGACCAAATATACATATTCATACATCTGTACTATAGACTAAAGGAAACATTGTCCCGATGAAGCAAAGTCTGTATATAGGAACACTAGAATTAGGTTATGTTAGAAATATCTGATATCAACAATTACATTAAGAAAGACAGAGGAATAAATACAGTACGGTAGTCCCTAAGTTGGCAATAAATAGGTTAATGTTGTAGGTTGAAAATGTTAAAATTGCAAACTTTGAACCATTATTCTTTTGAGGAAAATCTAAAATTGTTGACATCTAATCAGAAATTCCCACATTTTCATAATTTTTTGCCCATATTTGCCTAGTTGTTGTTCACACCTTTCCTACACTCTTAGCATAAAATAAGAATCATGTATTTCAAAACACACTCTGGAGGATTCTGGAAGGTTACGGAACTCTCCAGAGTGCACTACAAAGAGGTTATGATATCAATTATGGCTTATGGAAGCTCAGTTGGGAGAGGTGATACACAATATTGATATACGAACCTCTCACAGGATTCAACCTTCTCTTCTCTTCCCTCCTTACCCTAAACTTCATTTCTTTCATGAATGTCTATAGCATCTAGTATACAGTTGTCGATGAGCTATTCTACTATGATGAGAACATTAAATCTCTACTGGACAACTATTTTTATATGCTCTGAAGTGCAATAACTGATAGGAAGAGGAAGTGGGGACAAAGGGGAGGGAATAATGTCACATGGAACACAGTGGTGACACTGCAGGGTGTTTGATCTTGATGCTACAAGTGGCTCAAAATTAGTTTTATGAAGAATTGAAGTTTAAATACCTACTTTAATCAGCTAACTGAAAAATTTTCCAATATTTTTTGCACCCATCACAAAAAACACTACTTGAAAATACAAATATGAAAGACTTGTAAAAACAGAAACTTGTTTGATGCAAGAAGTTATGAATAAGATCTTGAAATTCAAGATTTTTGAACAATCCATCAAGGTTAACAAAAAGAAAGTGAAAAAATGTAGAGCAATATGTTTTGAACCAAATTAATTCAATTAAAGAATTAAAAGTTGAGTGTAATCTTCTCAAGCAATTGCTACAACCATCACCACAACCAGCAATGCTGCTCTAGGCACTGGTCTGACAGCAGGTTATATTATATCAATAACCTCCCTCAACAGCTCATTCCTCTTGTATTGTAGCAGTTCATAATGATGGCATCTACCAGAATCCTCAGAGTTAACAGAACTGAGTTGGGTAGTGAAATTAATGTTTCTGGAGTTGTAAAATTTCCTCATTAATTTGCCTTGTTGGTGAACCAAATATATCTCCGTAGTACCTCACAGCTGTCACTGCCACCACAATAACCACTCATCCAGAGTACAGTAATTAGTAAATTAAATAAATGTTAATGAAGTACAAATTACAAAATTAATCATAAATTAATTATTAACTAATAATAAATTACTAATAAATCTACAAATTTCCTGATCAAAATATTCAAATCCAATGTACCTTGATGATTTTCTGATAGGTATGAAGTGCTTCATTGAAGGCTTGTAGCGACTCAGAGATGTGTCTGGCATGTACTTAATGGCCACATCACTGTAACGTTCGTGACGCAGGTCTTTGGCAATGGCAGATTCATTAAGTGAAAATCCTCTCTCCAGTGTACATTCCATTCCCATATATCTGAAATTATTAACAACAAAGATTTCATCACATAAAAATGATGGTGAAAGAAAACAATTCTTTCAGTGATATACAGACTGATGTGATGGTAAAATATGCAGTTAGTTTTCTTTAGAATCAAATTCTAAGCCAAATTTTACACAAGCAATGTCTTCAATTCTTTAATAAGTTAACAATTGAACTGCCTCAGTCTTAACAAGTACTATAATGGATGCATACAAGCCACAAACTTAGTAACGGAGATGAGACATGAAAATATGGTGACATAGTTACCAGTGAGGAATGTATGGAACAATAGCTGCTCACCACGTAGACTAGGTTGCATCTACTTAGGGTTTGGTAATCATAGGGATACACACTTGATAACAGATCTCCTACCTCGGAATATACACATGAAATGGATAAAACTCTGATATACAAGTCAAAAGTATAACAATCAAGTAATACAGCAAGGAAGCTTGAAATTAAGAATGAATGAGCTTGACACAGGAAGTTTTCCTGAAACATTTGCACTTTTTGCATCTGCATTGGGACTTTTATCCTTTGAGCAGTGTGGATGGAAATGGAGACTTTACTAAAGGTGTGACATGGACACTATAATTAATCAGTTCCTAAAATTATTAGCCATTGGTTCATGAACATAAAGACAAATGAGATGAGAAGTAAACTTCAATGCAACAATTCTAAAGTAATAAATGATGAAGTGAAAAGACCTTCATGGATATAACAAATATATTATTAATCTGTTCTCATGAAGAAAAAAATCCCTTGTTATTGGAATATGTCAAAGATGACCACTCTACAACATCTCCAGCTCAGAAATTATTTATCAAGACAGGATGTAATGAATGAACTTAGTGAAATGGACCCCATTAAAAAATATTTAGACAATGTTATTATTCTCCTTATCATTGATTTAGTGAGGATAGCCTTACAGAATGGCACTACCCAAATGAAGCACTTAGACATCCTTATGATTGGCAAAGCAAATTAAACAATGCAGTTATGCAATAATGATGGTGTTGTGGGGTGGTCAAGAGAACCACAGGTAACTCGAAAGACAAGATTACTCCTGAGGTAGCCAGAAGTTTACATTGACTTTTCAACAGGATAACACTTATCTTATTTGAAAAATAAATTAAAGTCTCTCCTCCAAATACATATGAAGGAAATATTTAAAGAATTGTTGGAACATTATTACGAGTTGTGGAGAGTGGTGAAGGAATCACAGGCTGAAAGGCAAACACTTCATTCTCAACCAGTTTTGCCCATAGAGCTACACCTCCCTCCACATTACATAACTATGAAATAGCTAAATGACAGCTTTTACTTTGTATTTTAAAATATGAATTCACAAACCAGATCATGTATTGCACAGTAACCAAAACAACTGTGAATTCAAAATTTTGTTGGAAAACAGATTTGTTTGAAAGGAAGGTATTTGATAACCATTCATGTTTGTCAAAGTTTACAAAATTTCACTTACCCTTCATCAAGTGCATCATCAATATCTACATCAATTTCATCACCATTTTCTTCTGCAATATCCGTCTGAAGATTGAATCCAACAGACTTGAGAGGGGATGCATTAGAAGCACAATCTGACTTTTCCAACAGTGTGTCTTCTTCATTACTATTACTGGCATTATTTCCGTCCTTGACTAAAGAGTTGGCATCTTGTGATCCTTTTTCTGCCATGGTGTTAACCCTGAAAAAAGTATATCATATTACAGTTTATAATGAAATTATACAACAATGAGTCACTAATAAGTAAGCATTGGCAGACTTTCAAGAATTCTTCAACAATTCCTACAAAAATCAGTATTCCAGTAGCAGGCAATATGTTAATCCATGGATCAGAAACTGGATAAGGAATGCAGCAATGGTCATGAATGTAAGATTTCGAAATTATGAATATGAGAGGGAACATGTGATTAAATACAATAAAAGGTGAGTAGAAATGCAAGTGTATAAGAAGAATGCAGTCTAAGCATCTGAGGAAATGGAGTGATCTGTAGAATAGTGGAAAGGCTCAAAAGAAACACACCAAGATATATAGTCTGGCCACAATGATAGGATGATACATGAAAAAGATCATATGTGTGAACAGAGTGTTGAATGAGGCTGCACATGAACACTTCACAAAACTAGGAAAATGTTTGGATGGAGAGAGGGATCCTGACACTAAAACACATACAAATGGCAGAACCCAACAATATAAACTGACATAAATCCTAAACAGATGGCTAAAAAAATAAACCCACTTTTCTGAGCCTGACTGCATTATTCTATTCACAATGAGGAAGTAGACCAAAATTCATATGACAAGAAAAGGAAAAGAAATTAACTAAGCAATAGAAGACGTTCGCTTCTCACTAGAAGAGAATCCTTCCAATACAAGCTTACCCAAAACTAAACATCAAAATAGTAGAAATGTAAATTCATGTAGAATGTAGAGGACAATGGTCCACTATAGCTATGCCTTCCACACCTTCACAAATTCCATAGTATACCTATCATACGAAAGTACAGAGTGGCAGAAAAATGTCACTATAGTTGCTATACTCTAACCTGGCTGCTTCTATATAGATTCTTTTTTACAGCTGATCTTCCACTGTTGCCACGTCTCCACAGTTCACCAGCCCATTTTCCCAAGAAGTAGTTCCTTACATTACATACAGGATGCTGACAGTATTTGTTTGGAAGATTGCTGTCTGGGAAAAAATAACACAGTGGTTTAATTTTTCTAGATATATTCACCAAACTTGGGTCAGTTTGTCTTCATGACTTGTTCTATCAACCTCACTCAATGAACCTGGCTTTGGCTTCAATGACAGCTTAGAGGTGGCCTTGGAACCAGGCACAGGCAAAGAAAGACAGAGACAGAGGGTCAGGAGGTGAAGCAGGGTTGGACAAAGTGGGGAGAGAAAGTGGCATGGCAATGGTGGGGGAATTCCCAGCAATCAAGTCACACAAAAGCTGCCAGTTTAGAATACAGCGACTATAACCCTCTAGATGCTACAGGCGACTCAATTCTCCAAAGCTAATTCTACTGCAAAATGGACTTGTGGGAATCGAAACATTTTATTCCATGTTAGAAAATAAATCACTACTGACAGAAAACAAATTACTCCTGTACTTTACAAATTCTGATATAACCAAATTTCTAACCTAAACCTAACCTAATCTAAGCTTCACTACCATGCTTTACATAATATAACCTAACCTCTAATATAAATGTAACCTGGAAAGTAATTTTTACATTTTAGAAGAGGGCAGAGCTTAGCAGTGTTTAATTAGGTTTGGGGGTTAAAATATATAAAACACAATAGATTTATTTTCCATAATGCCGTGAAATCCTTCATTTCCCAAAGGTTTTATTTTGGGGTAGGTACAAAAGCCTGGCTTAGAAGAAATCCAGTCCTACAGAAAAGTGCCTTTCATTTTCTATGCCATCTATTGGGGACTCCTGTCAGTTCATATCATTGGTTTCTGTCAATCTCATGCATCCCCATCCTCTCCATCCCACCCTTTCATCTTCCCCAGCCAGCTTGGGAACATGGGGAGATCGAGAATTTTGGGGGAGAGGGGAAAACAGCCGATATAAGCCAATCGCCGAAACTCTACGGACATAATAAACCATGTTTGGATAAATTATCTAAATATCGATCTGGAAAACCTAAGGCCAAACTAAACTAAATCTAACCGAACTAACGTGGTGCAACATTACGTAACCTAACGTAATATGAAATAATACCACAGTATTAATTTAATTACTATGGCCTTACAAAAACCGTCCCCACATTACACAGACATATTTTGTATGACGTACCCTTATCACCTTGCATTTTTTTTGTTTTTTAATGATTACAAAGAAGATCCAATCCAGTAGATTTTAGTAAAGGAATACTGGTCATCCTAAATGATCCATGATTTTAATAGTAACAGGTAGATAGTATGAATAAATTGACGATATCTCATGAAAACTTTGAACGGCTGCAATTTTGGTGGTTTTAAATTTGCCGAAAAAGTATACTAACCAGAATATTCCACATGCCATCTCAACAATGAAATAGACAATTAATTATAAAATACGATGGGACTTACAAAATAGCAGTTGAATCAGCTTTAAAACAAGGTTTATAAAGGAGTTTTCTTCCTTCACATCAGGAAAGTTATGTGGGTAAAAACTGTTTCTTATTACTTTCCCCAGGTGTCACTGTATAAATAAGACAGAGGTTAAGGTATTGTACCTCAGTGAGCCAGCTGTACGACACCTTTCACCAACACACCTGTTGCAGTGGGGCACACTGACTGAGGGGCGGTGTGTGGTGGTGGTACCTCCCTCAGGGCCCTCGTCCAGCAGCCGCCAGTCTCCCTCACTAATCAGTGGCGTTGCCGGTGTCGCATGAGGGACCTATGAACAAGCGGGACGTAAGCACCCAAGATATCGTACCGCACCCCGGCATAACTCAAGCTGAGCCAGCAGGGAATGGACCTCCTCATCCCATAAAATTCCAATGGGGAAAAACGCACTCACAATCATGACTTTCCCAGAAACTTACATATAATTCGGTGTACATACTTTGAGGAAGTGTATGTCTCTGGCAGTCAAAAATCACCAAATTATATCCCCGGTAATGAATCAGCCAACTACAATCATTCGAATTGTATCAAACTTCTACAAAGATGCATTACTTATAATCAGATATTTCATATAATACGGAAACAATATCAAAATATATAGTGTTTAACGTTGTAGGTACAGCCACCTTGTCCTCCAGTGGAACTGCTGTGATAATGTAATAACACAACAGCAACCTTCTCAAAAGATCTCACCACAAGTCTTTGAGATCTCCCCTCAACCTTGTACAGCTTCTAATCTGTTAATAAATGCATAATGATAATTACCAGCATGAAAATGCAGTTGGAGCTTCCATACATAGGTATGGCCAATCCACAATAATTATGACAACATATTGTAAGCCACAGCTACACATTGTTTGGGCAGTCCCCTTTGCTTTTGTAAAGCTCTGCAGAAACCCTGCCAAAGTTATATTAGATTTAACTCCTCCAAGTGAATGGAACACAAACCTTGACAATAGGGATGCCCATGTCATCAGTGGTAGGGAAACTGGCACAAAAGCAGCAGTGTATCTTTTATATACAATAAGGAACCAAAAGTGGCATCTCTTAATTGCTCATTGCCATACTATAGTATATCTTCTGCTACACCCATGAAGTCAATCCCTTCTTCCTTTTCTCTACCAATTAGATCAACAAGATGAATCATTATTGAATTGAGAAAATATCATAACAAAACACCACAGAAATCTACCTTCTTAGCCTTTCCATATTGCAAACAGCAACAAAAACTTTTCATCAGGCAATCAATCATGAACAATCACTTGCCTTGCTCATCCCACTGGAAGTTGCATGCCCCTCGCTTCTTTTCGGCAGCCATAAATCCAAGGACATGAATTGCGCTCCCCAAGTAGGTGATGAGTCGCTCATACAGGATGTTGTCTTCTCGAAACCTTTGTCAGCATGCTGATTCGTACTCAACTGCATTGACCCTGAAGATGAATTTTGATGCTTTATTGCAACCAATCAAGTAAAGTTGTATGCCAACTGGCCATACACTAACAAGAAAACCATCATATGTAACTCGAGGCCTTGGTATGGAGCAAGGATTCTCTTGGTATGGAGTGTGGGATGTGGTTTCAGCTATATCCGAAGATCGGTGTAAGCTCCGAGCTCGCTCCGTAAGATATAATGATGAGGCTACACTTTTTTTCCCCGTTCAGACATCTCAGAAATACTGTATATATATATATATATATATATATATATATATATATATATATATATATATATATATATATATATATATATATATATATTGTTACGTTCACCCCCCTTGTTTCTTCTTCTTCACACCCTCTCTCTGCCTCCAGCAGCACGTCTCAGGCCACAGGGTTCACACAGGCCTCCCGGGTGCACAAGCAGGGCAACAGGGCATAGGGGGGTTGCGTAACTTTCACACGGTTCGGATGGGCAAGTGTAGCGAAGTGTACCTATAGCAGCTCAAAATGGGGGACAAAGCAAACACACAGAGTTCACTTTGGCTAGTTTACTAAGCAAGCACTACAGGTAACACGGGGGACCGTGTTACCTGTAGTACCGTGTACCGTAGTACCTGTAGTACCTGTACCGTGCCTCACACAATGACAAAGGCGCGCTCAGCAAGACGACACAGCAAGGCGGCAGCTCGGGCCTCCTCACACCTCACACCTCATTCCCGGCCTCCCAGCAGGCTTCCACAATGTCAACTAGGCACACACAGTCCAGGCGCACACACTGCCAACGCACAGGCACTATTACATGGCAGTCAGAATATATCTGTCCAGGAACAAGGGGAAGCGAGGCAGCTCTTCCCTCTGTCCTCCTCACTGGGCCCCAACTCTCTTCTCTCTGCTCTCTCCCCTCAATGCCTGTCGCCGGGCGGCGGCAGAAACTATTTGCTGAATCGTCAACAGCCCCCTTCTCCCTTGTGTCGCTCCTCCGGCCTCTCTCTCTCCTTCCCGTCCCAGACCCGTTGCTTCTTTGTCTACTCTCACGCCCACCACGCACATACATACACACATACCCACGGCCACGGCCCCCCCCATACATGGATTCGTAACACTACCCCCTCTCTTGCAAAAAGGCCGACCCGGCCGTCCGCAACTCCCTACAAAAGAAAATAAACTAAACAGAATAAAAGAAAAATAAATCACTTCTACTTCTTAACGTTACACAAGAACTAAATTTCTATATAGTCCCTTAACCACTGCGGTGGCTTCCGGGCCCTGGTAGGCCTATTATTCTCAAACACCTGTCCTTGGGCCTCGCCATCACTGTCACCACTGTCACTTCTGTCACCTCTGTCACTACTCCCTTCACCCTGGCTATCGCTGTCTAGAGCAGGGTCGTCACCACTCTCTCACTCCCAGGTGAGGGAGGAGTTTGGACAGCGCCATCCTGGCCCTCCCAGGAAAAAGTGGCTTCTCCTGCATACCTCCACAGACGGTCCACATGCACCAACGTGGACAATGCGCGGCCCCTTACGTGTGCCATCGCCCAGCTTGCAGATGATGTCTGAGAGTCGCTCAAGGACAGTACACGGGCTGTCCCAGTTGCTCTGCAGCCTCGGGGCGAGGCCTCGTCTCTCGGGGGGATTGTACAAGGCAGACGCGGTCCCCCACCGCATCTGCACGTCCCCGGCGCGCGGCTGGTACCAGCGGTGCTGCAACGTCGCACACAACCTCAGGCGACGTCTGTGGCAGCTCTCCCCCTGGTGGTCGTCCAGTAGCCGCCGATAGGCAGCGGCATCCACGGGGCTTACACGGCAGTGGCCCCGCGATATCCACCGCCATCTTCTCCCACGGGGCGCCGAACTGGTACCACCTCAGGGCTGCTCTGGTGCGTCGCTCCGATTCCTTCTCGACGACGCCAACGTGGTACAACTTGCAGCACCACTCCTCCACTCCCTGTCCCATGCCAACCCAGCACAGGCGACGCAGAGTCTTCCTGCGCTCCAGGTGCCCACCAGAGACGCCAGCATGCGCCTCCCCCAGAAACTCAACCTGCAGGGAGAAAGGGTTTACCAGCAGCCACGTCTGCTGTGTCGCTGCCTTCTCCACGTCCTTCTGCAACACGCCGTCTTGTACGTGCAGCGTCTCCCCCTGCTCCACTGAGTCCTCGGTAACAGGCTTTTCGGGCAAGAATTCCTCCTTGCACGGCTGCACCTCGCCTTCCTCCGTCCAACCCAACACCGGGTGGACATGTTGCCCGACGTCTCGCTGCTCGCCAGCCTCGCTCTGTCCGCTTCCACTTCCCCCGGGGCCCACCTTCCTCGTTCCACCGTTCACCTCACCGCCGCAGCTGCCCACCGCTGCATGGCCTCCACCACCTTCCTCAGTGGCGTCTGCTGCCTCACGTTCCCTCACGACTCCGCAGTTCAGCTCCAGTCTCTCCTCAACATCCGAACTCGTCACGGGGCTCTCGACCTGTTTAACAGCATCCTCAAGGACCAGTGGTACGATTTCTCCACGTACCTTCCGCTGCATCCTTCCGAGGTCATCACACGCTGCATTCCCAAACAGGGAGTCCAGCCCCAACGGACAGAGTTCTTCCATGTCGGCAACAGAGACTCTCAGCTCACAGTGGCCAGTCACCCCACACAACTGCTGGTCTGACACAGGGGATGGGGCTGCCACAACTTCTTCCCTCACTTGTACGTTCCCTGCCGCCAGGTTCATTTGTGCTGCCTGCTCGTCCATTTTCACCTCCTGCAGTCCGATTTTCCTCATATTCTGGCAAATAATCGTCGTCTGCCGGTCTATTTTCTCCGTGTGCTGGTCTATTTTCTCCGTGTGCTGGTCCATTCTCACTTTAATATCTGTCATCAGGGCTTGAAGCATCGCCATCATGCGGAACTTTCCTCTCTGCCCAATGTGACGTCACTAGCCTCGCCCACAGACACAGAGGCACCATCCCCGCCATCTTGTTGTCTGCGTTCATCCTCCATTCTGCTACTACAACACTCGGCTATTCACTTTGCACCATCAACTATCCCGCTACTCCTGACACCATTGTTACGGTCGTCCACCAAACCAACACACAGCTTCCAAGGCGATGACAGGTACACTCTTACCAACAGCGTCACCCTCAGGACAGCATACAGGACGGGGTCGGCAGCATACACACACAGGGACACTTCTCGGCGAAGATTCGTGGCTAGCAAGGGAAGCGAGGTACAGACCCACAGACCCCAGACTTACTCAGAGAGGCAGGAATACAGTTAAAGGCAAGGCACTCCTTCCTTACTTTACTGGCACACAAGAGTTAATACAGGATGGCACACAGTACTTATACCACAACACAAACAGGGCAGGACCACGTCCTCAGGGAGACAGGCAGGCGCTCTCATCCTCAGGGAGAGCGGGGCAGGAACACGTCCTCAGGGGAGAGCGGGGCAGGTGCTCTCATCCTCAGGGAGAGCGGGGCAGGCTCGCGTCCTCAGGGGAGAGCGGGCAGGCGCTCTCATCCTCAGGGAGAGCGGGGCAGGCTGGCGTCCTCTCACCTCACTGGGCCCCAACCTCTTCCTCTCTTGTCTCTCCCCTCACTGCCCCTCGCCGGGTCGGCGGCAGAAACTATTTGCTGACAACAGCCCCCCTTTCCCTTGTCCCCTCTAGCCGCGTCCTAGTCGCGTCCCTTCTACTGGCCAATCAGGCACAAGATATCCACCTGGCCGCAAACTCCAGCCCTCACTCCCACTTCTGCACCAATGTCATCATTGCCAATCTGGTAGTATTGCCAACGCTATCTTCACACTAAGCGCCGCCGCAACAAT
>CM035205.1:15100601-15110601 GCA_020233015.1 Callinectes sapidus | reverse complement strand
CAGCGGCATCCTCGGGGCTTACACGGCAGTGGCCCCGCGATATCCACCACCATCCTCTCCCACGGGGCGCCGAACTGGTACCACCTCAGGGCTGCCCTGGTGCGGCGCTCCGATTCCTTCTCGACGACGCCAACGTGGTACAACTTGCAGCACCACTCCTCCACTCCCTGTCCCATGCCAACCCAGCACAGGCGACGCAGAGTCTTCCTGCACTCCAGGTGCCCACCAGAGACGCCAGCATGCGCCTCCTCCAGCAACTCAACCTGCAGGGAGAAAGGGTTTACCAGCCGCCACGTCTGCTGTGTAGCTGCATCCTCCACGTCCTTCTGCAACACGCCGTCTTGTACGTGCAGCGTCTCCCCCTGCTCCACTGAGTCCTCGGTAACAGGATTTTCGGGCAAGAATTCCTCCTTGCACGGCTGCATCTCGCCTTCCTCCGTCCAACCCAACACCGGGTGGACATGTTGGCCGCCTCCCGCTGCTGGCCAGCCTCGCTCTGTCCGCTTCCACTTCCCCCGGGGCCCACCTTCCTCGTTCCACCGTTCACCTCATCACGGCAGCTGCTCACCGCTGCATGGCCTCCACCGCCTTCCTCAATGGCGTCTGCTGCCTCACGTTCCCTCACGACTCCGCAGTTCAGCTCCAGTCTCTCCTCGACATCCGAACTCGTCACGGGGCTCTCGACCTGTTTAACAGCATCCTCAAGGACCAGTGGTACGATTTCTCCACGTACCTTCCGCTGCATCCTTCCGAGGTCATCACACGCTGCATTCCCAAACAGGGAGTCCAGCCCCAACGGACAGAGTTCTTCCATGTCGGCAACAGAGACTCTCAGCTCCCAGTGGCCAGTCACACCACACAACTGCTGGTCTGACACAGGGGATGGGGCTGCCACAACTTCTTCCCTCACTTGTACGTTCCCTGCCGCCAGGTTCATTTGTGCTGCCTGCTCGTCCATTTTCAACTCCTGCAGTCCGATTTTCCTCATATTCTGGCAAATAATCGTCGTCTGCCGGTCTATTTTCTCCGTCTGCTGGTCTATTTTCACTATTATTTCTGTCATCAGGGCTCGAAGCATCGCCATCATGGCGGAACTTTCCTTTCTGGGCAATGTGACGTCACTAGCCTCGCCCACAGACACAGAGGCACCATCCCCGCCATCTTGTTGTCTGCGTTCATCCTCCATTCTGCTACTACAACACTCGGCTATTCACTTTGCACCATCAACTATCCCGCTACTCCTGACACCATTGTTACGGTCGTCCACCAAACCAACACACAGCTTCCAAGGCGATGACAGGTACACTCTTACCAACAGCGTCACCCTCAGGACAGCATACAGGACGGGGTCGGCAGCATACACACACAGGGACACTTCTCGGCGAAGATTCGTGGCTAGCAAGGGAAGCGAGGTACAGACCCACAGACCCCAGACTTACTCAGAGAGGCAGGAATACAGTTAAAGGCAAGGCACTACTTCCTTACTTTACTGGCACACAAGAGTTAATACAGGATGACACACAGTACTTATACCACAACACAAACAGGGCAGGAACACTTCCTCAGGGAGAGCGGGGCAGGCTCGCGTCCTCAGGGGAGACAGGCAGGCGCTCTCATCCTCAGGGAGAGCGGGGCAGGAACACGTCCTCAGGGGAGAGCGGGGCAGGAACATGTCCTCAGGGGAGAGCGGGGCAGGCGCTCTCATCCTCAGGGAGAGCGGGGCAGGCTGGTGTCCTCTCACCTCACTGGGCCCCAACCTCTTCCTCTCTTGTCTCTCCCCTCACTGGCACTCCTGTCGCCGCCCGCCGGACCCGGCGGGCCGAAACTATTTGCTGACAACAGCCCCCCTTTCCCTTGTCCCCTCTAGCCGCGTCCTAGTCGCGTCCCTTCTACTGGCCAATCAGGCACAGAATATCCACCTGGCCGCAAACTCCAGCCCTCACTACCACTTCTGCACCAATGTCATCATTGCCAATCTGGTAGCATTGCCAACGCTATCTTCACACTAAGCGCCGCCGCAACAATATATATATATATATATATATATATATATATATATATATATATATATATATATATATATATATATATATATGGCTACTAATGATAATCCGGAGAAGCGAAGCTCAATCAGTAATATGTACGTCTCGTGGGTGACCTCTATGCTGATACAGGGAAAGACCGCTCACTCAGACAAGCACATAATACTCGGCCAAGGGAAACATTCACTTACCGGAGACTCAAACCCAACTGAGGTGGTGTGTTGCTATGCGTCGGTCCCATAGAGCGAATGGCTCGTACGTCTGGCAGGGCTGATCATCCGTCGTTTTGCTTTTGCGTGAAATCGTTTCATTTCTTCATGGGACACCACTGGGCGCGGGTGGTGGGCACTTCATAAATGTTTTACACAAACACACACACACACACACGTGTGTGTGTATTATATATATATATATATATATATATATATATATATATATATATATATATATATATATATATATATATATATATATATATTGTAAATATGAAAATCCTATTTGGAGGCACAAGTGTCCCTTGATATACGATAGCTTCCGAAAATGCTATCGTAAACCGAATTGTCGTATAGCTTACTTAAGAATGAATACAGAAAAATGTAATGTGTTTGAAGATCTTTACATATGCCCTGTAAAACCCATGAAAATCATGAAATATATTTAAGTGCAGTTACTGTATTGGTGTTAGTCAAATTTAAATAGTAACTGTATGAACCAATGAGATTCACGTTACGTACATAATAATAAACACAAGAATAAGGTAATAAAATTAAGATAGATAGCATTAATTATTGTACTGTAACTCCCAATATTGTTTCATGTATTTTTATAGAAGTGCTCCTCAAACCCATAAAAATCGTGAAACATACTGTATGTAAATAATGTATTATCTAAACCCCCTTAATGTTACACAGATCAAATAAAGACAAGTAAAGCAACGGAATTAAGATGAATCAAAATTATTATTTTTCACTTGCTCCACTTCAGCGTCTATAATATACATCTCCCTTCCCTCGGGCTAGGGCTAGCATGGTGTGACGGCACAACTTTCACCCAAACAAATGTTATTATACTATGAACTCCCAGTTTTAATTTCTCTCAAAGGAACCCTTATATCAGCCATTCCTTTGAAGGGACTTGAGAACAAGACAGTGATATAAAGACCTTTTGTTCCTCGCCACTAGACGACATATTGACATGGTAGCTCTCTGAAACCACTTTCCATTTTCACACAAGAATTGTCATCTATCCAAAAGAACATAGAAAAAACTAAAATTGAAGCAAGATAAAGGATAAAAGGGAAACAAGGTCTAAATCACAAGTTTTGTAATGGATATTAGTCATTATTAACTTGGGCATATATACAAGTTTTCCTTTATGATATTTATACAAAAGCATCATTATATGTATATCCATTCAAATTTTTAAATTTGCAGCAGGCTTTATACGTACTGTATATGAGATGATAGTTAACAGTATCCATAGCCATATTTTTTTCCTAAGGAAGTGCAATCTTCTTTTATGCTGCCCAACAGAAGTTAATGATGGTTTCAAAAGTGATATGTCACACAAATTTCTGTCTATATATGTATATGAATAATTTTTAAACACTTTCCAATAGGAGATATGGACATGTCACAATTTCTTGAACTGCTGTTAGGACTTGTGTAACTCAATGCAATCTTGACTACAGGAATTTATCTATTAGGAGACAAAAATTGGAGATATTATTGCTTTTGTGCAATTGATTACCAATATTTTGTGCTACTTAAAATGAGACATCCTTTATTCATACAATACAAAATCTACCAATGAACCAAATTTTATTGTGTTCCTTGAGTGAACATGATCAACACAATCTCAACAATTACTCCTATGTTTCCCAGTTCCCCTCTTGTGCTCCAATGAAACTTATCATAGGCAAAATGAGGTTCTTAAGAGCAGTCATCAGATATACAATACTGAGCAGCAAGATACTTGCTGAGCACTTGCTAGATAGCAAGAGAACTCAAAAGGGAGTATCACACCTGCCTATGCAAGGATTCTATAATATCCTTGGGTCTATGATACACAGAGCAAAGAACGTTCGCCCAAGGCAGTAGGAATTTTCAAGAGACTGATGGGGCAAAGTTGAAAAGGATTGATATCCATTCTGGCTTTTCATTTGTTATCCCAGCAAAAAGTGAGAAATATGCAAGAAAAACCTATCATTTCAACTAAAAATACACCATTTTTTTTCATTGGAATGTTAGATATTTCATCAATCCAGAAAAATAAAATATATAAAAACATCATGTTGATAGTTTGCACTCATAACAAACAATCTTGCTTGAGGGCTGACTACTGCAGAGTTAGAGCACATGGTTGAACCAAGAAAATTTGAGCAGTGCAGAAAAGCTGAGTTGCTGCTTGTGGAAAGAGTTCGGTGACATAAGTCTCGGATTATAGAGATGAATATTTTTTAAAGAAAATAAACAAGTGGAACCTATTTGAGCAGATAGCCACACAGCTCCAGGAGAACTTCCCAATGGCAGGAAGTGCAAGTGCAATTCCAGCATAAAGCACAGGTTGAGGTACAAGTGGCATGTTTTTGTTCTGATCTATTTTGATTAGTCTTGGTCTTGAATGCTGGGCTGTTTGCCTAGCACAGCAAGAACGCAGACATCTTGTGTGTGATAATGTTCCTAGTTTCATACTAAGAACTATGGTCAGCATTCTGTGTATCACAGGCCAGTGTGCTACACCCTTTACATTCATGAAATTTAACATCAAGAATAGTAGAACACTTAAAAAAAACTGAACAATAAGAAATCCTGCCTATGATAAGGCTTCAATTCTAATTTGCCAGCAATTAAAATTCTATTCTACATTCTCAATACCTACAACTCTCTGCTGAGACTGAAATTAATGTAGCAGCTCTGAATTTGATGAATGCCCATATCCCCTATTGCTTCATGACAGAAACTTCTTTTAAATTAGATGGCGAAGAGATTTTTCACATTATAATACAATTAAACAACAAACTCATCTTTTTACATATTCAGTACTATTTGACATAGAAAATAAATAAAACATATTTGCACTATGTGACAGGCTGACAAAATTTTAATCCTTCATCATTCCATTCAAAAGAGACGTCTTGGTCTATCTGGCATTGCTGAGAGCTTCTTGAGAGAGAATGAAGAGATGCTCAGCCCAAGTCCAACTAAAATAGCTGCTCCCTGTAGGATAAAACGATCTTGCTGTACAGGCTGGGCACCAGAACCCCCCTGAAATCAAAGATTAATTTCAGAATACATATTTCAAATTCCAAAAGCTATCTTAAAAGATGCCACTTACAAAAAGACAGAAATATAATTTTTCAAAACATCACAAAGCTTGGCTATACACTTCATGATTTGCAATTTCATCTCCATTAGATAATGTAACATTAGCTGCAATCCTCATTTACAAGAAACAGCTGTCCTTTCAATCACCATGTGTCTGCCTACATCAGTTCTGGTAGAGTAAATAATCCTTTGACATAAATGTTATTGTTCCTTAACAAAAAATAATCCCTCATTTCATCACTATATATTTAATTCCTTGCAGAGTTCTAAGATAATAATCACTTTCAATAGAATATACAAATCTGTCCTTGGCAAGAAAAATATATATAGGCACAGCCCTCAAGATATGATGTAGCATTCAGATTACTGAGCAAGATGATAATGGAAATCTAGTATGCATACCTGCATCATCCTCATTGATACCCGAAGGGGAAGTCGAGATGCATGGGCCAGCATTCTTCTTCTTTTTAGAAATCTGAAAATGTTAAAAAGCAAGTTTGTAAAAATTGCATCATTAAGTTACCACATCTTTTGTATCTGTACTCCATTGATGGCTCCCTAACATCAATCCCTCCTACCTTCTACATTTCTCACACCCTTCTCCTATCATTTCCAACTATTCCCTCTCTCTCTCTCTCTCTCTCTCTCTCTCTCTCTCTCTCTCATAATATATACAGTGGTATCAAAGGTTATGCCCAGACCAATATATGCCTAAACTAACTCACACCTACTCCTGGTACCCACATTTTGCATTAACTTGTGCCTACCCTACCACAGGCAGCACCATTGTTTTCCTGCCCAATGCTTGAAGTTGTGCCTGAGTTCACACTCACTCTGGACATAAACATTGTAAAAAATACAAGTAAATAAAAATGAATGCATATATAGTTATTATAAACAAATGCGACAACCTATCATTTTAACTGCAGCTGTGTGATTTGGGGGGGAGGGAGTCCCTACCTGACAGCCTGTGTATGAATCACATACACAGTACCATCACCACTAACACCAACACATTACCCCCCCCCCCCACCCTCACTAATTCTTCTAATACCACAGCTGCCTTATGTTTCAGATACATAAAAGGATTTAATTGTACAATATAAAACAACACAACTTTGGTGTACAATTCTTGAAATCACAGTGTTTTGCTGAAAATCAATCTTGTGCTACGAGCTGAATGAATGGAGGTGCCAGTACTTTTTAACCCCTTCGCTACTGACTCTGTCAATTCCGCGCTGCACAACCCCCTTCCCCCGCACCGTGTTTTGTTGGGGGTGATTTATAGTTTTCTTTACACCCACATTTAGTCTTTTCTTTATTTTCAAACAGGTGTTCTGACAGATTTTGCTCACAAAATGTATGCAAAAAATTGTTTGTTATATCCTATGCAGAGAGATGGACACAAAATGGTATGTTTCAGTATAATTATGGATATAAAGAAATCGAACATGAAAAAGGAGATTCACATCAAGCCACTTTTTTCCCATAAACCTTTTGGGATTTACTGTCCTCAGAATTCTGTAATTCATCTAATAAACTCCGGTCACCTTCAGAATCATTCAAGGATGACAATGAAAACACCATTACCCACCACGCAGTAACATATGGCCCGCTGGCCACCGCCCTTTACCTCAGGCCTCATGATCCACCCCACCCCTTCCCCCATGCCAACTTACTCATATGTCCTTGAAAACAAAAGATGATAGTTAGTCACTTTGTCACTGAATCATAAAAACACACAAACTTAGTAGATGAAACCCTATTGGAGCAATGGCATACACACGTACTTATCAGTTCGGTAGCGAAAACTTCATGTGACGTACTATGGTATGTCATCGGTAGCGAAGAGGTTAAGGAGGAACAGACCACCAACCACAGTCTAACCTTCCACTTCTTATTCAGGTATGATATGGTTAGGTCAGGTTAGATGTAAGCTTAAGGCATGGTCCAGGAAAGATCCCCCAGTTAGGTTAGTATTCTTTTAAGGTGGATTGCCCAGGAGAGATGGAGTCCTCCCCACAGTTATGCCAGGTTAGGTGGCAAAGCCCACATGGCTACATTAGAAAAGGTTAGGTGATATCAGATTAGGTTAGAGTTCTTTAAAGGGGTCTACTCTCTCCTCCCTCATGTTTTTTAGGGGGAATATGGAGAGGAGATTGGCCTCTTCCAAGATTAATGATTACATGTCTGATAAACTAAAGCTTGCAGAATATCATTCAATATATTAACTTCTGTCAATTTGTTGAAGCAAAAAGCAAAAGAAAAAAACAAGTAAAAGGTTGGCAAATATTATGAAAAGGTGTGCAGCCTTGCTGTTCGTGTTGAAACCATCACTTTGAGCTTGACCTTGCTGTTGGCATCCAAACTTTATCAACAAGAAGTGTCACAAATGTAAGGTTTAGTTAGATAAGGATGTTCATGGCAAGATCAAGTTGCAAAAAATAGAGGCCATCACAAAGTATTCTGCAACCTTAATTTCATTTGAATCTCCATATTATCATAAGTTAAGTTAATGTTCTTAATGAAGGATTCAGAAATTAAAATTAAGTAACAGGCGTGTACTTCATCCACATTATCTTTTCCTCAATATAATAACAAGCTTATCGATCTAATCATTATGTATACCTCATCACGAATACTCGCAGCATAATCACCCTACCATTTCTTTAAATGCTTGATTTTATTCTCAGTACATCTTAAAAAGATAAATAAATAAATGAAATAAAATAAATAAATAAATAAATAAAATGACCTTGAGAACGTAGAAAGCCGACTATACCTAATCTAGATAAGGCAGTCCGTTTCTCAAGTTGGGCACATTTATGTATATTAGCATATTGTAGAAAGTCTTGATACTCACTTGAATGCATGAATTTAACACTTGCACCCCTCGTAACTAAGGGTGCCCCTCTGCAGCAACCCCTATGTCGGCAGGTCAGCAACACGGCGTTGTCTGATGAGTGGTGGGATGGAAGAGGGAGAGGGCAGGGGAGGGGAGGCAAAGAACAATTTGGTACCACGAGCCTAGTAACTCTTTTGTTATTTCTGCTGCTGTTTTACTACTACTACTGCTACTACTACTACTACGACTACTACTACTACTACTACTACTACTACTACTACTGCTACTACTACTAGACTACTACTACTACTACTTTTATCTTTATTATAGATACAAATCCACCACCTAGTACAAAGGATTTTATTTTATGTTTTATGACGAAGACAGTTATTCAAAACCCTTCTTTTATATTGTAGTAAACATGGAGATAATTATGAGTTGTGACCCAACAGTAGCCCGTAGGACTTGGAAATACTTCCCTCTCAAATCAAGTATTCTAAAGGGTTACACTGTCACAGCGATGAAAAATCGATTTACTAAGGTTCTCTTCTGATCAACGTATAACCTTGATCTGTCACAAGAACCTTTAAAAACCTTAAAAATCATATAATTCATCAGTAAAATAGTGCAGCCAAGGGACTTCAATGGCATGTCAGGAATTTTGAGAGGATGGCGAAAATCTTTAATATGCCACGAATCTTTATTAATAATTACCAATTCGTCGAATTTCGTCTCTTCTCGTTTTCTCTCCTTCCTTGAGTCCTGTCGAGAAGTATTATAACAAGAGAATAGATATGAAATTTGCAGTTAAGATGAGTACAATGGAACCACGTGCGCTCTGGGAACTGAGAGATCCCAAAGCGCATGGGTTCGAATCCTGGCCCCAGTCCGAGGGGAGATTGGGCATCCACTGGGGGAAACGGTTCACAAATGCGAGGCCTTTTTAGACAGGAGGTCTCCTGTGGCCAATAAATTCCCGTAAAAAGCCCACATTATATTAATAAAGCAGAGAACAGACCGGGGATGTTCAGTGTAGATAGTCGAGTGTTACTGAAGGTGATGGCTGTCTGTAACCTTGATGGATGGAAAAGAAAAGTGAGATTCAGTACAGAATTACACGTACAAAAATTATCATGAGCATATACACACATTACAGGGTATTGGTAAAACAAATAAGGTAAAATTGTTGATAAGAATGACAGAGTGTAGAGATTACACAAATAAGTTCAAGCTTCAAGTGTGTGTGTTCCCTTGGAGACGCCAACTTCCACATCCTGCCAGACTCATCTTTTTTATATTTTTTTCTGCAAAATAACATCAAGACATCCATATGATTTCTTTCCCCCAATTCCATCACAAGTTATCTTAAAACAAAGCTGAATCAGCATACTACTCAGAAACTTCTTGCAATTTTCAAATAATGCCATATTACCCTTTAGGCTTTACATGAGTAAGGACTAAGGACAATGACAATAGAAATAGTGGAAGGTCATTAGGAAAGGAATGACTTTGATTTAGGATGAGATCAAGGATTATTACTAGCAGGTGTGTACGAAAATTCTGATCCTTATCAAATGAATGCAACATGATTATTCTTCTGAACACTTTCAGTTGATTACATGTTTTAGAAATCATGGCTTTGAAGATGATTTTGATAGTATATAATGATAATTTGTAAAACACTTGGAAATCATCAAGCATGACAGAAATCTACCAGTATGATTTTTTGTCCACTAGTGAGGATAAAAATCCTTCACCTTTGGTGGGAAATTCACTGTTGGCCATCC
>CM035205.1:15048101-15095601 GCA_020233015.1 Callinectes sapidus | reverse complement strand
TTTAAAGATTGATTACATAGGATAATTTATTACAAAAGACTGTGAGTGAAATTTTTTAAGCCAGCATGTCAGTAAGGATTTTATCATACTACAAATCCTGGAAATCCTACTGAAGGAATTATAGCAAAGAAAGGCCACTGCTAAAATAATTAATATATAGGTATACAGTTAGGTAAAATAAATTAAGGGAATATACTCCATCAGAACTCTCAGTACTCATCTCCATCTCATTAACCTTTGATCTACAATATCCCTTATTCCAGGACAAAGAACTACTATAACACCTAGGTTTCCAAAAATACTCATTTATCAACCAACATGAAAGAAGGCTGAGTAACTAGATAAGCTGTATAGTGTATGTCCCATTCTGTATTCAAACCATCTCCATATCTACTAATATTAATTTTTTTCTTAGGGTTGTGTGTATTTACTTAGTTGTATGGTATAGAAGGAGACCTATACTTATACTATCCTATTTTTGCCTCTCCTCAGTGTCTAATACGGTCTTAAAATTTTGCACCATCTTTGAACACACTGCTGCTTTGTGCAGCCCATTCCAAAAGTCCACTACACTGTGAGAAAAGATGTGTGGTTTTGCATGCATGCTTAGTTCATAGCACAGTCATACCTCTACATACGAGTGCTTCAGGATACGAAAATTCCAAGATACGAGCTGGGAAACAAGCCTAATCGTTGCCCAGGATACGAGGAAATATTCACCATATGAGCCGCGAACATTTAGTTACGCCAAGCCACCACTAGTTTGCAGTGAATGAAAAATTATATGAAAAAAATTATAAAACAGAAAAGATAAAAAAAATCTAATGTTAAGTTGTTTTTAAGTCTCTATTAATTTCATTATGCTTATTTATGTATGTTTAATTCTCGTCAGCTGATTTCACTCCTCCCCTCCTCTGCCACCATATCATGCCTTCGCTGTGCGAGTTGACCTACGTACATCTTTCATCACTTGATATTTACATTATTTGTTTATTTATTTACATTATCTGTATCTATAATGTTTATTTTAATAACAAATATCATTTATTACTGTTTTCCTTATTGATGTTAACTTTCTTTCAGTGTACATTGTTATTACTAAACTTTAATTTGCATGTTTTTTTCATGTTGGAATGCATTATTCAGTTTTAAATGTATTTTAGTAGGAAATCCTGTTCCACCATATGAACTATTTCACAATATGAGCTCAATTGTGGAATGAATTAAACTTGTATGTAGAGGTGTGGCTGTATCTTCTATGCAATTTTACATGAAAGAGGTTATGAAATATAAAATGCAGTCATGAAATTGTGGGAATACATGGTCTCTTTATGTCTCACCTTCAGATGATGCATCTTGGTTAGGATCTCTGGTTGTACACCTGCCTTCAATGCCTTAAACAACCCAGCCAGTGCCTCCACAATCTCATCCTGTGACACAACATCCCTTCTGCAATACCAAGTGAATTTAACAATTTTACAAGAGTTCCTCCCTTTTGCTCATTTGAACCAGTAACTTTTTCTTATACCAAAATGGTCAACTTTATGCTGAGAAATGACCAAATCTCTTAGTCCCTATTTCTTACTTGTCTCCTCTCCACTATTTTCTTTATACTATATATATATCTACTCATCTTCCATTATCATGATACACTGCATAACACATGATCTTATCTCTTCATAAAATACGAGGAATGATTATCTGTTCTGTAACCTTAACCCCTTCAGTACTGGGACACATTTTTACCATGAGTTTTGGGTAAAATTAGATGATTTGACTGATATTAGGAAGGGTCTATGGAGGTCAAAAGGTTAATTGCCATAGTCTGTACTATTTTAATTCTCACATGAGTTTCTGAAACTGTATAAAATTATCAAATAATAAGAATAAATATAACAATGCATCCCAGTACTGAAGGGGTCCAGAAAACAGGTTTCCCAACATTTCAAAATAATTGATTACAAATCTATACTTTCAACAGGAGGAAAATTACTTTTTTTTGCAGCAAAATAATTACCGTATATGCTGGACTATAAAGTGACCTGGTGTATAAGATGACCCCCAATTTATGAGAGAAAAATTTACCACCTTAATGGTGGAGGGAGCCTCATATTGCTCTCCCACAATATGAGGGGCTTACATGGTGGTTGATTCCCTCACTTGAGTGCATTGTTACCATGGAAAAATTTAGTGTCTTTGTTCTGCACAACTCCAAGTGTTTCTTACCTCCGAAATGGCAGGAATATGCATTACTCAATGCCATGGTTTCTGATGGTCAAATTGACAGCTAATTATTATCATGATGTGGTTGGAATTGGTCATTTCAGGTGTGGGGTGAGGATGTCACCAGATTTCCATATTGTTGCCACTTTACCATAAATCACAGGCTTGGCTTATTCTCCTTCATCTCCTTTACCCCCAGTCTCTGTCAGGCTTTCTGTTTCTATACAAATTGGTTTATTACGAGAGTCTAAATTTTGTTCCATATCACTGTTGAAGTAAAAATCAAGGTGTGTTTTATGTATAAAGGTCTCATCCCATCCTAAATGTGGCATATTTAGTAGGGAAGTGATACCTGACCTACTCACCTCACTACACATGCTAGACTATACAGAAAACATGCCTTGATTTCTACCTCAATGATGATGTGGAACAATAATCAAAATTATTTCTGAAATAATTTCAGAAATACATGTACACCAATTTATAGAGAAACAAAAGCAGAGAAAGCACTGGCACGTGTATGTGCCTGCAGAATGAGTTTCAAGGTAAAGTGGCTTAATGTTCACCATAGGGTTAAAGGTTTGTGTTTTATTACCAGTGTATAAGATGACCCCTTGATTTTGGAGTCTCAAAATTGGCAAAAGAACTTGTCTTATACTCCACCATATAAGGTATGAAAAAAGAAAGATGACATGAACATTTTTGTTTTGATGCCAATGAAGAAAAATGGACAAGAAATTATGAAAAACTAGTAATAAAACTATAGTGGGTGATGATATCCTATGTCCTTTGTTTCTCTTGTCCTTTAAGTACTGCATATGACAGAATTGAGACAAGGTTATATGAAGATGGATGATAAAACTAACTTTAGCTCTGTATATGGCCAATCTTGTCCCTAACAATGATCTTTTCCTAATTCTGTCTCACTACCTGTAGTCATCACTGGTGAGGTAATCACGAAAGTTGACATGGCTATAGAGGCTTTGAACAATGGAGTTCATTAAACCAGCATCCCCCTGGTTAGGGAGTCCAGATGGTACTCCTGCAGTCTGCAGGAAGAAAAAATATCCATGATAAAGAACAGTGTTACAAAATATTTTGGAAAATTTTGACTAATATTAGTATCATAATCATCATCATGAACATTAAACTTGTTATTTTTTTATTCATTTTTTTATTTACTTCTTCTAGCCTCACCATTGGGTCCACTTCAAAAGTTTTGCTTTTACCAAGAAGTTTCTTTTGGCGAATTCCATATTTCTTTAGCTTTTGTGTAGCTTCTTTCAGCTCTGAGGTGAGAGATGCTATCTTGAGCTCACTAGCATACTTCTCATTGGCTCTAGCATGCTCTTCTTCTTCTAGCCTTGCTTTGGCCTCTTGCAACTCAAGTAGAAGAGAGGTCCTATCCTGTGTGCAACATAACCTATTTATCATCTGTATTAAGATACACAATGGTGACTGGTCTCTTACTAATAAAGACTCAACAAAAAGCTTCTTTCACAAAGATGCAAAATATGATAAAAATTATGGCCTTCCCTTTCAGCCTGGCAACAAGATCACAAATCCTCAACATACCTGTATACAGGCAGTTGTGTTTTAGGCAAATAGTGGCCACACTATGTAAAAATTAGTTTCAAACCTACCCTAAAAGAATTCACAATTAAAACCTAACTAATCTAAAATTTGTAAGTTATGAACATGATACCAATGTCTCAAATGTTAGCAGCCAAAGGTTGTAAGTTGGTATTGATATATTATCTTACAACTTTTGTTGAATATGGTTCCCTGAATTCAAAGTAAATGTGAAGACATAATAAAAAAGGTTATCTCACCATGACAGTAATGAGGTCAAATCTGGTGAGTCAATGCCAATCAACAATTCAAAAACCATCCCATCAAATATTCTGAAGGTTTTTTGTGCCCACAGACTAAAATATAGAGGCATAAATCATATGAATAAATAAATAAATAATATATATATATATATATATATATATATATATATATATATATATATATATATATATATATATATATATATATATATAACTTTACCTGTGTCTCGATGCTAGTGTGGACATGGTCAGATAGTCCCTTTTGGTGTGAATGTCGCTGCTCTTCAGTTAACTCATGTCCAGAGTGTATTCTCACCTCTTCTTTAAGCTGCTCCTCCAATCTCACCTGAAGAAGATAATAAAGACTACTTCACCTACTTCTGAACAGCAGAGAGAGAATAGGTCATATGTTAAACTCAGTATGTCTCACCTTTTCAAGCTCAGTAGTAAATATGTCTCCCTGAAGACGAGCAATTTGCACATCTTTGGCTCTTAAAGCTTTCTCCATTTCTGCCTGCCAGGATTAGATTTAATTGTCAATTATCATTCAGCCAACAATTCTTCAGATGATGATGTTAACTCTATATATTAAATTCTTTGTCAATGATGTATGGTTTGTTGTGGGGTATAATTAGTCTAAAAAATTTAAGATCTTATTTCATTTGTATTAATTTAAAGGAATTAATATTAGGTATTTCAAAAACTTTTTGTAATTCTAAAAGTACATTCAAATTAGTCAACAAACCTTTTAGAGTTATAAGGATATTATCAGAGAAAATATAAATTAATATGAAAAATGTACACGAGTGAAATGAGAATACCTAGAGTAATGGTGATGTGGTTTGGGGTAGTGAAATAAAAAACTTTTTTGTTTTGACTACTGCCTTGGGAAGGAAAAAAATCTTGTTAGAAGTTAAGAGTTCAATATATAGATTATAGGGTCACATTGTACACAGTTTGATTTTACAGTTCTATGTGCTTTTACCTAAGTTCTCATTTCACAATAAATGACATGCATTCAAAGAGTATGCAATGATACATAGTAGAAGTCTCTCTCTCTCTCTCTCTCTCACCATTTCCAACTTCATCTCTTCCAGTTGTAGTCTTAGTCCACCCTTGTTCCCAACTGACAAGGAGCGAAGTACCCATCCTTTCTGTAGATGCAAGATGAGAATATCAAAAACATAAAAATGAGACCAAAGATTAAAGAATAAAGGAACAGAAAAATGGGGCCAAGAACATAAAAATGAGTCTAGGGACATAAAAATGACAGAGAATAAAAAATATCCTTATAAGAGCAATTCAATATGGAATGAGCCTGAAAAGAGGATAGTATGTCTATTAATTGAAATCAAAATCAATGATAGGACATAAGACACAACCATCACTTGCTTCTTGTATATGACAAAAAGTTAATTGTGCACACATGCGCACACCTGCAGACACACACACTTACATGAACATGGGAGAAAACTAGAAACACCCACCTGCAGAAGTGACAAATAAATCTAGCTTTCCTTATAGAAGCATTGAGGTATAGAGGGGATTGGAGGAAGAGGTGGTGCGATAAAAATATCTAAGACTTTTAAAAAGTTGGATAAAGCAGTTATGGAGATGGGACCTTATGAAATTAACTTCTCTCCCATATGTCACAACTACGTAGGTATACACACATACACACACACTTTTTCTTATTTCATCAATATGTCTGTCTTAGGAGTCTGCAACTTGACAGACTGTTAATATCTATATTTGTCAATCAATCAATCAATCAACTCCTGTGACACCCTGAGGGATGCATAGGGCCTCAATGAATTCACGCCACCACCATCTATCCTGTGCCAACTCCTCCAAATCCTCCCAACACTCTTCACCAGCTTCTCGCCTCATTGTGCGCATCCACGTCTCCTTCGGCCTTCCTCTCCCTCTTCTACCCTGCACTTGCCAACCGGGTGTTCCCCGTACAATCACTCCCTCCCTTCTGAAGACGTGTCCTAGCCATTTCCATCGAGACAATCTAACATATTCATCTACCGGTTGCACACCCGTAACACACAGAGCCCGTAGAAGGCTCTGTATGCACAGAACTGGGTAGATTCTATATAATACCTTCTTGAAGGTGATGGGAGAATCTGATCTTTGGAAAGAACTCCTAGTTGCCTCCAATATAGTAGATTCTTTCCTTGGCCTTTCTTTTTTGTCGTGAAGAGTCCTTCGTCGAGGCTTGGGCACAGGTACACTTACATGATCAGGACTATCTTGGTTTCTAGTCCTACTAATCTGCAAGTTGAAAATTATAAATAAATAAATCAAAACTAATGGCATATTAAAGATACTTTTTCATTAACAGTTTCATGGACAAAGTGTGTATACTTGACATTTGTAAACATATCTAGTATATTAACATTTTACTGACTACACAGTGCATGTAGCCATATAAGTTTATCTGACTGGCCTATATTATGCCTTTTTACTCACCTTTGGTTGCCTCTTTGCCATTTCCTTCAGGAGGTGGTGGACATGCATGTGACCATTCCTCTTGGCCACGTCTTTTGCTAGCCGTCCATTTTTATCCTTGCTGGTAATGTCTATACCTTGCTCTACTAACCATTCCACAACCTCCATATCTCCAAATGCAGCTGCATAATGGAGTGCTGTGCCCCTGCCGCTAACCTGTGCCTTTAGGTTACAGTTGTTTTCCTGCAACATCTTCAACGATTCCATTCTTCCTTGTAGAGCTGCCCAGTGAACAGCTGTCTTGCCTAGGGAAGGGACCAAATCAGTATACTGTACTCTAAATGTCATTCTCTAATCAGTGGCATGATGATCATAACACAAGTGGTAAGGTAAAGAAATACCAGTGGTGGAGCATTCATGCATAGCAAGGAGTATCTTTTGAAATTTGAAAGCCATCAAATGGTATTCAATTTAGTTTAGAAATTTCCATTTGTATCAAGAGGTCAGAAAAAGAGATCACGTGATTGAGGATAAAGTAAGTGAATGATAGAGAGCTATACACACCTGTTTCTTTAGAGAGAGAGAGAGAGAGAGAGAGAGAGAGAGAGAGAGAGAGAGAGAGAGAGAGAGAGAGAGAGAGAGAGAGAGAGAGAGAGTTTGTGTATTCACCACAGCCTGATCTCATTATTACCGACCTTCAGGTAAGACTGTTACTTCACACATCACATACCCCCATCCACTTGGTCAGGAGAAATAGTAACTGCCCTACTTGTCAGTGTAAAAAAAAAAAGTATATTCAATGCCAAATGCATAAAATATTGTTTCAAATAATATGTCTTAATATTCCATTTAAAATCTTTTAATATACATATCAGATATTCATTCAATTTATAATTAAATATCTGAACTCCTGAAAGAATCTCCGTCACCTAATACAAGAAATACAAACATCAAATTCAAATAAGGTTTACTGTACAATAGTCATAATTTATCTCAGCACATTGCAAGCCATGAATGCTTAAAATTGATCAATGTATGACACTTATATCTTAAGTAGTTTTTGCGTCTAAGACAATGAATACAGACTGAACAGAAATTGGACATGAATATTAGTTATTGTTTACATCATGGATACTCAAAATTCCTACCTCGCTGGTCAACAGCCTCTGTGTCTGCCCCACTGTCCAGCAAAAGTCTCATGACAGCAGTGTTGCCAGTACACGCTGCCAGGTGGAGGGCTGTTGCTCCTGCCCAACATAATAAGGTATGTATGTTTTCTTACAATTGAGTAATTGATTAAGTACTATAGAGTCAATAAATGGTCTATTAAATGGCTTACTGGATGTTTTTGTATCTTCACTATATTATTGAGAGAGAGAGAGAGAGAGAGAGAGAGAGAGAGAGAGAGAGAGAGAGAGAGAGAGTAAAAAGGATTTCCTATGTAATTTGGGCTCTAGAACCTGTGCCTACAAATCTGCACATCCTTACTTAAATTATTGCACTATTGATAGTTGAATGGTCTATGTTTTATTAAGAGCACACTACAAAAATAACCTACCATATAGAAAAATAAATAAATTCAGACATGAAAAACCATCTTAAAAATTTTAGGGTGGTTATGACACTTATGTTACTTTTGTCCCCATTATCACCTGTAGCAGGAAGGACTAAATAGAATGGTCTTGCCGGAAGGTCTGGAAGTTTCCACAAAAGCTAAGTATACTTACCCTCCTCTCCCTGACCCATGCTCCTGATATCAGGACTAGCAGAGTAGGCCAACAAAAGGTGAACTATTTCACTGTTGCCATTAGCTACAGCATGATGTAAAGCTGCCCATCCACCTCTCTCCACATTATCCACTGATGCTCCAGCTTCAATCGCAGCCTCCACGCCAGCCGCATCTCCCCTTTCAATACACCGTATCTGGAAGACCCAAATTGTTAGCTTCTGATATATACAAGACACAAGAACATATAAATGAGTATATGAAAAACTATTGTTGGACCACATAGTGCTGTCTGCAGTTGCAGCTCTATATTGAGAAGGTCCATGATCCATCTGAGAGGCGTGGTAGTCTGGTAGATGATGCCGACACCAACTCGATGTCACGTTTCATTTCGGAAGAACGAGATCGACGGAGTCAACTTTCTGCGTCTCAAGAGTCACGATGGCGAGGTCGACGTACACCAGACCACAATAACGATGCTATTCCTCTACTCATACACAGAATGCACACACATCACTCATGAGTCCCTCGGGATACTTCTATCTTGTCATGGGTGGTCAGCCACTCCAGCAGGAAATGATGAACCGGTAATACAATCTCTCACGAGGCGTACCAAGGAAGCTACAGCTGTTTCCTTGAGGCGTACTGACTGGCGTTACAGGAAAACCCCTTCAGTACGGCATCCACTTTTGCCACGTTAATGTGTATGTCGAGTTGTCGACAGTCGAGGCCGAAGCCTCGAAAGTGACAGGCGTCCTCTACAATCATCCATTGCTACTAACATCTACACATTCCACCGGCCCTCTAGCATACAGTAGTCATGGAGGCTTTCACGACATACTAGTTTGTCCACCATGGCTCACGGCTCTGCATTGTCGGTTTCATCATTCCATGTTTTCGTCAGACAACTCTTCTTATCAACGCTGCGTGTCTTAAGGCCCCCACACACTACACGCGCCACGAGCCGAGCCTATAGCAAACAAGCCGAGCCCCGAGCCAGTTCGTGTAGTGTGTGGGCATCTCGAGCCGAGCCATGAGCCGCGCAATCTGGCTCGTGGCTCGGCTCGTGCTGATCTGTCACTTCCAGATATTTGGCCTGGCTTGCGGCTCGGCTCGGGTAGTGTGTGGTGGTAAAATAGCACGAGCCAAGCCTGCGGTCAGCTTAGTGCATAATGTTAACGAATGTTTCTTTTTCAGAAAGTGTTTGATGTACGACGCACTATAGAATTTCAAGTGTGATAAAAGTATATTGAAAAAAAATGAATATGGATAATAAGGATTTTCTTATAGAATTTATTGAACTTTATCGGAGTTATCCTTGTCTCTGGAAAGTGAAAAGTCAAGACTATTCAAACAAATTAAAAAAAAAAAAAAAGCATATGATGTCTTGGCTAAAAATCTCAACGTCGCACTAAGCCGTTCGTGCGGAGAAATGGCATTTCTCCACAATGAATCCTTCCTTTTTATAAATGGGGTCACCATTGATAGCAATTCTAAGTACGTTGATTCCTCCATTCTCAAGTAATTAGCGTAGTCTCGAGGCTCTAGTCTCAATTCCTGAATTAACTGGCCATGAGACAGTTCTCCCCTCTTCAATAGCCAAGACTTGCACCATTTAGACCTTTTTCGAGGTTGTTTAGCACTTAAGCAAATTGCAATCTCTAATAGGTCATCTGAATCTGAATCGGAGAAGTCCATGTTATCTCTAGAGAAAACACTTGCAAACTAATGCTCGGCTCGTGTAATGTGTGGAGAGGCAGAAAGCCCGAGCCGAGCCAAGCAGACTTGCGTGAGCCTGAGCCCTGCTGGCAGCTCGGCTCGTGGCGCGTGTGGTGTGTGGGGGCCTTTAGACAATCACACACAGGAAAATGGCCCACCCTAGCAACCGTTCACATGTAAACAACGATTTCGTTGTTGATGATGGATCTTTCCTCTTAATATTATTACCCCTCCGCCACCCAAGGAACACAAAAGAGAAAATTTCTTATGATCGTAGGCTCCTACAAATAAAAAAAAAAAAAAAAATCATTGGATTGTAGGTATATTAGGACCACAGGCGCGTCGGGCGTTCACGGCTCAACAAGTGAGATGTGGAAGGTTTTCGTTATAATATTGATTGACTGATTTTGGTTTTATTTCCTTATTTAGTTATTCATTATTCTCAAGGAAAATCTCTCAAACATTTTGGTTACTTTCCATCCAAAGTCAAGAGTTGAGGAGAATCATTGCAGAGAAGGGATTTCATCCCCACTACTTCATAATAAAAGTGCAAGTATAATGTTATTACACAAGGATCGTTGAAAAATGAGTAGCTAGTTAATGTTTGGAGTCATCCCTGTAACGGTATCTTGGACCGACCAGTAAGCACTTGTTACAGCCATGGCTTGCTGTACGTAGGGGGGAAAATACATAAACATGAATACATGACGTCTTACCAATGATTGCTGAACTCTGGCCATCATACAGCTCTGTGTTGTATGTCAGTATCTACTAACTGTTCTTGCTTTGGCTTTTGTGCGACGATCGTGCTTCTATATCTTGTATTGTTATGAAATCGTAACAATAGGCATGTTTATGATTTACTCAATAGTCTTTACAGTTAGGGTTTCTCTTTTGGTGGTTACCCTTTCTCCTCTCAACGGTATGTGGACCTCATTCACAAGGCTAAGCACATAACGAACAGTGCGTGTACACCTTTTATCTAGACTACGGTGGGCGCGGACTGTTCAAGGAAATGTTCCCCGATAAGATAATAAAGAAAAGATAATCAGCGTAATCTTTCTTATCTGAATTGAATGTCTATGTATGAATATATTTCAGAACCAACTATGTACATGTATGCTGAGAGAGAGAGAGAGAGAGAGAGAGAGAGAGAGAGAGAGAGAGAGAGAGAGAGAGAGAGAGAGAGAGAGAATGTTGAATCTTTGATACCTTTTTTCCGTCTGTTTTTCCTTCTTTTACGTTTACTTCTTCCTCAAAACACTAGTCAATATATTCGAATATATGAAAATTCTTTTCCTTCTACGCCGATTCCTTTCTCCAAATTCCGGTTAATAAAATCGAATGTATGAGACCATTTCCTTCTTTTACGCCCACTCCTTTCTCCAAATTCTAAGTAATGAAGTCGAATGTAGGACATCTCTTTTTCCTTCTATCTTTTCTTCTACACCCACTCCTTCCTCCGAATTCTAGTCAATAAAATGTATGAAAATTCTTTTCCTTCTAGACTACGCCTACTTCTTCCTCCGAATGCTATTCTATAAATTTGAATGTCTGACCGTTCTTTTCAAAGAAGTCAAACTAAAAAATGCCTATGGGACTCATCCCTCTGCCTTGAATACGTTAATGGTCAGATTTTATTATTTTGTCGCCATCGCCCGCCTCCTCCTAGGTTAGCTTGAAAGAAAGAGGAGGGCGCAATAAATGGGATATAATGGGTAATCTAGATGGACATATCTATTGGGTTAATGTAGGACACAGTAAAACGAAATGGGCAACTGATCGTAAATTTTGCTGCCGATATGGAAATGAGGATTACGAACTGGGAGCTGGAAAATCCTGTGACATGAGAGATAGAAGTGAGTCTGTAATAGATTATGTCATGGTGAATGAACAGATAAAACAAGGGGGGCCGGGATATAGAAGTAGATATCTCAGACCAATTCTTGATGTCGAAATCATAGACTGTTGGGTTATAATATTGTTTTAATTTGCACCTAATATACAAAGAAAACTTATAAAATTGTATTTAAAAATCAATATTTCGAATTTTCTTTTATTATTTTGATACGCACTGCATAAAAGAATGAAATATAAAGAAAATAATTACGTATTTACGTACGAAAATCGAGTAGCCTGAGAGGATGGGGTATTGGTAAGTTTGAAGATGTATGTAAGGAGTTGAACGAGTGGGGGCTGGACATGGTAGGCATAACAGAGACACACCTGAGGGATGCAGTGCGAATGGAAGGGAATGAATATGTGATGATAGGTAAGGGGCGCAGGAAACAGGAAAAGTTAGGAGGAGGCATAGCCTTGCTCCACAGAAAAGCAAGAAATCTGAGAGTAGAAGAACTTGATGCTGGAGACAGTGTGGAAAGTGAGGATGTGTTAGCAGCCCGAGTGGAGTACATGAATGAGTGTGGTAGATCTGAGAGGCTGGTGGTAGTGGTAGTGTACATGACAGTGGAAGGTGATAGAGCAATCAGGGAGAATAGCAGGAAGTATGGTGTGTTGAAGAAGATCGTAAGAGAACATGCAAGGGAGAAAGTGATTATTATGGGAGATATGAATGCTCATGTAGGCATTTTAGGTGAACAAATGAATAGGAATGGTGTGATGCTTGATGAGTTTGTGAATGAGATGGACTTAGAGAATCTAAATGAGACCCTGGCAGAAGGACGTGTCGCGTGGTGTGCTAAGAACCAGGAGTCAGCGATTGATTATATTCAAGTGAATGGGAGAATGCGTGAAATTGTGGACCGCATGTGGATTGATGAGGATGGAACGATCGACATTGTCTCGGACCATAATATGCTGGTGCTTGAGTGTAAGTTGTATGGAAGAGAGGGAAAGAATGCAAATACTAAGGGGAGAAAGTGGAGGTTAAGAGATGCAGGATGGGAGAACTTTCAGTTAGACTTGAGTGAGAGAAGCTGGGACAATGAACATTTGAATGATGTGGATGACATGAATGATAGGTTTGATGAGAATGTAAAAAAAGCAGCAACCAGCCAGATAGGTTACGTGAAAATGAAAAAAAAAAATGAAAAAAGGAAAAAAGGAAGCGTGCATGCAAGCCGTGGTGGAATGAGGAGATCAAGGATGCCAGGAGAGAGAGACTGAATAGGGTATGCAGGCAAATGAGACAGAGAAGGCATGAGAGTGAGGAGGCCGAAGGAGAGTACCAGAATGCATGGACAGCATAATATGTGAGCCAGCAGCGAGTGGTGAAACGGAAGATAATGAATGCTAAAGTTAGATGTGAGAGAAATGTGATCCAGTCCCTGAGGGAGAAAGGTGTGGAAGGTGGCCGGGAATGGTATAGATTCTTGAGGGGTGAAAGGATGCCTGACAGTGAGAATGTGGAGAGCCTAAAGGTGAATGGGGCACTGGTGACAGAAAAGGAGGACATAAGAAGGGTGGTTAAGGAGTTCTGGGAAGAGATTGGAGGAGTAGGTGAAGTTTCTGAGGTGAGAGAAGGATGTGTGACACTGGAGAGGAAGAATGCAGATGAACTGAATGAGAGAATCAGCAGGGAGGAGGTGGAGAAATGTGTGAAAAGGCAAAAGAATGGGAAGGCAGCAGGTCCAGATGGATTACCGTATGAAATGTACAAAAATGGTGGGGAGGTTGTGATTGATAGAATGACTGAGCTATTTAACCAGGTATGGGAGGAGGAGAGAGTGCCAAGAATGTGGAATGAATGTAGGGTGACTCTGTTGCACAAGGGAGGATTCAAGAGTAAAAATGAGTTGAAGAACTATAGGCCAATTGCATTATTAAATACAGTAGGTAAAGTGTTCAGTGCAGTGTTGAATGAGAGACTGTGTAAATGGATTGAGCGATCTGGAGTGTTAGGTGAGGAGCAGAATGGTTTTCGTGTGAACAGGAGAGCGGAGGACAACATGTTTGTGGTGAATGAGATGATAGAGAAGAAAAGAAAGGATGGAGGTAAACTATATCTAGGCTTTCTAGATATAGAGAAAGCATATGACAGAGTGAATAGAGAAATGCTAGGCAAAGTGTTAGGAAAGATTGGGTTGAGTGCAAAGATAACCAACATAGTGCGTAGCATGTATGTTGACACGAGAGCGAAGTATAGGTTAGGAGACATAAAAACAGACTGGGTGAAGAGTGAAAGAGGTGTTAGGCAAAGATGCATATTGTCACCAACCCTGTTCAGCTTATACACAGAGGAGTTAGCAGCCAGAATGAGAAGGTTGAACGCAGGAGTAAGAGTGGGGAATGACAGGATAGGTATGCTACTGTATGCGGATGATATAGTGGTCATGAGTGAATCAGCGGATGAGTTGCAAAGTCTACTGGATGTAGTGGATGGGTATGGGAAAGACTTTGGAGTTAGGTTTAGTAGTGAGAAAAGTAAGGTTATGATTGTGAATAGGTCAGAGGATGAATGTAATGCAACGTGGAGAATAGGAGTGAATGAGCTGAATCAGGTACTAGAATATAAGTACCTGGGGATGTGGGTTAGCCCAAATGGATGTGAGAAAGTAAAGAATGAAAAGATTAGCTTGGCTAACCAATGGGTTGGAAGATTAGGGAGTGCAGCAAGGATGAGAGCGAGTAAATATGATGTGCTGAGAGAAGTATGGAAGAATGTGGCTGTGCCTAGCATAATGTATGGTATGGACGTGACTGCTTGGAATGAAAATGAAATTGACAAGCTAGAAGTAGGCCAGAACAGAGTAGCTAGGATGGCACTGAACGCACCAAGGTATGCAGCTTTAGAAGCCCTGAGAGGTGACATGGGCTGGAGCACATTTAGGGAAAGAGTAATGAAAGCAACACTCAGGTATAAGATTAGGTTGGAAAGAATGGATGATGAAAGAATAGCAAGAAAGGTGTATCTGTGGAATGAGAGTGGAAGCAAATGGAGGAAGAGATGCATGAGGATGACAGAGAGGAATGGATTGCAAGTGGTGTGGGGGATGAGGATGGCTGGGAGGAACCAAGATGAACGTGAATGGATCCTGACAAAAGGAGGTAGAGTGGGAGCTGAATGGGATGTGAGGAAATGGAAGAATGAGATAGACAGAGAGGTGAAGTGTATGGGAATGAATATATGGAAGAATGGCATGGAACAAAAGAGCACTATGGAATGGTACAAAGAGAAAGAGGCCCCAATGTATGAGAGGTGGTATGATGGCAGCCTGGGTGGTGACCTTCTCTTTCGAGCTAGGGCAGTGTATGGATGTGAATGAGAGAAATTATAGATGGTCTGAGTCCCGCAGCAAAGTGTGCCAGATGTGTGACATGGGAGAGGATGAGTCGGTGGAGCATGTGGTACTTGAGTGTGAGATGTATGGAGATGATGCAAGTGATTCTGACTGAGTTAGGGCATAGTTGGGATGAGAGAGTGGAGAAGACAGGAAGGGAATGGATGGTGTTGCTGCTGGGACTGTGTAGAGAGACGAATGAAAGGATGATTGAAGCTGTGAAGGAGTTTCTGGAGAAAATGTGGCGTGTCAGATGTACAGAAAATTAATGTGCAAGATACTGTTTTTTTTTCTTTTTTCTGTCTGTCTGTCTGTTTGTTTTGTTTTTCTACAGGAGTTGCCGATATAAAGGCCTGGCCCTGGAGCGATCCCGAGCCACCTGTAACATCAAGATCAATATCAAGATCGAGCCGCCGAGTGTAAACAATAACTTTGAACAGTACACGACAGCATGGATAACAGTATTGAAAGTGCACCCTCATCAGCCCACAAGCGCACGGGAAAGATCAATTGGACTCCCGACGAGACGAAATTGCTTGTGGAGCTCTACAGAGACAACGTGAAGTACCTCATATGCGATTTTTCTTCACCTGGGACTTCACACAGGGGAAGAATTGATGCGTGGGACCGCATATCTGCAAGTCTTCACGAGGCATACCCTTCTGCAGACCACACTGGCAAGGAATGCCAGAAGAGATGGCAGACTGTACAAAGTCTGTCTAGGACGAAAATTGCTCGGTACAACGAGGCAACTATTAAAACAGGTAAGAATTTTGCTTTTTCTGGAGAAAGTGGTCATCCTGTACACCCCACCCTGATAGATGTACTCTTAGAAATGTTTTCAGTCATCCTACACCCAAGTTACCGTTATGGGTGGTAAATATATAGATTTATTTAATGTCTAGTATTGTCAATTACTAGTTAGGTTAGCTTTGGTTAGAAATACCAAACAGTATATAGGCTAGAATCTATACATTAATTTTGTTGAGCTTAGGCATATTTTTTTATGTAGGCCTACAGAAACATTCAGTCACTCAAGGTAAATGATTTTATGATAGAATATTAAGAATCAGTGAATTATATTACAGATACTGGTAATTGTAAGAGAACTTAACTGATTATGGTTTTATTCATGACATTGAAGTAGGGAGGGAAAAAATGCATGTTCCTGATAGAAACCTCTGTTAATAAAATACAGTGGTAGTTTTTGACCACAAGATTATATTTTATATTATTATGGTACAGGTGGTGGCTCTGCAGAGGTTCCTCCCCTTGATGAGATTGATGAAATAATTGCCGACATTCTTGGAAAAAACAATGTCAGCATCTCTGGTATCAGCAAGACAAAAGACATCCTCTCCTTTGTCCATGAGGCAGTCGAGCAACCACACAGGTATGAGTTTTTTTCTATTTTTAAAAGTACTGTAGGTCATTGATGGCACTGCCTTTCATACATTCTGTGGATGGGTATTTGGTGAATGAGAGTGATGCAAAATCATGGATATTACCAGTTTTATGACCATATTGTCAGCTTCATAGTGGATAAGGTACGATGTTAGTGCATCATAGTCATAGCAGTCAAAGTTCAACTCCTTTTTCCACACACAGTACAGTGTAGAAAGCTTGTCCCATCTCACATGCCTCCTCAGCAGTAGGGCCTATTATACTTTGTCTGCCAATGTTGTAAGGCTTCCAATGTTAGTCTAGATTGAAATCAGCCATTATTCCAGTATGTTTTAAGTGTGGTAATCAAACCTAGCCTAAGTACAGGTCAGCAACATAAACTGGATTTGTAGATTGGACTTGGTATTCACTCAGTGCATAAGAAGATATCGTTATCTGAAAGATGGGCTGGATGACCATTTCTCTTGATATGATACACACAAAATCATTTTCATTAAGTACAGTAAACGGGGTTAAAAACAACTTTAGCTGAGACTATGTTATTTACTGTTGTATTTACAAAAATATCTTAATATCCTCCTCTGTATTGGCTGCAGTCAAGAAGCAGAGGAAGGCCATGAAAATCTCCACCAGGAGGCCGTCAAGCTGCCTCTGGAAGAGGACACTGCGCCTGGGGTGTGTGAGTTACCACCTGGGCCACACTCAAGGAAGCTTCAGGAAGACAGTGTGGAACTGGAGAGAGTGCTACCACCTACACTTTCCAGTACCATGCTGTTGGTGGATGAGGGGGAGGCACAACATCTGGAGAAAAAAAGGAAACTTGAATTAACATTGCTTGAAAAACAAATAGAAGCAGAGGAGAGAAAAATTAAAACACGGGAGGCAAAAATTGAAGCAGAGAAAAGGAGGAGTGAGGCATTCATAGCGATGACTAAATACTATTCAAAATAAACTTTAAATTTTGGTTGTGTGTGTTTTATTTCCAGGAAAGTTATTGAGGTTAATAGACTAATCAAATGGGGAATTTGTTCATCACAAAACATACCATACTTACAGTGTGATGTAGAGTCTACGAGTGTGGCTCTGGGACTTCATTAATCATTGCTGTTAAAAAACAGTTGTAGTAATTAGAATCAAGATTACAATACTTGTACATTTTCTTAGAGAATAGGGCAAATATGTGAAGGATATGATGTAAAAAAAACATGAAATTTTTGAAGAATCAGAAATTATAGCCATGGGATACATCTCCAAAATTATAATTCACACTATAAATATACATACATTTACAGTGGTATGAACATATATGACAATAATCAAAACATGATGGGTCAAAATATTGCAAATGTTGAGACTTACTTGAAATGAAGGTGTACAAACTCATCTCTGTACTGAGGACCCTCACGTGCCCGTTCAGCAGCAGGCTGTGGTTGCTGTTCCACTGGCTGTGGGTCATCGTCTTCCAATATGTTGATGTCCTCTTCAGCTGGCATTTGAATATTTCTCTCCTTGCATATGTTGTGTAGCATGGCACATACTTCTATGATTTTGCACACCAATTCTTTGCAATAGTTGGCCTTTGTTGTTGTTGTTCCTCGAGCTGTCTGGTATTGGAAATTGCTGTAAAGTAAAAAGGAGACAAAACAATGCCACATAATTATGAAGTGAAAGTAACTAGGCCTAATCCTCTCTGCTTTTAGCATACCATACTTTCTCCAAAAATTCTCACACAGCCTATATCACCTTCTGTGTCAGCCCCTTGCATAGTTGAAATGGGGGGTTCTGCTGCATGGTTATGCCATGTAAAGAATTAGGTCTTGGTAGTTTACTACAGTCCAGTTAGTTCAGGTTACATTAAAGTAGGTTATGTCCTAGGTTAGGTCTGGTCAGGGAGGCATTTTATCCAAGTCTGCCTGGGTACATGTCACTCCCAGCTTACTGCAGGTTCAACATCACAGCTGTCCAAAGGAGAATAATGCTTGGGTTATCGCAATAAAAATAGTTTCATTCTCTTGCCCAGCTCATTTTACTTTTGTATGAACTATCCTAACCTAGCCTAACCTAATCTAACCTAACCAGCGGGAGTGGGATGGATGTATGAAATATACGGTAACCTTACAGACTTGGATAACATGCGTCAGGGAGAGGGGGGATATGTACAGACACACTCATTTCTGACAGAAAAAAAAACTCTACATTCAGAAAACCTTGAGTCGTTAATATTGTATGAACCAGCACCAGAAAAATAACCATTCATTATTTTATCAATTCATTCACCACATACTGCACAATATTGTGTACATAACATCTGCTCTCCTATCAGCACAGAAACCATTCTTATTTGAAATTAAATGGGTAATATGTTAATCAAAAGCATACTTACAGTGTACTATTCAGTTAGTGGTGCAGTGGGATTTCATTTATAATTGATGTAAAGAAGTACCCTGCGATGTAATACTTTGTACTGGTAGCTGCTGTAAAGTAAAAGAGAAATGCTAAAAAATTACCACATACATGGTGAAAGCAAATAATCCTCTGCACAATATTTCAATTAACACTGCACTAACAATATTTCGGATATTAAGAACGAAATTACCAGATGCAAAAAGCAGGTTAGGTTAGGTCTGTTTAGGTTTGGTTGGATTCAAACTATCTATTGTACAGTTGTTGTTTTTTTGGTGCAACTGGGTTACACCTACAGATTAGGTTAGGTACAGTATGCACCTCTGCAGGTTAGATTAGACTTGTTTGGGTATGCAGCTAACTTACAGTGTTTGGGGGTGGGGGAAACTCATAGTTTGGTTCATTTTCAAATATTTGCACATAGTAAAACAATCTCCACAATCAGAAAATACCTAAAAATTGCAAATTTTCACACTAAACCTATCAGTAATACATATTCCATTTACTTCAAGCCTCGCAACATTGTCAAGTAGTGGTAAATTTTCTCACTGCTCATGAATCTATACCACTCACGGCCACCTGCCACCTCTTTTTTCTCAGACAATGTGTCACTGTATCACACTCCATTCACACATCACTTTTGCATCCATAATCTTACCTTTCAGATGTTCTCCGCTGTTTCACATATTATGCCGTCTGCCGCGTCTGCGAAGTTTCTGTTTTGTTTACATTCAGCACGGGAGTGACGGAAACTATTTCCACGATTTCTGCGGGATTCCCATTCTGTGAGGGGCTTAGGTCGAAATCTTGCGTCCACTCTTCACTCCAGCCTGCTGCCCTACGTCTCAGCCAAGGATATATTATCCCCTGGGGAGGACCGGCCATCTACCACGCATGTGATAGCCTCAGAGGACTACACCAGCAGAGCTCACAAGAACTGTAGCGTCATAGCAGCCCTAACAACAACTCGGTGAGCGTCATTGCCGTATTTTGGCTTACATCATTATCATAACTGTTTAAACACTATATTTATTTATCGGTAAATTTTTACTACTACACCAGTCCCCCAATTTGGGTATTTTTTTTACTACTTCACCAGTCTCAAGTTGGCTAACCTAACCTAATCCAACCAAACCTAACCTAACCATCATAAATGACAGCGGGGGCTATATATGGGGTTCAAATTATTCAGCATGGAAAGCTCTAACAGATAGGAAGGGTATGAAAAGCCAACTTGAGACTGGTGAAGTAGTAAAAAAATACTGTCATCTCAGAAAGGAGAGAAAATAATAAAACTTGGGCACTGTGCAAGTGGAGATATCAATTTTCCATTGATCTCTTAGCACTTTAAAAGATCAGGAAGGTTGTTTAAAAAAAACTAAAGGTGTTAGTTATATAAGTGAAATTAAGACTGATAATTTCCATAATATATGAGCTCTTGAGTTCACTGTTGCTCATTATATTATATTCATTGTTAAACACTATGATTATGATTTTACATGAGTACTGTATTAATGTTTTCAGAGTGCAGAAATTTTGCCTTGAAGAGATTCTACAAGAATACCCTAAAGAGCAGTCATGCCCATTAATTTCTTTGGTCGAAGCTTTTCACCTGGCAAGTCTCCTCCAAGAAGATCCTCATCTCTGTCAAGTTTAAGAAGAGAATCAGATAAATCAGGGCAAGATTTAGCTCATGATTTTAGTAAAATTAGATTGAACATTTCTGGCCAAAATGCTACTTTTGATGATGGAGAGTGGGTATCAGGTTAGTTTGATTATAATTAATCATGTATGAATTGCTTGATTAATTTTACCATATATGGCTTATGGTGTTTCTGTGTATAAATAGCACATTACATATATGTAACCCATTTTTCTCATAAGAGGGTGGATCAAGGGGACGTGTCAGTAACCGCGAGGTGGCTCAGCTCCGTCAGCAAAATCAGTCCTTGTTAGAAGAAAACAATCTGCTGAAACTGAAGGTGGAGCTTCTACTTGATATGGTAAGCCATCACAAAATATAGAGTTTGAATTCAATGCATAATTGATTTTTCACATATCTAAATTATCTTAAGTTCATTCATGTTATCAGCAAACAATATAGTTAGGTTAATCATACATATGGAAAATCACCTTATTTTACAGAATCATAAATCTTTATGAGCTATGCTACTTGTGGAAATATCTTTTAAAGAGATGACAATGGCAGAAAAGTCTTAACGTCTTTTCATCTGAAAGCTTTCCTGGCACTTTCCTCCACCTCATGAGTGGCCTTTTCGTTCTGCCAGGACCTTTAATTTCAGTCATGTATACACTCTACAGTTTTTTTTATTTAATTTCATTGTTTTGGGGTGGCCAACTCTGGTGTATTTTTTAATTCATTTTACCATCACATGCTTTACATTGTTTGCCCAGATAACCCATACTGCATATTTTTTACATGCTCTCCTTGCTTCCATCCACTGGTCTTACTTCACTTATCTCAGATGACTCATTACCACAACACATGCTCAACTGCTGTGTATCATCCACATCCATGTCTTTGATTCACACTTGGACACTAGTAGAAGAATACACTACTCCTTCCATGTTAAAAAAAATTGTATTGACACAATCTATTGATCTGTAAAATATTATTTTTCATGGTTACTTATTATTTTTTTAATGTATTTCAGTTGACTGAAAAGTCTGCAGATACTTTACTTAAGGACAAAGAGCTCAACCGATTGAAATCAAGATGATGTAGAAGGATGATCCTGATTACTTCACTTTAATGAATTTATTAGAAGGTAGCTGTAGTCTTGCCTAGCCACTTACTAAAGAAGATGGATAAGCCTGTGCTGGAGATCACCACAAGAGGTTCTCTTCACAACTGGCCCATTGTTAGCATTGCAAATCCAGTATATATTTCAACAATACAATAAATAGAATGAATTAATTGAAAGAGGGTGGAATCCAAAGGTTCTCATCTCATCAATTTATCTTTTTCGTTACAGTCTTGATTCTCTCTCTCAGTGCCACAAGTTCCATCTTCCTATCTACTACCACCATTTCCTTGCTAACTGCAATTCTGAACTTGCTAACTGTATGCTTCTTTTCATTGTCTTACTGCACAACACTTTCTCCCATATTCTATTCACCTTCCTTATGCAATATTAAACCAGTATGTTCCTTTCATCCCTTTTACTTGTAAACTTTAGGATTATATTTATTTCTGGTTTCCCCCTTCCTATAAGACTCAAAAGAATGGATTTAAAAGAAAGAAAAGGTCTTTCTCCTGGTGGTTCTCTGAAGATTTCCAGGTTACTCTCCAGTTACTTGGCTACTTACATGTTGGAGGTGGCCAAGACAGGAAAACTTTTCTTCAGATTTCTTAATGAATGTCTTTATTTTCAATGACTGTCAATATGTATAATTTGCACTTTATTCCAATAATAATGATAATGGTGATTATGTAAGTGGTGATGCTATAAGTATTGCTGTAAAGACAGTATATTTTAATACAGTAAATAAAAATAATAAATAAAAGCTTAATAACATTTTATTATTTTACTTACATGAATTCTACAAAAATTCCACAAAACTACACAGTTTTATGTTCTTTTATAGCATGTACTGCATAGTTTATTGATATATTTGACTGCCAGACCCACTCATTGGTCAAAGGATTGTATCTCATCCCATGAACAGTTCTGGTTACAAATCCATCTGGAAATGGTATAGAGAAGAAATAATGAGTGGTACTCATAATTTGTAAAGCACTTAAAACAGGTTTTGTTCAGTATCTTAATAATTAATATTTATCTAAAAATATGAGCAACATAACTCCATAATGAAGTACTTTACATGGGCATGAGTAACTTACTTCTTTCCAGGAGAAAAAGGAGCTCCTGCTGAGGGATAAACTTGTTCCAGTCATGTGTACCAGGAGGCAGGAGGTGTAGCATGTGCTCTGCAATGGCAATGGCCCCCAGCCAAGAACATGTAGTTTTGTTGATAGTTGTTAAAAATAATGATCCTCCTGGCTGCAAGGAAGTAATACAACCATCATTAATTTTAAAAGTAACATCTTATAACCTTAAATCAAATGCCTTAATAACTTGCTGAGTTTCTATGGTAAAGCATGAGGCAATAGATAATGGCATGAGTTATGACATCCTTTACCTAGCTTTTAGTAATGCATTTGATAAGGCACCCCATCACAGACTCTTAAAAAAGGTTAGGATGCACGGGACAGACAGAAAGATATTAGGATGGATAAAAGCATAGCTAAGCGAGAGGCATCAGAGAGTTGTAATAAATGGCTCAGGTAATAAGTGCCGTGCCACAGGAATCAGTTTTAGGGCCACTATTATTCTTAATATATATATTAATGATTTGGATAGTGGAATTAAGAGTGATATTAGTAAATTCAAGGATGATATGAAAATAAGTAGAATAATTCAGTCAGTAGGACTAGAGCTCTCCTGAGGAGACAAGGAGAGGTATGTCATGGGTCTCACTGAAGATGTTGAGTGTCATTTAAATGTTAATAATCTCCAATCTGCCTATCAAGCCCTAAAAACTCTGCTCTAGGTCTATATCTCAGGTGAGTGCTATCTGAACAACAGATAGTTGTCTTGTATTGGATGCAGATGGGCAGATGGTATCACTGATATCACTTTGTGTCAAAGCAGTGATTGCTCCATAAGACTGATTCAAGAGCATGTGGCATGCTACCTGGAAACTGATCCTGCATACTAGGTTGTCTCCAAAAGGGATAACCCAGCATGGAGAAGGCCAAAGGCGCACCTACAGAACTCATGGCTGCTGCAAGTCAGTGCCTCTTCCTGGGAGTTACTTGGTAAAGGGAGAAGCCTGCATGAAGACTTGTGAGGTGTGACTGCCAGGAGTGGCGCCCTAGGGTAGGCAAGGTGACATGCCCCCATAATTAATTGATTGTAATCAGTAGAAAAAAAAATTCTCTATCCTGTGAACCCCTTGATTGGCTTTTGGTTGAGAAACACTGCTTTAAACAGATCTGTGTATTAATTGCTTACCACTATGACTTCCCAGGAGTTCTGTCACCTTATATCCTGTATGTCTCAAACACATCTAAAAACCTCAATTTGTGAAAAAGTGATGCAAAGAATTTTCTATATGTTGTGAAGAGCCAAACCTAGAACTTACTCTAATGGCATCAGCACATGTGCAAATGAATAATTCTGTGTCATCCACATGCTCCAGGACTTCTGAGGCCACAACTGCATCATACTTGCAATCAATTTCCTGTATATGTTGTTCTATTGTTCCATGTACGTATCTGGAATTACATGAAGAATTGCTGGATAAAAATATATTATGCAAGTGCTTTATCTGATATAGTCTCAATAATGAACAATAATTCTAAAAGAGTTTCCAGTTAAATATCTATTTGTAAATTAAGTGTTGTATGTACTGGCAGCTTACACAACATTATCCTTTACTCTGGAATCCTGATCTGCATGCAGCCTTGCTACAGTTGTGCTCTCTTGAGCTGCATCCAAACCTGTTACTGTTGCTCCCAACCTTGCAAGAGGCTGAAAATGAATATGGAAACAAATAATTTATAAATTCACACTAATGTTTCAATACAAACACACACACACAGTCAGGTCAAAGTCGGATTAAAAGTTATAGAGACTAGACTATATGAGCTTAGCCCCTCTCCTGTACCTCAACTAGATAAAAATGAACACAGACATCATGGTGCCATTGTGCAACATAATTTAACTAATTTGTTGCTGGACTATGATGACACAGTGCCGTGTTATTATTGAAGACTGGTACTTTCATTTGGAGAAGGAAAAATCAACACACACGCACACACACACACACACACTCACACACACACACACACACACACACACACACTTTGTGTGTATTCAAAGTCAGAATCACCTGCTGGTCACCCAGACAGCCTTTTCCCTACAGAGCAAGCTCAGATCTTATAGACCGATCTTCGGGTAGGGGTGAAACCATATCACCCACAACACACTGGGACAATGAGGCAACAACTCCTTGAGTTATGTCCCATACCTACTTGCTGCTAGGTGCACAGGGGGTACATACATATTAAAAGGCTTGCCCATTTGCCTTGCCATGCCTGAGACTTGAACCTGGGCCCTCTTAGTTGTGAGCCAAGCATGCTAACCACTACAGAGTGTGTGTGTGTGTGTGTGTGTGAAGAGTGTTCCTTGTCTCAACATGTCAATCTAATATAAAGATGGTCATTTGAATGAATCTAGTGGTCTAAAAATTAATGGCAAGACAGGAAACAAAACTTTAGTACTTGTGGTAAAAGTGAGCAAATGAGCTAAAACTGAATAAATGAATAAATAAATATAATATGATTAATTAATTGAAATAAAATGTTTCATTACAATTTCATTGGAGTTTCAAAAAGAATAAATACATGATACATACTTTGCCATCTATTGTACCTATGTATTAACTTTATACTGCATTGACTTTAGTTTTATCAAGTAAGAAAAATAATAGTCCCTACATATGAAGGCTTACCTCACACAAAATTCCACCACCACAACCAACATCAAGTATTGTAAGTCCTGTCAGTGGCCTGGGTCCATTAATATGCTCCGGTCTGGTCATTTGATTATTTACCAAACCTTCTCGGACAAGTGGTACTCTGAAATTGTAAACAATATATGCATACAAGTTAATAAAACTACCTGAAGAGGAAAATAATTCATGGGGTTTGATACATAACATAATTTGCTTTGACATCTTGAGATCTGAGAATTGCCATCACCACTGTAAGTATGCAATCCCCTAAATTCATAACCTATATTAGTGAAATCAATCACAAAGTAACAAACACACACAAACAAAACACACACACACACACACACACACATATATATATATATATATATATATATATTATATATATATATATATATAGATATATATATATATATAGATATATATATATATATAGATATATATATATATATATTATATATATATATATATATATATAACTTGCCTTAACTTGTTAAGAGAATGTAAAGGTTTACAATCCCCATGTGGATCCCACCAGGAATCAGCCATTGAGCGAAATTTAGCAACCTCTTCCTCAACATACGTAGTTCTTCCATCTTTGTCACCATGTTCACTATCCTTAGCATGTACATTACTGCTTCTGGATATTCTTGGATCTTGTATAGGTATGGATACTTCATTATCACGTGGCTGATCTTTCGATGTAGTGCTAGAGAGAGAGAGAGAGAGAGAGAGAGAGAGAGAGAGAGAGAGAGAGAGAGAGATGGGGGGGGACATATCATTGCTCAAGTTCTGCTACAAAGAAGTAAATAAAACATCAAATAAAGATAATAATCAAACATCTTTTTTCATATGAAGCAACTGCATCTTAAAATGCTTTCAAATGGATTGACATACATACTTTTATATTAAATCCTTGGTCCCAGAAACTTCAATTCAAAACATCAAATTTCTGAAGAACAGATGTTTAAGTATTACTTTTTTGGGGGGAGGGGGGTAAATGAATTATGATGGATACTAAGGCTACTTTTTATTTCCAAGTAAAACATAGTGAAGAGGACAGCAATATGGCAAAGGAAAGAGAGCCATGGTGAGAATCTGTGAACCTTCTTTTCTATTCCTTTCTCTTCTAACCTCTGACAATTAATTTTATCAAGGAGATGAGGAAAAGATAGAAAGAAAATATTGACCACTACACAAAATGGGACTATTAAATCCTTTGAATTTGATGGACTGAATAAAGAAATTTGAAGTGCATGAGTATAACATATACATAACCATTACCACTCTCTACAAGCAGACAGAGTAGTCTGTCTCAGGAACATGCCCCTGTTTTGCAGCAATTTATAACCATTAAATGCAATTATATTCTCAAGTTATTTATCAATAGGCTTAAGCAGGCAATATGAACATTATTAGATTTTAAACATGCTTCCATTTGTCTTGTTTAAGAAGGCAAATGCAAGAAACAATGAAAATCAAATTTATGATCGCCATTCCAGTTAGGTTTTAAATAAAGATTTCAGCATGCAGACAACATGAATGTACAAAATTTTGGTTTTCTATTTTCAGATAAAAGATCATGAACCTGTATAATATTCACTGCCAGTGGAATGTACCTTGGTGAAAACAATAATTAGAAAGCAGAGAGAACTCACCAAAATAAGTCGTATTTCCTTGTATTTGGTGCAAGGATCCTCTTAAAACCTTTCCACACACTTGATCCAGGCAGTGTTCGGAGCATATTCACTATATCTACAAACAAAACAAAAATTATCAAAACGCATATCACAGGAAGTCATCTGTCAGACTTGCATCACATATCCACAGAATACTGGCCCAGCTGAATAACAAGTCGACTCTCACTAAACACAAGAGACTACTAGTTGTGTAGAAAGTTCTGGTCACCTCTTAAAACAAGGGCTCATGATCAAATAGCCATGCCTGACATTTCAGTGCACCAAGTACCCCTCGGTAAGCTACAAGAACTATTACAACTGTATAACATTATGACGAGGCAGTGGTGGGAGGATGGTTAGGTAACTAAGGTCTTTTGAGTTTCGTACATGGTGCCACTTACCAGAATCGTGATAAGAAGACGCGATAGATAGTCAGGAAGCCACTCTCCTTGGCTAAAGTTGGAGTGACAGATGCAGCTCCTAGAAATCCTTATACTCGTCTGCAGCTTCCTACCCCTGAGCAACTCCCTACTTGTACCTGAACCTAAACATAATACATAACATTACCTAAACACCGGTACAGTCACCTTTCTTCTCTTGCGTAGAATGGCATAATAATTAAAGTAACAATAATAATAATACTTATAAGTAAGAAAAATAGTCATTGGATGATGACAATTAAATGATTACATGCTTTGAAAGGGAGCCGTTGTGAAGACAGCGTATATCTTACAATTTTTTTGTACTTTTCTTATAATCTTCGGTATTTTTTTTTCAGTTTTGCTCTACTATTTAGTTCTATGTGACTTAATATTTTTCCTTCGCCTCTCCTATACTCAGTGGTGGCAAGGAAGCCAGTTACTGGAGTGCTATCAGTATTCAGCTCTGTTACACAGCCAAGTGGCATCGTCTGCTGCCGGTGCCTCGCTCAGTCAGGCTCGGCTTCTGCTGCTGCTGCTGCTGCTCTCAACATTGGCACATCACATCGCCGAGGAAGGTACTCGGTTATCTAGTACTTGTTTGTCAAGTTATAAAAAAGGTAATTCACGTGTACCTCATGTTTTCAATTTGATGTATTTCCTAATATCTTTGTAGAAGTCAGAAAACAATGCCCAAATAGACTTTTCTTGGTTTATTTTATTAGATCTTATGTGGAAGAGGGTCTCTCCCATGACCCTAAATTCCTCAAACATGTTTGTGAGACATGAGAAAATGTGGTTTTAAGGTAGGGAAAGCAAGTGATGGATGAGGTCAAAGGATTGAATGCCATATTTTGAAAACTGATGAAACTTCTACCCACCTTTTCCTAACTGGGATAGTTTCACTACTCCCTCACTTCTGACCCCACCTCTAAGACACTCAGTAATCACCCATAGATTCCCCTAAGTTCAGTAACTTAGCCTGACCTAACCTAATCTTTTCTATTGTAACTGACAGTAGAAAAACAAAAGTAAACAAAGTGTTCCGAGCAAGAAATTTGGCTTGCATTGTGATATTTTTAGAAGTAATATGTTGATTAGACTTTCTTAGTTGTTGTTCTTATGGATGAGGCACAGAATTTATTATTCATGACTTGTAAGCAATGGAGAAATTTAATTAGGCAATGATGATATCAGGTGAACACTCTTTATCATTTGACAGGTGGAGCACACCATAGTTAGCACCGGGCACAAACTATGGAATTGATTGTGTGGGATGGTGAAGCACGCTTTGGCTTGCCATCTATGGATCTTAAGAGTCTCCAGATGATGGTAAGAACACAAAGAGGGGGAAGATCCTATATAAGATCATGATTGTTTTAAAAGCAGACTTTTCAGGAATTCTCACTAACTTGACACTGTGTTTCTCACCTTAGAGATAGGCTTCTTTTCATATGGAAAAAAATGTTTTTCATCAAAATTAGGCTTCTTTTCTATTATTATAAGAGGAAGAATTAATAGAATGAACTTAGGAGAGAACTTGTAACCATTATGCAAAATTTTCTTTGTAATGATGAAAATGGGAAACTTGAGTTATTTCATCAGTAAAATCCATTGTCCAGATATTAAATAAGTACCCTTATCATCATATAAGCTTGTCATTCTAGGTATTTTTTATAATTGAGCTCCTGTATCCCTTCCCTTCAGATATTTCAAATATTTTGCAATCATTCAAATGTGCAAGAAATGATTTTGCATGACATTGCTAAATCTGTTAAATGTTTGTCATCATCTTACAGCCATTCTGATATGATAGTAGTAGGTGGCTGCTGATTGGAATCCATCTGTTCTCAAATCTAAAATGCTAATAATTTTAAGGAGAAAACTGATGATTTTAACTTTTAGTGTCAGCAATTTATTTATATCTTATACTTTTCTATTTTGTTTTTCAGGCTTATATCAAGTTTTCTGGTGCACCAGTTACTATTATAAAATCAAGCAATCCCTTCAGGTCTCCAACAGGAAGCCTACCTGTATTTAAATGTGCGGATGGAGCTTTCTCAGACTTCAATCAATTTGCAACATTCCTTCGAAAACAGGTAACCGGATCAAAGCCTTTCTATTTTTATGTTTTGTTCCTGTCACAGTGCAAAACAATGTGAAATTTTTTCTTCAATCATATTATAGCATAGCTTAATGAATGTCTGTTGTATATGGTGAAATATGAATTAGTTTTATACTGTTTGCAAATAACTCTACATCGGTATTTGTAGAAGAATGATTGAGGCACCTCTAGTAGTTTCTTTGTCTGTAGAACATATAGGTTATGTATGAATCACGTAAAACATGAAGAAGTTATAATTAGTTGATCAAACAGACCATGGAGTGCCACAATGAAAATATAAATAATGCACAAAATTTTGGTACTTTGAGTTAGTAGTTAGTAAGTAAATTTTTCATTATACAATTTGAAAGTGATATTTGATTTATTTATTGATTTAGAATGATGATATATATATATATATATATATATATATATATATATATATATATATATATATATATATATATATATATATACACACACACACACACACACACACACACACACACACACACACATATGCAGTGGAACCTTGGGTTATGAAACTAATTTGTTCCATAATGTAACTCGTACCTTGAAACATTTGTACATATCTTGAAACAAATTTCCTTGTTTAAGATCATGGAAATTCAATGAATCCATTCCACACCCAAAAAATGTAAATATAAAAATCCATAAACATGGCATTTTATGCAAAACTAAAGTAATTTTCTAAAAAAAAAAAGAATACGAACCGAACACATTGGATGCTGGACATCGCTGTGTAAAATAGTGGTAGCGTACCTGGAACTTGCTCATAACTCAAGTTTTTGCTTGCAGGTCGAAGCAAAAATCCAACTGAGCTACAGTTCATATCTTGAATTGCTTGTAACCCGAGTTTCCACAGTACACACACACACACACACACACACACACATATATATATATATATATATATATATATATATATATATATATATATATATATATATATATATATATATGTTTATTTTTCAGAATTTCAGCTGTGATTATGAACTCTCACCTAAGCAATGTTCAGAAGTAGTGGCTTATGAACAATTACTTTTGGAAAAGTTATATCCAGCACTTGTGTATCTCTGGTGAGTGTTACAGTGATAGAACCTTTATGTATCCAAATGTTTTTTATAGATTTGATTATCCGTTTATTTGAAAACTATAAACTTGCATTATTGAAAAATAAGTAGAATTCATGAAATGTTGGGTTATTTAATTTAGTACATACATATTTGTATTTGTACTGCAGCACAATGACCATCCTCAGTATGAAAAAATTCTGGATTTTTTTTTTATTTGTCTTAGTTTACTTATAGTATTGATCATTATTGATTTATATATTTTTTAATATTAATTGATCGATCAATTAATTTATTCTATTTTTAGTAATGGAATATTTAAGAAAATACAAATTACCTGACATGGTAATACTCAGTAGAGACAGTACTGTGCTCAAAGGCATCAATGTCTCCCTGGTAATTTTTAATGCTATTGCTGGCTATCATTGATATCATGATTTACTCTGCATAAGAATAAGACTTTTGTCTCCTCAGGCATATCTTGTGTCATCTTTACATTCTTTGTAGACTTTATATTCTACCAAGTGAAGACATGCTCACTATTGTTAGTTTTCTATTATTTTCCAAGTGGTGATAAGGATTTTAGATTGTTTGTACAATGATGATAGATTGACAAAAGAATAAAGGTGTTTTCCTTAAAATGTAGAAAATACAACAAAATGTAAATATCCAGCATGTTAATTTACAAGCAAATATTTCAGACTTACTCATGGAGACATTAACTTTGGCATTCAAAATAAACGTATTGTGTGCTTTTCCACATGAAATTGTGTATTCTGCAGTTTTTATGAACTGATTCAAAGAATTTCTATTACTTGATTTCTATTTTTTACACATGGTAAACTGTTTTGCTTCTTTCTAAGTATTTTATTAATATTTTAGACAAAATTTTAACTATATAATTATTATCCAAATGTTGTTGCAGTTCTGTATACCTAGATCATATGAAAAGTAAATACTCTGTTAACTAACTGTTTTTTTCAGGTGGGTTGAACCAAAGAGCTACTATGACGTGATCCATAAATGGTATTTCAGTTCAATGCCTTTCCCTCACAAGCTGTGGTACCCCAGGAGATACCATCAAGGATATTGTGACCTCATTAATAGCATGTTTGATGATCCTGATGACAATCAACTGGTAGAAACAGAGGTGAGAACAGTACTCTTGATTTGTTTGCTCTAAATTTGTGTGGAAATCTTGCTGCAGAATAATGAGGCACTTACTGCTGTAGAAAAGTGTAGATAACATGCTTCTGATGACACACTTCTTAAGTATTTAGGTTTTTATTATAGTACATAATTTAAGAGATTAGCATGGCATTTTAGAGCTCAATATTGTTGTAATAGGAATAGAACAGAAATTTAATGTGTTTGGAAAATTACATAAGGCATTCATCTTGAAAAGAAGTGCAAGATAGGAAGAGCAATGAAAACTGGGAAACCTGCAGTTTTAGCCAAATTATTAGTAGTATTGGAGGAGTGGCAATGTGGTTTGTTAAATAATTGGTGTGATATCAATCATATATATTATTGCATTGAGGGACCGGATGTGTCACCTTGTAATAAGTATAGGTAGTAAAAGATTAGGATGCTTTTCTACATCTTTGAATCTCGATTATATGTTTTCAGTTACATAAGCAAGCTCAAGAGTGTTTGACAATGTTGTCAAATCGTCTTGGAGACAGAGAGTACTTCTTTGGGCGATCTCCGTCCACACTTGATGCAGTTATATTTTCTTACCTGGCTTTGCTTCTTAAAGTAAGTATATTTCAAAAAAATTTCATTGAAAATTTGAGTACGTTTTTGTGGTATCAAAATCTGTTGCATTCACCCTGTACATCATTGATGTGACACAGTGACAAGGGAATACTTCTCCTGTTCACACATTGGAAAATCTTTTTGGCAATAATATCACATTCGCAGTATGTTTACTAAGCATGAAAGTTAGCAGCACAGTTGCTATTCAGGAAGTTCCAGCAATCACCATCAAAATTTGCTTAAGAATAGGAATTTTCATTGGATTTGTTAAAACTTGCACATCTTTAAGTGATGATGTTGATAAACATGCTGATTGCCATCATTGCCATACATCAGGACACCAGAACGTTCACAATGCTTCTTCTGTAAGTGTCATTCCTTCAACCTTTTAAATCTCACTCAGATCTTTCACTTTTCTTCCAATCAAATATGATTTTCCTAAAGCATCTTTCTCTTCATATGTTCATATGATTTAACCCTTAAAGGGTGGGCTAGATGACAGATGCATTCTTGCAGAGTGAGTTGGTAAGTTTTGAAAAAAAGTTTTTTTTTCTTTTTATGCATTTCATGTCTGTGTTTACTTTATACTCTCAAAATGTGAATGATATCTATGGTTTATGATGAGATGAGGGAAAACAAGGTACCACTCTGGTGGGCCAGGACCATTTTTTTTTTTTTCCATTATTTCTTGAAAATGGCTATTGCATTTTTAGCTATTGTGGCGATGTTAAGGGATCAATTTCTCGCAATAGCTGGGGGTTGAGTGTAGTATTTTTTATTTAAAATAAACTGGAACAGATTAAATGTTTTTACATTAATTTCAATGGTAAAATTTAATTCCTAATTCGAATTTTCACAATTCGAACTGTCAAAAGAACAAATTAAGTTCGAATCAAGAGGTACCACTGTACAGTTGACCTAAGACTTGTTCTCTCATCACATCTAGTACAACACTGCAGCCAACCATTACACAACATGCATTTAAAAAATGGATCCTATTTTATCACAGTCAGTCAATGTTTTTTTTTTTTTTTTTTTTTTTTTTCCATTGCTGGACTCAATGCACTTCCCAATAATAAGAATAGAGGTATAAGGAACCTCTTCATCACACCTCCAGGGGAAGTTATCTGCATATACCTCCATTTTTAGGGTCTATTTTGCTCTTGTAGTCAAAGGAAACAAAGGACAGGAGTTACCATAAGCCAAAAGACACACTAATAATGTCACAAGTACAAATCTTGGTAGGAGAGTGGAGGGCAGTATAACCACATCCTACTGTTGTCCAAGCAGCCTTTAATGGTTAAAGAGATTTGTTTTCTTCTATCGTATTGCTTGTATTTGCCATCTTAATTGTGGTAATTTCAAAGTTTTAGAAAATTTAACTCTTAGTGAAAAGTTTATTCTTGAGATTGAAAAAAATGTTTTTACAGGTGGACTTGAAAGTACCAGTTTTACAAAATCACATCAAAGCTTGTCCTAACTTGTCACGGTATGTCTCGAAGACCATTCAGCGTTTCTTCCCATCAGGTAAGAGTTACAAAGTTACTTAATTTGTTGTACCTTATTTTGAAAGATCAGAAAGATTTGGAGTAGTAGTAGTAGTGATCCAATAAACTTATTTTAGTTTTTCACTGCCATTCTTCTTGAATTTAGTTTCCTTTCTTGCTGCAATATACTCAATACTTAGCATGCAGTCAAGTATGTGATACTAAGTCTCATTTATACCCCATCATGCATATATTTATTGTATTATGCAGATGTTTTTTTCACTTAATCATGATATTCATCATGTCATTTAAAAAGTAATTTAGTCTTCTCTTTCTTATTTAAGATCATCTATGTACAGTATTTGGTACCTTGTATCACTATTAGGATATAAGATTAGGAATACCTGAAGAGGATTGGAAATAGATAATAGCAGGAAAGAATACAGAAAGAGATTTTGAGCATGAAACAAACAGAAGTGGCATCACAAAGAAAAGGAAAGATACACTAAATAGATAAAAATAGTGAAAATAAATGGGCAGGCTTTCACCCCTTTGGGCCTCCTTTTTTTTTTTTTCTTAATTACAGCTTTTATTGTCCTTGACCTGTTTCCCTCCTTTATAAAGAGAATGAATGAATAAATAAATGGAAAAAAGTGAAATAAGGAAATAGTTGAAGTGAAAGAACTGGCAATAAAGATAAGTATGAGACAAACATTCACAGCTCTCAGCAAGTCCCAGTGTCATATTAGTAATGTTCCTTTGTAATGGATGGTTGATGAATTAGTGGTGTTTATTGAAGAAGCTTGTTGGACTGAATAACAAAGAGATGAACTTATATATACTGCTTTCTTTGCTTCTTGATAGTTATTTACAATATGTGGTTTAGGTTTCTTGAATGGGCTTCTGATTTCCTGTAGAAATGTTTGTACCCAATTTTGTATATTTGTTACTATATACAGTATTACTTGGTATATGTTCACTTTGAAATAAGTCATATATATATATATATATATATATATATATATATATATATATATATATATATATATATATATATATAGGGCAGGAAATTCAAGTGTGTTTGTGCCTTTTATCTACTCTGAAGAGTCTGATCTGATTTTCAGACACTGATCAAATACTACTTGCTGTAGTGATCTTTTTTTTCCTTTTCAATTAAATTGTGACACCAGATGAAATAAACATGCTATATATTCTGTATACTTTAACATAGTATAATCACAATTAATTGTACAATTTCAATTAAGACTTGCGTGCTGAGGAACAAGCAAAAAGAAGTAAGTACCTAAAGAACATTTCATTTAGTGAAATGTATAATTTTATTTGTTTATTATCTTCTGTGACACATGTTTTATGGAGAGAGAGAGAGAGAGAGAGAGAGAGAGAGAGAGAGAGAGAGAGAGAGAGAGAGAGAGAGAGAGAGAGAGAGAGAGAGAGAGAGGTGTGTGTGTGTGGTACATGACATACTTCCAACCCATGATTTTCATCAAATTTATTAATTTCCAAGTGGGCAAATGATTTTAGCAGCAAGTTTGTGGTTTGCACAAACATTTCAGGAAAGGGTTTTTATAAGTGCTGTATGCATACCTACTATACTAATGTCATTCTAGTATATACAAAACTATGAGTTCAGGGCTAATATGTTGGTGGAATGGAAAATACATATTATTGAAATGCTTCTAACTGATCTCAAACCACTGCACAAATGAATTTCTTTATAGAATTTGGAATTGTTACTGATTTCTGGCATTAAGAAAAACTAAATTATAATGAAGCAAAATTTTCTGTTCTTCCATACTCTTCTGATGGAACCAAATCTTTACTCACTCAGAGGCCCACAGGAGCACTGACAGCCGAGATTCTCCACCGAAGGATGATGTTCCAAACAAAGGAAGAAACTTACTCTTGTCTGGCCTTGTAGCATTCTCTGCTATGTTTGGATATGCCATAGCTGCAGGCCTAGTACAGGTATTAGATTTTATTAATTTCACTTTTATCATGAAATACAGAATATATTAACTGTAAATGGAAAATTAATATAATATGAATGTAGAATTAGGAAAAGTAGTGGTAGCCATGACGTTATGATCATCATTTAGTAAGTTAAAACTTTGAAGGCTATTCAGTTAAAGCTCTGGATGACTTATGTACTGTGTGATGCACCAAGCTCCATGGTATCTTGATCCTTTTTTCTATCTTGTAATAATGTCTAAATCCTAAGTTCCAGAGACCTATTCATTTATATTTCCAAAGAGCCTAATTTGAAGAAGAATTGTGTTTTAAAAATTTTCTTATAGTTCTAATTAGGTACCTATTATTGAAGTGGGATCTTGAAGTGCTAATCTTAGTTGAAAAGGTAACCAGTTTTTATCGAATGTATAGCGATGATCCATAGATACCAGGCTAATGAATAATTGGGGTCTAGAGGGCCATGAAAATTTAGAGTTAAATCAGCTTTAGAGCTGTTCCAGTCTGCTACCAGCAGCAAGCCTAACATTCACCATCATCCACAGACTTCAGGAGGCTCCATAGGCTCACCTGTAGTAGAGGTAGCAAGATGAAATCAGCTAGAAAGTGTTTGGTTTAGTTCTGGCAAATTATGAATACCCACTGTCAGACATTTTGCAATAGGTTATGTCTGCCACACACCCTTGAATCTAAATAAAAGATGACCTAAAACTGCTTATGAAACTAAATGGAAAATACTCAAGATGGGCAGGCACTTGTAATAGTGGTGTGTGTGTCCACTAGATGCTGCCAAACTCCAAAATTGAGTATGATCAACCCATGTGTTAATCAGATTAAATCAACTGAAAAATATTCTAGATTATATTGACCTATGTGGAACTTGGTACAGAATGCTGGGAATATTTGTACATATTTGATGCAGCTCAATATGGAATACTGGTAATTTTTGTTGTGTATTTGATTCTAAGTAAGCCACTTTGTTTCTTCCATTGTTTATGTTTTAGAATTCTGTTTTTTCTTGTTTCTTTTATCCAGAATGATTTTTTATTGTAAATTGTTATTTGATTAGTTTAGATCTATCTATGTACTACTAATTTATGTGGTAAAGTGAAGCTAATGGTATCATACTTAGAGGAGTGATTTTTTCTATCATGTTGAACTTTAGAGCAGAAATTTGGAAGAAAATTTCCTTAGAAACATGAATGATTTTCTGAAGACCAGCATTTGGGAGATTCATCTCATTGATTAAATTTTAAAGACACCATTGCTGAAATAGCAACCATCAACTATTGTTATATTGTTGCTCTCTCGTGATCTAATAGAAAAATGCAGGCAATATCAGGTATTTTATGTAATTTTGGATCAGCATTCTTCATCTTCAGTAACTAAAGTGTTCCTCCTTGACATAATTTGGTCTTTTCAGAATACAGGTACCTCTTTGTAAGTGAGTTTGTTTTACATATTTTTTAATTTACATGAGGTCCAAATTCCAAACAAAGTCCGCGAACTCTTCAAGAATTCATGTTGCGTAAATTGAGAGATACCTGTATAGTTCATTGCTAGCATGGATATATATTGTGCTTTCCTTGTGTTAAAATTAGTCTCTAGTATTGAGGCACACTTTCTTAATTTTGCTCTAGTTTTTAATGAGAGAGAGAGAGAGAGAGAGAGAGAGAGAGAGAGAGAGAGAGAGAGAGAGAGAGAGAGATCTTGTAAACAAATGCAGGGAGTGTTATATTAAACAGAAATCATCTGGATTCATGCAAGCCCTGAAAATCATGACTTAATAATGATGGCTGAATCTTGGTTAAAGATGTGCAATAAACATCAAATAGCAGAAGCATCATTGTATAGGTAGAATTTAGCCTTATTCACCTCTGCATATTTTTTACTTTATATGATAATTGTAATTACTTAAATTTTACTTCAACAGATATTATTCCATTACACAAACATATGCCTGTATAATTACTGCAATGAGTATCACTTATTGACCTTATTTAGATGTTTATTAACATGTGTAACACTTTCATTCATTCTCATAATGTATCATGCATGAATTACCCTTTTTTATTTTTCCTCAGGTTGACATGGGTGAGCCACCAACAGAAGATGACTATGATTATGAATATGATGACTACAATGATGGTGAATCTGGTGGAAGCTAGACAACATTATGAGTGGTACATTATATTGATAGTTTATATTGTCACTAGCATAGCTGATATATTCTCAACATCAATGAAGGTAATCTGGAATAGGATAATACCAAAAAATTATAAATGCTTTCCTTTTCATTTTTTGTAGTGTTCATTATTACTGGAAAATAATCAGGGCTAATTTACTTATTTATTTTTCTTATTTTTCATCTGGTGATGTAGGATTAGTATATTTGGCACACATTCAAGTTATTTCAAATTCAAATACTTGTCTGGGTGAAGAAAAAATGGATTTGCCTTTCACATAGCAGTGAATATTCATTCACATAGCAGTGAATATTCATGGGATGCAGCACAAGGAGTTGTGATCTTGTCTCTCTGGCAAAAATGTAAGGCTAGGAATCCTCTTCCATTTGTATATATATTGAGCATAAATATGTACAATTCATATATATATATATATATATATATATATATATATATATATATATATATATATATATATATATATATATATATACACACACACTTATTGTTGATCAATGCTAGTGGATGTATATGCCATTATTTTCCATGTTTTTAGTTATGTTATAGAGCATAAATATTTACGATTTTAATCATATTGTGACATTTTTTATTTTTTACATTATTTTGTAAGGTTATGGTTATTTGCTCAATCTGTAAAATATAATGCTGACCAAATTTTATTAACTTTTCTCTGTGAATCACCCAAATTGCTAGATTGATTTTGTGTTGGTTTATCACATAGGATGAGGGAAGGAAAGAGATGTGTGGATGGATAGAGTAAGTCAGTCAACACATGATATAAGGAGAGCTGCAGTGCTTAGTTCAAACATCACCACCAACAGAGTCATACTCATTGATTATGCCAGGCATTTGTACTCAGTGTTTCCTCATTGTCATTACTATTGTCGTCAGATGTCTGAGATGATGTATGAGCTAAATTGTACTATCACTTTATGAGCATATTTGGATGAGTGTTGGTGTGAGGTTGAATGGTTACTGTGTAGCATTGCTTCCACCTTGTGCTAGCATCAAAGGTCTCTTGAAGGGCTAGAAAAAGTTGTGGAGGAATTATGTCAAAATTAAATCTAGGTGTGGCAGAAAAAGGAATATTAGAGGATGACTAGTATGTACAAAAGAAATTGAAGAAATACATTACAAATGCTTAAATTGCCATGTTATTAGGTAAAAGTATAAATATCACTGTATAGCTAACATGTTTCTAAAGATGACAATAAAAAAACAAAAAACAAACAAAGGGAAGCATATAAGAGTAGCAGAGCTGAGCAAGGCAGTGCTTGAACAACACCTGTCTGTCTTACTCTGAAATCTCACTTAAGGAATGATAATCAAAGATAAAGAAACTGTTTCAACAGTTCACCTTTATTTTTTACTTGCCTCATATTTTGATTTATTAGATGGAGAGGCAGTAGACACCTACCAAAACAATAATTACAGCCAGTAAGGTGTAAAGCACTGGATCAGGGAGGGGGGGTGCTGTAAACTTGTGATTGAGGTCAGTGTGACCTTGCTGAATGTTTCCCTTAGAGTTTCATAACATAAGGGGGTAGTCACAGCCTATCCTCTAAAGACAATTCTCTTTCACATTTACTCTTCAATCAGTATTAAAAATTAGATTTGGCAATTCCTACACCAGCCTTGGAGTCCTTTTTGTGGGAGGGGACCACAAATGTCCCCAGGTTGGAATGCTGTACCGGTATCAACCCTAAGTGTCTTGACACCCCCTCAACTTTTTTATTAACTTCTGCAACATTTGCAGTCTTTGATAACATCACCTCTCCTCTTCTAAACCTTATCTTCTTTTCCTCAATATAACACAGATGTCTGAGGCAACTGACAGTAACCCCTTCTCTGTTCTTTCCTACTTTCAATATCATCATTTTCATTCCAAGGCTGATTGTTGCATGTAATGTGCACAACAACAGCTTAACTTGCTCTCATGCCTGTGCACTTACATCTTCCACATTTACAAAGTAACTCTTGTAACTAAATTAATCTCTAACTCCTCTGACTATTAAACTTCCAAAGTGGAATACATTCTGAGTCTTTCCTTTTGTAGGGATCTTCATATTTGGAGATTTCAAAGTTCACACCAGCTTTGGTTTTCCTCTCCCTTCATTGACCATCTTGGTAAATTAACCTTCAATTTGGTTGACTTGGAGCAACTTATGCAACTCCCTACTCATATTCATGACTATCCAGGAGATATAGCAAACATTCCTGACCTTTTCATTACCTGTAATCCTACTGTTTATGCTTTTAACCCATCTTCACCGGGCTTCTCCAATCACAATCTCAAATCTATATATTGTCCTTTCTCTCTAATTTCTCCTCAGGATCCTCTGAAGTGAAGATGCCTCTGGTTTTTTGCTTCTACTAGTTGGAAGAACCTGAGGAGGTATGTATTATATTGATTTTTGTAGACTTCTGATCTCTCTAGAATTTATGATTAGAGCAGAACAAACTTGGTATTGTTCAATGCCCCAAAACTCAGTTCCTTTATTTACCAACTCAACACAATCTTCCAGACAACTATCCCTTCTTCAATCACACTCAAATGTTCCTCTCTTGTACTTTGAACATCACTCTTTACTTATAATCTAAACTGAAAACTTCACATCTCATCTGTAGCTAAAACAGTTTCTATAAAGTTGGGCATTCTAGTAATTTCCATCAGTTTTTCTCACGTTCTAATAACTAATTCTGTACAGGGGTCTTATCTGCCAATGTATGAAGTGTTCTTCACATGAATGGGAAGGTTCCACTCATGCTGTTTTATTAGATATGGTGAAATCAAAAGCTTTTCATCTTATTGATTTCTCACCTCCATAATGCGGCACCTCTTTACCACTACAGTATTTTCAAGCCAACTGCTCTTCTGATCCTGCTATCTGCATGCCTTTCATCCTCCCTCAGCCTCCCTGCACAAGACTTTCTTCTTTCTCTCACCCCTATTCTCTTCACTTCTTTAATGCAAGAGTGGACCAGCACTATCAATCACTCATTCCTTTCTATGGTAAACTCAGGAACTCCCAACCCGCTTCTGTATCTCCATCCATCTACCTGCGACTTAAATTTATTGAAGAGGGAGGTTTCAACATATTCATTCCCCCTTTTTTTTTTTTGGGGGGGGGGCAACTCTTGACCCTGTTTTGAGACTGGCATCTCAGCAGGCCTTTTTTTAATAGCAATATTTTTTGTCCTAGGCCAGTTTCCCCTCTTATAGAAAAAAAGATATTGCCATCATGGTCTGTTATTTATTGAACTGGCCTCATTGCACCAATTCCCAAGCAGTTATCTTTTATATTTGCTTTCCTTTGGGAGTCAAACAAAGATTATACGGAAATTTCATGACTATATTTTATCCACTGTGTATTGGTTTATATTCGTATATATATTAGAATTTATCACATTTTTATACACATCCGACCTTATTATTTGAGGAAAATGGTTTTATTTACATGTTCAGGAATATATATATATATACATCCACTGCAAATCATCTTGTGCATGGAAAAAGCACTTCCCATTTGTTTTGTGTTCCTATTGAGGTGGGTATTTTTGGACAAGTTGTTGTTCTTCTGTAGATGATAAATCAAGATACGTATTCTAATCAAATATACATAAATTAGTGTAATAGATTTTTCAATAAAATCAACAGAAGTTAAAAATCTGCATTAGAACTCATGTTGATGGCAACAATATACCACCATGGTCTTGGAAAACAATACAGTATGATGACAGTATGGCACCAACCACTCATATACAGGATTCTTCCCACAATTATTTACAATGTGCATGGTTAGAATTAAAGTAGTGAGGTAGTAGGTTTAATATGAAAATTGAGAGCATAAGAAGTGAGTAAGAATGAAGATATCTGGGTCATGTGTACAGAAAATGGTGGATTATTCCTGGTAAATATTTTCTTCCAACATAAAATGATTTGTAGGTAAAACGAAGAAAGACTGGATAGATGAATGTAAGATTCAAAATGAATATGTAACAGTGAATGAGAAATCCAGAAAAATAGTTGATGCCACAGTCATGGGGATATTCAGAGGGTCCAATCATTAAGTTAATGGGATGTGCAAAATAAAAACATTTAGAAGTGTTGTGGATGTTTAAAGATGACAGTGAAGAATTTATAAAAGAAAAAATAAATGAGGAAAACTCAAGGTCCTAAAAGAAGAGAACCACTTGAAGGTGAAAGGATAGCATAAGGAAGTATATCTGGGAAAGAAGCACTAATGGTGATAAAGTGCTTGAACAAGCAAAGGATACAGAGAGATGAAGGCTCTCCTGCTGTAGTTATCCCTTTTAAATGATGGTTCCAGAGGAAGTTACTTAGACATCAAAGAAATAAATGGATAATTAGGTAGACATGGCTAACATTAATGTCTTAATAGTTCTGATATGATCTGTAACTGGTGAGTACTGAGATCTAACCTGAACGTACACCACCTCAGAAGATGGATAACACACAAATGAATAAGAAGTTTTTCAATTTACAGATATGGGTTTCCCTGCTGAATCAGGCTACAAATAGAGAATTTAAGTTTTGATAACCTTGTATGTGTTTCCTTCATAACTTATGACCATGGCCTAGATTAAAAACCATGTGCATAAGGATCTCTCAGCCCCCAAGAATATGCATAATACCACTGTGCAGCCTGTATGTACAGTAGGATACGTCACAACACATGATTGATATAAAGTACAAGAACAATAATGCACTTCTAGTTTCATAAGTATTTAATTGGAATAATGAACTAAAAACTGGCAAGCCCAATTTGCAGGTTCTGGAATTTTAAGAATTAAATCAAAATAACAAACTAAACTTTGCAAGTTGTGTGAGCCACTGCTCATCTGTCCATTAGCTATGTCTTTTTCCCTTTTCTCATTGTCTCAAACCTCCCTCCCTGTCAACTTCCCCTTCCCCTTATTTGTCAGTGATAAAGGATAAGGAAGTGATACATCTCTCTCTTTTGATGTCATTTATGCTCCTTTACACTCTCTTGTCTCCAAAAGACTAGAGAGAGAGAAGCAGTAGGAAGGAGGAAGGAGTAGGGGGAAGGGGGAGGCTTGGGGTGAGAGATATCTCCAAGAGAGATTTACTGTATTTATCTGCATGATGCAAACAGTAGGTAAATGTTAAAGCAGTGCCAGACTTGGGATGATACAGTATGAAATTTGGCACGAAGGTCACATGGACACTGTACACATCTGTCATATTTCAAATGCAATAGTGCTGTGTTCATTTTGATGTTTTTCTAAATTCATTAAAGAGTTTTTTATATTATATTTTGTTTTTATTGTGGATTTTTTTATTATTTTCTGGTTTTCTGCAATCAAGTATTTTTCCTATAAATTCTTCAGTTGCCACAAAGTACAATTTCCATAATGAATGCTATATTAGAACTAATCCTATTTATCACATACCCTACTGTACATATAGGTACTACTGTGTGTGTGTGTGTGTGTGGGTGGGTGTGTACTTCGTCATAGAGGAAAAAAAAACAATGAACGATGTGATATGCCCATTCCTCACTGCAGATCATACTTCTAATCTTAAAAAAAGGTGCTTATGAAAAGATATATATAATACATAAGCTATACACAAAACTATAATCTCACTCCAATATAAAGACTGGTAATATAAATACAATTGGGACATTATTTTCTTTCCACAAGACCACTAGATTACTAGCGGTTTTAGTAGCAGGTAACTGCTTTATCTCACATTATAATCAGATCACTTTAAACTGGCTGATTTTGTTTGCCACTGGGCATGGCAGAGATTCCCCCACCACTGCCACCTCTTCATAGGTCATGGGCTCTCTGTCTTTTTCTAACCCTGCTCCTTACCCTGTCTCTGTCTTTCCTTCTTTCCCTTTGTTTCAGTATACATTAGTGTATTTCTGAAATTATTTCCAAAATCATTCCAAATTTTGTTCAGCATCACCATTGAAGTAAAAAACCAGGGTTGTTTTTTTGTATAAAGGTTTCCCCATCCTAAACATGGCACATGAGCTGGGAAGTCTACCATGACTTCACTCGACATCATTCCTGACGTCCTCAAATGCAATCTCTTTATTGACCGTTCTGCTGAGAGAGAGAGAGAGAGAGAGAGAGAGAGAGAGAGAGAGAGAGAGAGAGAGAGAGAGAGAGAGAGAGAGAGAGAGAGAGAGAGAGAGAGAGAGAGAGAGTGTGTGTGTGTCAACTAACTGACCAGCTGTCCCCAAATGAATGGGCTATGTTTACAAACACTGGGCATGAACTGCACATACACAGAACCTAATGTTTACAAACAAAGACATGTCTATAAGAATACTTGTTCCCAAGTGATCGCAACAACATAGCAAGTTATTTAAATTGACCTTTTATCGGTGATGAACTGCAGAAATGTGGCAACAGTGGGAGACTAGCTGTGAAAAAGCGCACACACCAAACCAACCAGTTTAGAGAGACCCAACTATAGGCAAGAATTTAGTCTTCTTCCTCAAGGATCTGAAAAGATAAACTTAGAGTTATCCTCTAGAAGCTCATAAGTTTATTCTTAGTTATTTGTTCTTTAAATTATTAAAGAGCAAATAAATCTTGAACTGTTGAATTGGTCATATATATATATATATATATATATATATATATATATATATATATATATATATATATATATATATATATATATATATATATATATATATATATATATATATATATACTAGAAAAGGTCCAAGATTAATATGTATTTATGTGAAAGATAGCATGGCAAACATTTATCAAACATGGACTTTTCTAAATAGCAGTTTCCTGATGAAAGTTTCACCAGCATTAAAGACTTTTATATTCCTTTCTGTGCAACAAATACCATAAATCATGTTCTTTGCTGTCTTTGAAAAACTTCATAGTTTTACAAGTATAATGAAAAAAGGAAGAAAAATGCACACACATGTGGAGGAAAGGAGAGGAAACTCTAGAAATGAAAGATGAATGCATTCTAAGTACGGAAACATTCTACTACATTAAAATGCATTCAATACCATTATCAAGAAGTTGGAAAGCATTTAAATATAAATACATCTCAGTGACAAGTGGTTACACAATCCCATCTCATAGCATCTTGCTGACTGCCACAAATGCCATTGCATTCTTGAAATTACTCTTATCGTTATGAAAATCCTGATGTATAATCAAGTAACACCTTCAAGATAGCAACACACACTGTGCAACTCTCTCTCCCTCCCTCCTACTTGTCAACTCTTAGCATGTTCATATTCAAATGCCCAGTAATTTCTGAGCCCTGGGATTAAAAACATTTGATCACACAATATTTCCAACTTAAAATGATAAGATGTTTAATTTTTATGTAACTTTTCAAGGGACACCCAGTGTGTGTGTGTGTGTGTGTGTGTGTGTGTGTGTGTGTGTGTGTATTACAGGTAATTTGTGTAATCAGAAATTTTACAAAATTCAGCATAATTTTTTTCTATTTTTAAGAATATGAAAACAAAGATTTGGATTTTTCAGTTTTACTTATTTGCAATATAGATATCTATCGCAAGCATCAGAATTTTGGATTTATTGATTTATTGATCATCAGTTATCAAGTGATATATTTATCGCCTGGTATCAATCATCGGCTGTTAGCAGTAAGGTTCTCATTATCAATTCATTGGTTGTCTCGCCCAGCTAGGCCTGCTGTTAGATGAACAGCAGCTATCCTATTCTGTGTGTGTGTGTGTGTGTGTGTGTGTGTGTGTGTGTGTGTGTGTGACAAGAATTGAGAAATGGTAGAACACCACACCAGTAAGAGCAAACAAGGTGAAAGAATAAAGAATTAGATATGTATAAAAATGTCTATTTTATGTTATAACACCAAAAGCAGACACGAAACCAAAATATACAAATCAAGAAACAAAATCACATTGTGAAAAAGGCAGAATTAGTGTTTTGCAGTGATACAGGTATGACCCACTTCTGTACATTTCATCAGATAAGATAACATTCAGTTTAGATGACCCCAAAATTTCAGTTTGAATGTCATATTTTTAGGTGATATTGGTGGTATAAGACGAAACCCAACCTATCAAATCATGTGTGGTGAAGTTTGTGTCAGTGAGCACCAGACAACTGAGACAGTGATGTACATTCCAGTATAATGAATACAATACCTTCAAAATATTACCAATAATCTCTAAGTGCAAAGCCTAAAATAAAGTTCTTACTTGATATTTTTTAACATTATCATGAAAAAGGATGGATGGACGGAGATGGTGAAAAATTATGTTTGGTATGATCAGTACCTTGTGCCACCTGCATGATTTGACTGTCAACGATAATCTATATATGTGTATCATGTTTTTTTTCTATTAGATACGCTGACATTCTTCAAGTGTTTCTCAGTATCTACATGAGATTTGCCCCTCCACAGCCTCTTGCTTTATTTATAAATATACAATGCAAGCAAGTTCCTATATTACTGTGTCTAGCTTCCCAAAAGTTATAATATATACAAAAATATTTAGAAAAAAATAATAATAAGGCATTTGTTTTTGTATTTGGTGTATAGAACAACAGTTTTTTAGTGTCTTTTTAGGATGATTCATCTTATATGCCAAAATATTAGCAATTCTAATGAAATATCTCTATCCATTTCTTTGCTACCATGCATTAAAAAAAAAAAAAAAAAAAAAAAAAAAAAAAAAAAAAAAAAAAAAAAAATATATATATATATATATATATATATATATATATATATATATATATATATATATATATTACTTTATGAAACAACTCCAAAATATCAAGTGATCTAAATAAAAGGAACGTGTTTGCACACTATAATTCCTTCAAGTATGATCCACTTCCAACAAATGAAAGATGAAATAAGAAGTTAGGTTAGGTTAGGTTATATATATATATATATATATATATATATATATATATATATATATATATATATATATATATATATGTGTGTGTGTGTGTGTGTGTGTGTGTGTGTGTGTGTGTGTGTGTGTGTGTGTAACTCATGGTCATTTGCTGGTCACCCAGACAGCCATTCCCTTTTGGAAAAAGCTCAGAGCTCATACTGACTGATCTTCAGGTATGATTAAGACCATTCACACACCACACACTGGGATAGTGAGGCCACAACCCCTCAGGTTACATCCCATATTTAATTATTGCTACATATTAAGAAGCTTGCCTGTTTATCTT